>NMRA01000024.1:192487-242291 GCA_002633005.1 Phoronis australis | reverse complement strand
GGAGGGAGGGAGGCAGGCAGGGAGGGAGGGAGGGGAGTCAATAAGAATAAGTATGATTTCCAAAGACACGAATATTATGAGATAATTGTACAACTCTTAGCCAGTTGACGTGTACGTTAAGTGTTGGTGTCACGCTGAACTGATGCTTTTCAGCGGACGACATCTCACCTAAGACATCATTAACATTATCACACGCATTGGAGCGTTGCAACTGTTGACAATGCAAGGGGTCGTCGTCACAAGAATCATTTATAAGCAGTACCTGGGAAGCACGTTTTATTCGTCTGATTTGTTATCGGATCAGTTGAACTACTTTCTCACACGGCAGTAATTGAGTTGACTTAACCAACTTTGAGTTACACCAGGTAAAACTTGAATTTACTTTTAATTATTACAGTTTTACTCTTTCAACTAAGTTTTTTGGCAAGTTAAATGAAGTGTGCAAACTGCTATTGTTGTTTTAACAACGATAGCATGTAAATGTATAGCACGAATATGTTTTGTGGGTGCGGCTGCGCACTCGCAAAAATGTAACTTTCCACTTTCAGTTTGCAAGCGTCTTCTGTGGACTCGGAGTTGATGAATTTGTTGTTCCAACTCTTAGTTATGCCCTTGACAACGAAAGGAGTGTTACGGGTATTTCATAATTATATGTGCGTGTGTGTGTCGCATGATAAATAGTCACGGTAGATTTGCCAATGCTTGGGATCAAAAAGTGCAGGGCCATGCACGTCACACGAAGATAATTCTCAGTAGAATCCCGAAAACGGGGAAAAGTTGTGGAAACCGACTATTACACAGAGGCGGATATACGGGAGGGGGTGAATTCAGGGGTTTAAACCCGTCACAGGATCAAAAATAAAAATTAAAAAACGTCGTCAGGAAAACGAAATCAGCTGTAAAAATCAAAAAAATTACACTCGAGGGGGGCCCTTAAACACCTCCCCCTGCTAGGCGCTACGCGCCTCGGATTCGAGCGAATCCTACTAACCCCCCGCCCCCCCTTACTGAAAACGTATATCTGCCACTGTTACATGTACCATGTAAAAACTGAAAACTACAATACAACCCAAAAGTATCCAGGTAAAATGACCCAGAATTTCCCAACATGACGGCTGGGTGGAAAACGCGAGTACATTGTCGGAGTAGTCTTCCCTCGTAACTGAGAATAAAGGGAAATTAATCAGAAAGTTTCTAAGATGACTACGCCCTTAGAATTTTGACCCCTTAGTAAAACAAGACATTTTTGTTGTTAACAAAGTCGTCATGACGGGAATATGGGATTTTGTCTGATTTATTTTTGTCTTGTAATCTGACCTATACGTTGATGTGCCTGAACATGACTTTGGTTTATGTTTACTTCAATCGCCAAATGTCATATCCACAAGAACAATTAGCAAAAAATCGCCAATCATTACAGACAGTAGGATTTTAAACAGGCTTTCCCATAGAATAGATTGGTAGAGACGTACCGCCAAATCGGCTGGTAATTTTGACCTGTTTTGAAGTATGATCTCGAGCGGTACTTTTACTCCGAGGCATCGCCTCTGGTAGGTAGTTTGCCCTCTTCGGCATCATCTCGAGTGGATATCTCGTCTTACTGATATTGTCTCGGGTGGGTAAATGAAGAACGTAGCGACCAGGTGGAGAGATTTCACCATTTGGTATAGTTCCTTTTCCCGTAGTCGAGGAAGTATGTGTTGGCCTGCATTTTGAATAATTAGCGTCAACCCCTACTCAGTACGTACGCAGAAGGGAATATCCCTGTGAAAACCAAAATACATGTATGAATGATACCGTACTCTCAATGTCTCGTGACACTACAAATTATTTCTTACAGAATGAGAGCTCTGACTCTGGCTGTAGCTTTGTTGACAACAGTTGTCGTGCTGTTTGCTTCAGATGCTAGTGGTATGTACCTTCACAAGCAGAGCAGATTGGCATAGGCCGCAGTATCACAACATGTTCTTTTACTAGTGCAACTGTAATTAACAGTCAATTAATGTTAAAAGAACAGAAAACAATTGAAGTATCGTCACACTGTCGTTGCTTGATAAATATAAATCGTTTAAGTAGCTGAACGCGTTTTCCGCGAATAAGAAATTTCAGTTTTTTATGTGATCCGTGGAAATTTAGCGTCATCTTTGGTCTAGGTACAAAAAAACAATGACGCGTGACTTTACTTAATCAGACAATCGCCGTAAAAATTAGCCTGTGTCCGAAGCGAAGCGGTCATGAGACCGCCTACTTTTGTCAAAGTTTACTTTGTCGATTAGAAATAGAAGTGTTGAAACCTTTGTGAAAACTCGTAAAATATTGCCTGCTTTCATTTTCAAACAATTCAAAACCAACAAAAACAATGATAAGGTAACGTAAAGGGATACTAGAGAAAAGCCCAGCGCTGATTGGAACCGAGAACCTGCTCGTTCGCAGCCATATATTTTGCTGGCTGGCCATATATCACACTCGAATTGACAGAGCATTGTGACCTCATTTAGCTGGTAAAGGCTTTGGCCTTGATTTCAGTCCCTGGCAGACATCGACGAAAATTGGCCATTTGCAATAAAATCAAAGACAACGGATTTTATTGTTTTCATGGTTATGTTAAAATATAACTTCAATAAATCGAGTGCATCCAACAAAAATCACAAAATACGTTTTTGGCGTAAAATTATAATAATGATAATAATAATAATAATAATAATAATAAATAAATAATATTAATATATAATCAAGTGTCCACGTTCACTATTGAGTAAACACGTTCGGACAAATGCCCTAAACTGTGCCAGCTCAATAGAAGGGTGCTCACTTAAAATTTCGTTAGGGTGATCACGGCATGTGTGGTTGCACTACTACTAATCTTTACCATACTCTTGAAGTTATCACATGACTTTCACGTGTCTTCTAGTCTTTTTAATGTTTAAAACTTCATTGACCTATGTGGGCAAATTCGAAAAATCGTCAAAGTAATACAGGGAAGATAGTCGAATTGATGTTTCTGTTGTTGACTAAAGAATAGCTATTATTGTTTTAAATCCAACACAGTTATAGCTGATTCGCTTTACTCGTGTTGCGTGTCGTTACAGTTCAGTGCATTAGGTTTCAATTTGGTTGTTATGAGGTTAACATCCCATTAAACTCTTTGAATCACTTTGTTTATTACGATTGTAGATTGGGTTTGAATTATTTGAAAAAACAAAGTATTCACATTTAAAATATACGGCACTAACTCGCGAAGTCTTGCGTTTCTAGCGAGGTCCTAATGAGGATCTAGCGTTACTTTAAATAAAGCCGGGTTTTGCGATATGAGCTCAGTGTTCCATGGCAACTACAATCCGCTTCACTTCCGTTCCAAAGATGCAAAGGAGCACTCTGCAAGGAGTGGTGTTAGGTCGTGTGCAAGATCACTTGATATTTCTAGCAGACTTCGTGAGATTCGGTACAGCATCACGATTTGCATCTCATCCACTAATTTAAGTCCATTTAAGGAAACTATGAAATATGACCCTGCCTGTTATAGTGGTTTCACCCAAAACCCGTTATGTTACCTGTTGTTGCAGATTTAATAGTTTATCAGTTTTTACCTTCATGTACCTAAAATACATAGTTACCGTAGATCTTGCAATCCAAGATGCGAAAGTCTCTTCTCCAACCTTCCGGAATAAACTCGCCCAATAGTCTTTGTAAGGAGTTTTAAGCTTTTCCCAAGGTTTTGAGGGCATTTTTGCTTAAAAGGTTTAATTGGTCTGACAAATTAGTGTCTGTTAGTAATTGGTTGAAACAGAGTTTACCACTCTAATTTCAATTATTTGTCAATTGGTGTCAATATTTGTAAGTGCTCCTAGCAGAATATCCCTGTGTGGAAGCAACGTAAGGACTTTCTCCCACTCAGCTAACATTCTGGTCCACAGGTTTTCGTGGAACAGTTTGTGAGCACAAAATCCTTCGCATCAGATGTCGTAGGCCAAACGAAGTTGTGCGTGTGAACTATGCAATCTACGGTCGCAGGAACCGACACACGTGCCCTAATGGACGAATTCGTACGACCAACTGTGCGTCACGGCATTCCCTACGTATTGTGCGTAGCAAATGCAATGGGAAAAGATCTTGTGCCGTATGGGCATCAAACAGAGTCTTTGGAGATCCTTGTGTAGGCACTTTCAAATACTTGTCTGTTTCGTACGTCTGCGTACCAAGTAAGTAACCAAATTTTACACCAATTTGCTCTAACACATTGTTAAAAGACTACATGCTCTTCCGTCCAAGATACAAGCGCTTGGTTTAGACCACCTATCGCTGTGTCCAAGCTTACTCTGTTTTTGGCTTTGCAAAGAACTGACGGTACGTTATTCCCTCGAGACCATGTTCGGCCCACCACTCGCATCGACAAGTCAACTGAGGAGCTTGTCTCAAGCAACTGACAACGAACCAACACTCCCTTCGAAGCCGTGAAATCGGCAAATTTGACTAACGGTTCGTTTTTGTGGTGGAGACAGGTTTTTTAGTGCTTAATTTCTCGGCTGAGTGCTTTTCGCTTGCTTTCAAAGCCCCACCGTCGTTTTTATTTTCAAATTATGACCTCGATTTTATATAAGGGTGCGTCCCATAACAAGCTTCGTTTTCAGAAAGGGGAAAGATTCTAGGAGAAGGCTAGAAAGGGGAATTGTTATGAAAGAAAAACCTTAGATACTGGGATACTTTTTCCACGTGAAAATCAAAATTGAAGGATGGGATAATAGTTTCCATTAGCGCCAAAAGGAATTTCGCACTTCTCGTCGCTGCTGTAGCTATTTGTACTAATTACAGGGTCCAATCGGGCAACTGCGTGTGAACACCAAACATTGTCTCTCAGATGCAGATCGCCCCATAGACACATAACAATAGTATCGGCTTTGTACGGACGCAAGAATCGCTTGACGTGTAGACGCAGATCGATGCGGAACACCAACTGTGCTTCTTCAAGGTCGCTGTCCGTCATGCGCAGCATTTGCAATAGAAGAAGGTCTTGTGCTGTGCCTGCTTCAAACGGTATCTTTGGAGACCCTTGTGTTGGAACTTTCAAGTATTTGTCAGTTGCATACAATTGTGTGCCAGGTATGTTATGTTGAAGTAATTTGTGCGATTGGACAAAACTTGCGAACACGTTTTAACACGATTTCTTTTTCTTATTTCTGATTAACTGAACTTGGCCTGTAAAAAGAAACTTGCAAATGAGCAATGCAGTAGTGACACATTCAATTAAAATGAGGAAAACGAAACTCGAACCTGAAACTACATCGTGTGCATCGAGACCCATTTGTTCTTAGTGCTTATAACCACGTATATGGGGTAAGACATCCCGGTAGCAACTGTCCAATCCGTGGCGTCTGTTTTTCGCTGTTACCGATAGCGTCATGTTATTATAAACTTAGCTATTTGTGATCTATTTCAGCCTATTACCGTCGGACAGTCTGTGAGCATCGAGTCATGTCCATCTCATGCGCGCCTCACTCCCGCGTACGGATTATCTCGGCTCTCTACGGACGAAGGAATCGCTCAACTTGCAGGGGCGGACGAATCCGAAGCACCCGTTGTGGGTCATCCAGGAGATCCTTGAGCGTCATGCGCGGAAGATGCAATGGGAAGAGATCTTGTGCCGTCCGTGCGTCGAACAGCGTGTTTGGAGATCCTTGTGTCGGCACGTTCAAGTACCTAACCATCCTATATCAGTGTGTGTAACAGATGAAATACACTGTTTGACTACTTGAATCAATAAAGATATCTGTTTCACCGACGTTTCAGTACTCATGCTGGTCAATTGTAGGGTCCGTATCGTGGGTCATTGGGGTGAAAATGTTGCCCGTAATAAAAACTACCGAGACGGCTGCAATCGCTGGCCGTAATTACACTTGCAATTACAACAGAGACTTTGCTCGTAATCGTTATACCCAATGAGTATTTTTTAACCTTTTTTTATTGGTATACAGAACAGAAATACAGACATGTAAGACAAAAATCAAGCCATTCTCACTCTTAACATACACACCACACGCCAACACGCACCCGCCCTCCCTCAACATACCCACCCACTTTTAGTAGAATGTTGTCAGGCAAAAGTTATGGTTAACTAGTTTCTCTAGGTTGCATGGTATTCATCTAAATTACCATTATTTAATAAAATTATTGTTTGATTATAAAATTCTGTTTCTATCTTAAAGAAATGAAAGAAACTGGGGATTATTTTTTTACACCTGGATAGGTAAATAAAATGTTTTAATTGCAAAAGTATCCAATTTAAAACTTTATGGGCAGGCCAAAAACATTGTTTTTTGTCACTTAACCATATTTATACCTTTTACCATCAACACCCAACTGCGTAATTCTCCTATCAATATTTTTATGTTATTGCATTCCAAAAGGATGTGATCCACTGTTTCACTTTTTGAGTGACAGAAAGTACATATATCAGAGTCCACCAGGTTATTTTTTTAAGAAAATAGTTCGTTACAAGTATTCTATGCAATAGTTTAAACTGCAGTGTACATAACTTGAAATAATAAGTAAATTTAAAAAACAATTAATATAATTTTTCCATTCATCACTTCGAAAATTATAACCTTCTTCTTGAAATCTTTTTGGACAATAGGCAAAATTTAGTTCTGGCAGACAATTTCATACACAATTTTACATAATGACGTGCAGCTTAAAGAAATAGGGATATTAAAAGGTATCATTGGTCCATATATCTTAATTAACTGCATTTTTAATGGTGTTCTCCCCAGAAACGACCTAATAGACTCAATCAGAGAACAATATTCCAAAAAGTTTGTAGATATGTTCGAGATCTTTATAAATTCAGTAAATGAGTAAAAACTGTTATTTTTATCACGTAGGTCATCAATAAAAAGTACACCACCACTAGCATACTTGCTAAAGAAGATAGATTTTCTGTCTATTAGTATTTCATCGTTATGCCATAAACTTGTCGAGAGTAAATCATTCGCATCTTTATGGAGCTCTTACTTTAATTAATACATCTCTCTTCACTCTCTCAATTTTGTTATTCCAAATAAACTTAAAAATGCTTGCGTTCAATTCATTCATAATAATGTCTGATGGAGTAGGCAGGGTTGTCATTATGTGAATAATTTTTGGCACCATAAAGGCCTTCACCACCGTAACTTTCCCCCAAAAAAGGAGATTTTTCTTCTAGACCAAATTTTGATAAGATTATTGATTTCATCAATCCTCTCATTGTAGTTGATGTCAATCATTTTTTGTAGGTTAACACTGAACTTGATACCTAGCATCTTAAATTCCGTTATGTCCCATTCCAACTTCCATCTTGCGTGATGGAAAACATCTTTTAAAATTTTATAATCTTAAATGTTTATAAAATACTTTACTGCCCAACCAAATAACATTTGTTTTGGAATAATTTACTCTCAAACCATACATATCTGCATATCTACTCAAAACTTCTATAGTAGCTTCCAAACTACGCCGTGAACCATCTAAGAAAAACGTTGTGTCATCAGCATACTGAGTAAGTATGAACTCATCATTTCGTATTTGAATGCCTTTAATTTCTCTATCTTGTTCCGTCATCATAGCTAATATTTCAGCACATAAAATAAAAACATACGGAGAAAGAGGATCACTTTGTCTACAGCCCCTGTGCAGAGTAAAACATTTGGACAGGAAACCGTTTTGAACCATGACACGGGACAATTATAAAATGCTTTAATTCAACGCTTAATTGAGGCCTTGAAATTAAAAATATCCAAAACATTATTTATGAAGTTCCATGACAAGCTATCAAAAGCTTTTTTAAAATCTATTTGTAATAACAGCCCCGGTATACCATTTTTTCACAGAATTCATAATATCATACGTCAATCTTATATTTTCACCCATACATCACCCTTTTATAAATCCCTTCTGATCCGGGGAAATCATATATCCAAGTACCTTTTTTATTCGTCTAGTATTACATCCGTATGCCAACTTGTAAACACTGTTGAGCAAAGTTATTAGTCTCCATTTTTTATGAATTTCTAAGCCTTATCTGGATTTGGAATTAAAGTTACGACCCCAGTTTTTTGGGTGTTTGACATTGCGGTTTTTTCATAGCTTTCATTTATGTGTCTTAAAACAAAATAGTCTAAATCTTTCCAGAGAAACTTGAAGAATTCATTTGTGAAACCATCTGACCTGGGTTTTTTCAGTTTTTGAATTTTTCAATACTGTTCAGAGTTCTTCATATCTTATGGGTCCCCCAAGCTCCATAGCAAAATTATCGGGAAGCTTATTTGAAACAATAAGGTTCTCTATTTTACTTTTTTCAGTAGAACTGTTGTCAGAATAAAGATTTTTGTAAATATTCGCGGGGACGTCTAGTATCTTTTCTTGATTTGTAATTATTTCTCCATTTTCCAATTCTATTTCATACATCAATTTGTTATAAAAATGTCTCGATTCTAAGCTACAAAAATATTTTGTTAGGCATTCCCCGTCCTCTATCCATTTTGTCGTGGATCTGACGTAATACCCTTTTAATTTCTCTGACCTTATTTCTAGAAAGGCACTCTTTTTCCTTTCTAAATCTTCAAATTTTCTATCATCAACACGTTCTAAATTCTCTATTTCTTTCTCTAACATATTCTCTTGACTTACTAACTGTTCCTTTTTTAATCGAGTAAAAATAGTATTTTTTTCTTATTTCCATTAACAGCACATCCAAAAATAATTGATCATTTATAACAAACTGAATCACACTGTTCGAAATATTTTGAATTCTATATAAATGGTATACCGAAACGGCATATTGCTATTTTGCTTTTTAACATCAGTTATTGTATCTTGAACGATATCTACATATGCGTTGTCATTTAAAAGTGAATTGTTAAATTTCCAGAGTCCTTTACCTCTAGTAATTTCTCAAAATTTTTGGATTAACAAGACTCCAGAATGGTCTGATCTATAGAAATTCTTTGGACACAATGCATCAAAGTTTTGGAAACCAGAAAAAAGTCAAGCCTAGCCTGCTTAATTGTATTTTTTTCTTCACCAAGTGAATCTTCTCTTTGAAGGAAAAAAATTCTCGAAAGGGATCACAGACATCAAACGTATTAATTATTCCCTATAGAAATTTTGTAGCGTTTGGATTATTACAAGATCTATAATTGCAAGTATCCAGCTCTTAACTCAGAACTAAATTAAAATCTCCACATAAAATAAACTTATCAACATCAATTTCTTCAATTATTGAAAATAGTCCAAGTTATCAGTATTTGAACCGTATAAAAATTACAAGAATGACTCTCTCTCTCCCTCCACAATTCTTTCTACAATAACATAATTTCCCGTAGAATCCTTTCTCACATTTTCAACAGTTAACTCAAAGTTATTGTTAAATAGAATAGCTACTCCTCTTTAGTTGTTCTAGTAAGAGCTGAAATAACAAGTGTAACCCCACTGAGATTCAATGTACGGCTCCAAATCACAAGCAAGGTGAGTGTCTTGTAGACGATATATGTTAAATGCTTTACTTTTTATATAATTAAAGACATCTCTTCTTTTTTCTGGGGTTCCTAAACCCTGGCAATTAACTGAAAAAGATATTAATTCCAATCATAGTAGAAAAACAGAAACTATTTTTACAATAGAAATTTTGAGATCACGTCAAGTATTACAAAAACTTAACAGGTGGGCAGGTGGGACCGGGGTATACATTCACACACACACACACACACACACACACACACACACACACACACACACACACACACACACACACTCACAAACCCAATGAAAAATTGATTTGTAGGTCACGTGAGCTCTGAAGCAGTTGTTCAGTACCTTTGTAGAGAAGCCGGCGGTTTTGTTTAGAAATTCTTGAAGTATTCAAAGTAAATAATTCTCCCCGTTAGCATTCCTAAGAAGCAGATTTTCCACAATCCTTTTGAAAGGTATTTTTATGAGTTTTAGCTTTCCATGCCTCTTTAAGAACACTTGCACAATAGATTCAGGTAGTCGTACAATGGGGTCATGACAAATCACGAGGCAGATTTTTTTTACGGATAGATAGATTGTTCGCGGCCGTTCAGTAAACAACCTAGCAGATTCGCGCCATATATATAATGACATCATGAACAGACAACAGAATTAATTAATGTGTATCTGTGTCGTCTGCAATAACAGTAGGCTATGACGTCAGCTTGTCCGATTTCGGTCTAAATTAAGACAGAGAAAGTTTCAAGAAACGGACCCAAGATTAACTTGCCACGAAATGTCACTGTCGGGCTTGGTCTCTACAACGAACTGTCACATATGGCATTTTCAAAGTCAGAAGTCACAACATTAGATGGTCCTATTTTCGTGTGAACTTGGCGTTTATGGCACAAACACAGGGAACTATGACATCGGCAATGAAGGTACTAGCATTCATTTAATGTCATTATTTCAACATAACATAGTGGTAATGTAGAAAATAACGATCAAATTGTACCACGAACATTGCTTGTGTCTCACGGCCATTGCACGAGTAGGAGTATGCCGACTATATGCAAGAGACTGCACAGCGCGACATGAGTAGAATGGACCATGTTTTTTTCAAAACCTTCAATGTTTTGTCAGTCTTCTTATTGCCTGTTCTCGTTTCCATGCTGAAAGCAGTCGACAATTCCGCCTACATAATTATATGAACCGCTAACTAGTTCCCTTGCAAACGCTCTCGTTCTTACGAGTGGTGAAATCGTTGCTGTATAATGCACACGTGTTGTACAGCGACGATTGCAAATTGCACATGCAATGTTTAGAATTTCATTTACCAAGTTTTCGACACCAATTAGCTGAAAACATTAGATTAAGAATTCGAAGTGTGTTTAAAGTGAGATCAGCACGAAACGCGGCTTTATATTGGGATTCTTCGAGGGAACTAGAAATTCCAGTCTTTACTCGGGTATAACCATCGGCCAAAACAAGGGAAATATACTACTCTTGGCAGCCTCATCTAAACACTCAACCGCTGATCCAAACATCACTCGCTAAATGGCAGAGTCTTCTTTAGTTTAAAGCCCCCCGTTTTTTCGGTGCTGCGCCGCCCATGAAATGGTAAAGACACCGGCCTTGATTTCCACGAGTGATTGACTGACATCGGCGAGAATTCGCGAATTGCAATGAAATCACAGAATCACAACGGATCTTGTTTTGTAGTTCTGGCCAAAGCTAAAACTGCAAGGTGTCAGTCCAATCCTTACAACATTCCCAAAAACAGCATTTTACGGCTGCAAAACTGATGATGTTCCCTACACAGAATCGCCCACAACTACAGCTTTAATCTAGAACAGTGAAAACTAAAAAATAGATGCATTGAAAATTCTACTGAACATTCCAGTAAATGGGTAAAGAGCATTTAACTGCACTCTCGTCAACGTAAACAACAGCGAGATAATCACGCTTATGGGCGGGTTATGAGAAGCTGAATTCCTAAGCTGACCCATTTCGTAGTCGGGCAGTTCCGGCGATTGACAAATGTCTCTGTAAGGCAAAAACAAGCGTTCGCGGGCAAACAAAGAATATGCGATATCTGAATTGATCGAATGCAACCAAGGAAAGATGGTCCATGAGACGCGAAAGGGGTAATGGAGAGGAGAGTATCCGTCCGCGAGAAGGGAATAGCGTGCACTGGAAAAGAGCTTTAAGCACGAAAAGGCCCCGGCGTCGCGCGGGCAGTGACCTATGAGGCAAGAATAAGAAAAATGATGCGATCTCGTCACATACGTTCTCCGTTTGGAAACATGATCAGTAGTGCATTTACCAGCCTTGTCCTCAAGCATCAAGATGGCGCTGATCATTTTAACCTTTTGAAGCTTGGTGAGCAGAAATTTACTTGCTAAAATTCTGAATATTTTTGCGGAAATCCCCTGAATATTATGAGTGCTACAAAGTTATATCAACATTGAAATGTGCTGTAATATAATTCAAGTTAGAATCAAAACTAACGGTACTTGTGCAGCAATTTTGATTCAAAAACGGAATAATTTCTACGGTGCTATCAATAAAAAAGAACCGCAAATAAGTGCGCGAACTACCTTATTTCAAACCGTCAATAATGAATGACAGCCGAGAACAACCCTGTGAAAATATCAAAATTAGATCTCCTGGAAAAATATATCACATCAAAGACTAAAGGACAAAAACCTTCAAGAACTGGTATCTAAGTATTCAAAGTTCACGTGCTTGAAGGTTTCTCATGTGTCAGTCTAGCGGTGAACGTCGTCTATGGCCAACAAGCACGCACAAGGTATACTTCCTCTGACTCCAAGTCTCAAAATGCATCGAAAGACGTCGCTTCAGTTGGCGACCCACCGACTAGAGCGACGCCTTTCTTGAAAATGCCTCAAAATGGATAAATAGACATCAGTATTGTGAAGTCTATGGACTAAACCGATAAGCGCTATCTTGAGGCTTGTGAACGAAGCTGCAAATGACTAAACGTGTCCTAGTCTCTCCAACTTTGTACACTCGCTACACTTCGCGAGATGACGAGGTACATGTATGTATGACATATGACTTATTTTGATTTAAAAGCGGATCACAAACTCTTTCTTTTCGGAGTTCTTGAAAGAGGTCTGTCAATGCCAGTCAAGTCTCAAACAACTCGCATATATATTTGACACACAAATGATGCGCTGACGGAAAATTGCTAATGTTAGTAATGATCGAAGGAGGGGAGATTTGTGCAATGAAAATGATAAATTTAAACCTTGAGTTCGTATTGCATGTTTGAGACAGCTAAACTGAGTACAGTTTTACCCCCGGGTATTTTACTTCCGTTGGATCGGCTCACATCACGACACAAAGCGGAAAAAGTTATGGAGAGACTGGGTCGCGTTTGCAAACCAGAGACCGACCACGAGACGTCTTTGGCTAACCTGATCAGCGCCATCTTCAGGCATGGAGACGAAGCTGCGGAAACAACGGCGCATACTTAGAGCAAGGAGTGTACGAGTATAGGAGAGTTCACTCCGCCATTTTACCATTCGCCGCAATGGTTACCGGTCGAAACACTAGCGCCCCAAGCGGTGAATAATCAACACTTAGTTAGAGCCCAGTTCGAACAATGTAAACACTGATAAATTCATACTTTAACGACATTCAACGTGCAATAAAATTAATGTGTGATCGAAAATGGTTAGAATACATAAATTAACATCCACTTATAATCGAATGAGAACGAAAATGTGTATTTTAATCAATATTAAAGTGTATTTGTTTTTATTATTGTCTTGAAGCTCCCGGCCTTCAAAATTCATCATGGTTTTGTTTCATGTTTGAGTTCTTAACAAGGTAATTATCGTTCCTTATAACAGTTCTTACCTCCATGGACTACATAATTTGAATGATTGCTCCTGGGGGTTCAGAGGGGAATTCCCCCCCAGGTGCCAGCTAAGGAGGTACCAGGCAAAAACCAGGTGGGCGCCAAATGAGTGTTGACCCCCTACCAGGGGGGTTACATGGGAGGAGTGCTAAACAAGTAAAAACCAATGGGGTATGCCACATGGGTGTTGAGCCCCTACCATCGTCACAAATTTTGGTTGCTCCCCTGACCATTGACAAACATGAAGCTCCCAGCTCACTGCTGGTTTCATCTCCACCCAAAAACTTCACATGTGTTCACTATTCAATGCACCAGGCTAGTACTAGCAATGACTGAGAGACTCAGGAACAGACCTCATACTCACTAGGTTCACAGAAGACTGGTCGCCTACACTAAAGTACACTACACTACAGAATTCCTGTCGTAGTATACTGTGATTGTGATAGAGACAAAAGCGTTTTGGTGTCAACTGAAAAAAACTCGGACTCAAATGTTGATCCACGGATATTTTAACAGGGCCGCACCTCCGCATCATTGACACACTAAGAATTAAGTTTTCAATGACACACTACTTAACTTAATTGGTCCAACTGGCACATTAAAATTATGTTCGGATTTTTCACCTTATCACCGAGACCCACAGATTCGCTAACTTGACTCATGACAGACTTAGTGGCCCTGTGGCTGTGATTGTGCCATGGCTGTGTCACCAGTCATATTACTCATGGCCATGGGCCTGTTTTCCTAAAATTGTCCCTGCGATCGTACGGGTGACATTTTGATTTGGAATTGATGGACTGCAAGTATTCAAAAAGCTGACGATCACATCGTACGTTCATCATAGTCCTTCCGCCGGCAGCCCGACTGTACAGTACGCCTAGCCTACACTGCAAACAACAGACAGTGGCAACGGGACTGTGATCGACTTGTCTAACAACCGTGAACAGGGCACGGTCTCTAATCTTTGTACTCGAAACGAACTCGAAATTATTTTTGGCAATTTCTCTGCTCCTTTTGTGCGAACTTAAGATAATTGGTTATCAGACTGTGCTCGAATACATTATAGTTTATGCATAGGAGTTTCTAGTTCAAGTTTGCCCTTGAAGACCCTTATATTCGTGCTACAAACTCGAGTAAAAAATCGAAATTTCGAGTTCAAACTCGAACTTATTGCTTTAATATTGGGTTTACAAACTGTGAACTAAGGGCAATAAATTATCTACGTAAGTTATTGTGTACTCGAGCATAGAATCATAGACACTTATCTTGATTTCGCCCAAAAGTAGAGTAGAAAATGCCAAACCTAATTTCGAGTTTCGTTTCGAGTAAAAAGATTGGAGACCGGACCCAGAACACACAAAATGAAAGCCAATGTATCATGTTATTGAATAACAGATAATCCTTACCTTTCTGGATCCTTAGGAAACCTAAAAAGTGACACGTCTGGGGTTTTCGTGGATGAATTCATGAAAGTTATCGCACTGCAAAATGCGTCCTTCCCCATTGTTTTGGCGCTTCCTGGTTGACAGTTGCTTGTTCACCACTTGGCGGCGCTAGCAGTAGCGGTAACAGCGAACTCACAAGTGAACTCTCCTATACTCCTACACTCCTTGCTTAGAGTGAAGACTTACTATAGACGCTATTCACGCCGACAGGAGGCGCGTTCCAAAACGAGGCTCGCTACGATAGCTCTGGTGGCTTATCCGCATAGTTGTACACCGCGTTGCCCGAACAGCTAGAAAAAATACGGACACTGAACTGTCTGTTTTACAATCCCCAAGGACGTTGGAATTCGGAAGCGTTGGGTCATTGCCATACGCCGCGACGAAGGAAAATATGTCCGTGTAAAATTTATAACTTTTTTCGAATCATAACTTGTCGCATCTCGGATGCCGCCATAGCAACGAGGACCGGAAAATCTTCGGCCAACCAGTCTGTGTTTTCATGACTATGGGTTGAAGAGCGATGCATTTTTTTTACAAAAAGGACAGGGCCCTCAATCCCTCATTTTTGGGGCCAAATATCGGCCCTATTCCCCTCTCAAAAATATTGAAAAACCACGCAAATTCCCGGCCCCACGAGGCCTAAAAATTCCCTTAGTGATCGAAAATTTCTCTCCAACGGTTCAAATCACCTGTGACCACAGAGGTGACAATTTGAAAAAGTACAAAATCATTGGCGGACTTAGGGGGGCAGGCTCCCCCCCCCCCTTGACTGTCGCAAGCAAAATAAACCAGCAAAACGCACGTGAAGCGGGACTGAGTTCGAGCTAGGACCGGGAGCGGACGAGGGGGGAAAACACGTTCCGTTTTTTTTTTTACTTCCTGAGCAGAAGGTATACATCCTCGGCGCCCGCAACTTCCGGGCCGCCTGCGTGCATACAATCGCGCTTTGCCCGCTTGTCGGCCCCCCTCATGGTATCTTAGATCAGCCACTGAAAATGCTACTTGAGACAGAGCTATGAGAGCTTGCAACAGGGCGGGGTGCTATTGATGGTGATCGGGAGGTCAGTAGATTTTTCACTTACCCGTCACTCGGCGAAACGTTCCCCTCTCAGAAGGCCGCACAGGCACCTTTCCCCTCGGATATGAACGAGACCTCTGAAGAAACATGATAACTATGCTTGTTCCAGGGGTATCCAGGACTTTGAGTTAGGGAGGGGCAAGACAGAGTATTAGCCAGGATTTTTCCTGAACTGCCAAATGGAATCTGGGATAAGTTTAGGGGGGCATGGCCCCCTTGGCTCCCCTCTAAATCCGCCACTGTGTTCTGTCCAGTTAACTGAAATTGAGCTCTAAAACGAGGTTATGCTTTGGACGAAAGAATTAGGTGTTTTATTTTTAAAATTCAACTTGGTCGAGATTGACATTTGAAAAATATAACACATGAAATAGGCGTAATTATTAAAACCAAGAAAGCAGAATTGATGGTCATATAATTTTTATTTTCAATTTCGAGCCTGGTTTTTTATCGTAATCAAAATATATATTTGATGACATCAAGTATTATTTCAGATCAATGACAAATCAACTTTTAGTCCCGGTAGTGCTTACCTCACCAGGACCTAGGCTATGCTTGAAGGTAATAGGCCTACTCTTGATCAACAAATTAAACCAGATATGACTAATTGCTCATGACAGCAAAATGATATGAGCCACCACTGTCGAATATATCGTCAACTCGTCAACAATACGACCAGATGACCTGGTTTGTGTAGAAAGCATTTTTATCAAGAATTTATTAGAAGAAACGTAACCCTGCATTCAGCATGATACCTAATCCATAACACTCGATCGCGGCAATTTGGTCATGTTTACTTTTCATGTTTCGAACCTAGCTTTCCGGAAAAAAACTTATATATCCTTTCGTCAGACAACTCTTTGGTGCATTGACTTGTTCTTTAACTGTATTTTTCTACGTCTCTGTGGTTAATTATTGACACATTTTTTAAGATTTAATATTCATGTTGGAATCCAAAGACCGGCCATTTAACTCACGCAAGTAAATTTCTGCTTTGTTTATCGCAGTGAGCCTCGCTTTGGATTTTAATGTCCGCCGCGTGGATTGGGTCTATAGTGTAATGTTTCCAAGACCATAAATTTACTAGACAGTTACCGCATCTGTGCATTTGAAAATGATTCGTTTTAGTACATATTGAGCCAAAAAATGTATTTAGCAAGTTGTGTGACTATATTTTTACTTTATTAGTTGAACTTAACTCATTTTTTCAGTATTTAGGCTAAGTTTCATTATTCTTAGCAATGCGTGTAGTGACCATTCCAAATAATTCAAAGTAAATAGCCGGATAAAGCTATCGTCGGCTTTGTAGGGGGACTGTAACCGGACAAATCACATCATTCGCTTTCACGGACACACAGGTTTGCCGTTAATCGGATTAATTTAGTGTGTAGTAAGCACGACACGACTGCAAGCACCTGGGTACATAAAATCACCTTTCTTGGCAAGAGGTTTTTAAAAACACATAGTTTCATTGTCGGATTGAAAAGTACAATTGGAAAAATGATAAAGTAAATGAACCACTCCTGGGCCTGAACACTGCCACGGAACTTACTATAATTCTTGTACTTTATACCACTTTATAAATAAATGTCTGATATCATAAAACTAAGAATACCATCAAGAACGTATTCCACTTCTTACCCACCTTATCGCTGGCACTACTGACTGATATACGACAACGTCCTCAAAAATTTGCCGCCACATAAAACAAATTCAAAGCGGCTAAAAAGTCACGTGCCGTCCAAGAAGAGATCTTTTGATTTGGACTATCGTAATTACCTATGCGAGATTGATCTGGACATGTTCCATACACAGATGAAAAGTGATTTTGATCGTTCGTTAATGAGACCCGTCTCTAGCTGCAAGTTGTCTTATCACGGTATGTCACTTGATTGGCCGAGCACGGTCTCCAGAGAACTAACAGGGCTTCCGAAGCCTGAAGTCACCTCCAGTTTGACTAAGAAACAATTTGAGGCGGATGCGATAACGGTAAGTGGTCTGAATTTGAGGTGAGGAGCGGGTTCATATGATGTTGAGCAGGGAATACCAGAAATCTCTCTTCGCATTACTCTGATGAATATAAGGTACGCCAGCTGAGCTAATGCACTAATCTTGCTGGTGCATTCACTATCGTCCACGAATCAGTTGTGGGACTATACTTTTACCTATGATAATGTAAAAAGTATGAGGAAGAGAACCACTGGAGGTAGCCGGCCCGTCCTGAAATTGTGCAGCACCACTCTCATTCTAAGTTTATTTACCCACAATACAACAGGTGGCAAGCAATTGTCTTGTTGCTTCACAAGCAAACGTACTAAGCATATCCTAATTATTATGTAATTTATCGGCAAAAATTCAGTTCTGTGTAAACTTGCAAACCCAGAAATCTCTCCTCGCATCTGGAGAATATAATTAACACTGTGAGCTGAAATTTAATTTGCTTGGTCTGATGAAATAACGAACCTGTCAATTCTTCCCGAGCTCAGCGATCACTTCTAAACTGAGTAAGGGACAAGACTAGGAGCCAACGGGACTACGTCAAAACTAAAATTATTGACAGAAAATATGGGTTCGACGGCTCTTTAATTACTGTTAAAAATTTGTCCCACAATGTTCAAATTAGAAGTGATTTCTGGGCTTGAGGAAGGACTGTCACTTCATTGTTAAGAAGATGAGACTCGAAAAATGTATCATTTCGTTAACACGATAATTTTGTGTCCCATGGTATGGCTGCATAAAACGATAAGCCATTGAAGCACAACTTTTTGAACGAACTGTCAGAAATCATATCTAATCTGAGTAACGAAAAAGTTGTGACACCAGTTTTATGATGATGTCTCAAACAAGACATTTTCCCTACATCCTTCCATAACTCCTTCAAGTCCTTATCCCGAGTGTCATACCTTGGGGTATATTATATATAGTGTTTTGGGGACGATCGGAAGCTGAGGACGCCTGTGCGGCTATACACCTCGCCGATCTCCGACATGATTTGTGAAAACGTGCTTGATTTCCAAAACGAGGTCACGTTCTAATACGAGGAACAGCGTTGTCCAGTGGCCAGGTATCGTTGGCCAAATGGGAGAACGTTACCCTGTTAAAGGAGCATGCCACCCAAAAAACAACCTAATTTGCATCAATTTAGATCGAACAGTTCTCCTCGATAGCGGCACGTACGGTTGCGTTACCTGACACCTGACGGCAGACGGAGGTGATGAAATTTTCCACTGACGTCATCGGTTTCACACGCAGTCTGTTCAGCAGTTCACAACACGGTTAACTGGTGTCAGCTTATCGCTTGAATTCATCGTTTAACACCAATAAATGATCAAACTTCGATGTAAAACCCTTAAAAATACACCGAGTTCTTATAAAAACGTGTTGTCTTATTTCACTGTTACGGATTTATTGGTATTTGGACACACCGTAGCCAACAAATTTCGGCAGTCCAATTTACAAAGGTCCGTATCAGGAGTTCGTGTTCTGTTCGGAGATAAATTCTAAGTATTTTTCCGAGAAATACAGACAGTAGGATCTAGATCTGTGTTGTTTAGACTTGTGTTTTTTAGTTCTAAACACAAAAAACGCTTGTTATCCCGGCCAGTGTCTCGGAACCCGATCAGGCCCGTCGCGGCCGGACTGACTCGTTATCCCGGCCAGTGGCTCGGAACCCAATCAGGCCCGTCGCGACCGGACTGAATACATCACGAACATTTACCAGCCAAAGTTGGAAACTAAGCTTGAAGTCAATAAAATACTATAATAGTGAGCTAAAGAAGTAATGTGCACGTGATTATTTTGGTGAAGCCACGCAAATCTACTCAGGCCTACTCGTCGGGGGCCGTGAATTCAGGTTCCCGTTTGGCCACAGAACCGCCAGGGCAGAAGTAGTACATTGACAATCATTATTTGAATAATGTATAAGTAAATAAAGATTCGATCCCCTAACACCTGGCCGTGGGATGGAATATCGAGTTATTGTTTCACAACAGATTCTGTCAGCAAACACTGAATTAGCTTGCGCTCACACGGCCTCGGTGTCCTGTCAAATTAGTTTATTGCACCTAAAGCCGGTAACGCAGTGATTTATTCATTGCTGGCTTCTCAAACCATTTGCTCTCACGAACACTCCAAAGGCATTACAAATTGCATCTAATGGGACACACTTTCTTTCAGTTTTATATATAAGTATTGGTTAGGGTGAGAATAATTCATTTTGAAACACAACGCTTAGTAATAAACGTCAACATGGCAACTTGCAATCCCGACTTGGAGGAGTACTCATCTGACGAAGACTTCCCAGGTAGATCGTTAGTTTTCTCAGGATATCAGTTCAAACCAGCTAGAGTACACTGATCAAGAAGTATTAGAGAGGCGCCATGAACGTGCACAAACAATGGAGCAGATGGATAGTTCCGAAAACCGTCACGGTGTCCGTGCGCTAACTGCACCACAATGGAAACAACTGATCCACGTTTCTTTGCTTCGTGCCTGCCGAACGCCAACACACTAGGCACAGCATCTGACTTCAGCCTCGGTTGCTTTTTCTGCCCTGGCATGAGTTGTTTGGCAAGCCGGAATTCGTCAGTGAAATCACTGTCCACGAAATGTCGGACACAGACACGGAGATGTTTCACGGCCTTGTACTTGGTTTGAGCTCCGTACTTGTCATTTTTCACTGCCGCGAGCCACTTCTGAAGCATTTCGGGCTCTCGAGGAAATCGAAAAAACGATGTACCCGCTTTCCTCGCCGCTTCATAGTTCAAACAGGCAGGAACGACACACCATACCATGGCGGAATTCACTCTGCATACGAACCACTGACGTCGCTGCGGACTTTCTCACCTTCCTCACAGGCTAACGCGACACCTCTCGGCAAGGTAAGGTCGACCGTGTACGAGCCGATGTGGCCCCAGACCGATTAAGACGGTAAAAAAGACTAATTAAATCGGGTGGCATTAGCCTTTAAATTACATAAAGGCGTAAAGTAAATATTTAGAGGCTTAAATAATTACTTTACTCCGCAAATACTTTCCTGACTCCTCTAAATATTTACTTTACACTTTTACGTAAATTAACGGCATAACGTTCACCCATTTAGCCAACGTTAGACAGGTTAATTAGTAGTCTCGTCACCCAGGCAACACTGGTTAGGAACCAAGGACCAGCACACGGGCCCCAAATTTTTTAGATGAATCAACATGCGCGCACCCACCCTAAAATATAGGAGGTGTCGAATTTTTCGACTTGCGGACCTTTTACTGGAGGAAAACAACGAGGACTAAGAAAAAACGGGGCCACTAGGTTCAGGTCGAGGAATTGTACATCCGCTCCGAGTTCCCGTGGGTTTTGTTGACTTTTGTCTTGCTTACTTGGACTTTTTGTTTCACTGAGGCGGACCTTTTTGCCCAATTCGCCAAATTGTTGGAGCTTTCCGAATGGGTCGATACTGTGACAATAAAATATTCGAAGTACTATAATTAGCCTCCGGAGTAAAGGCCCCTTGAGTAACAGCGCAGCTGCGACCCCTCGTGTAGCATACATTTAAATACTTAAAGTTTTACTTGAAGATACTTTCAAAAGCAATTTTAATATTTTGATGATGTGTCAAAAAATCATTTCAGGAAGTCTAGTTGTTTGCGAACTTCGCGAATTATTTTGGGATTGACTGGCTGCGCATGGAACAAACAGAGAAAGCAAACCAAACCGAAATCAGTAACAGTGGTTGTACAGTTACGGCGATCTCGACTCAGTTGTTGAATCCCAAATCCTGAGTGTTCAGAGTGTTCTTAAAAGTCATTGATAGATTACTCGCTGCTCTGTCAAAACGCCAAGAAGCCTACGAAAGGTTCAGAGTGTATTAGGATCATTTCGAAAGCTGTTAGTAACCCACAAAATTGCGCCATGCAGTCTCACTACGTATGCTAATCTTGTCAACAGTCATCAAATACCTTCACGGCTTTGAGAAAAGTCTCAATGAAATATGAGTATTTCGATGTCACTTATTACCACCCATTTACTGTAACTTTTCTGTGATTATCCGAGAAACGCGAAGGACACAGGACAAAGGTCATATTTCAAACAATCAACCGAGTAAGACACATGCACTACGCGCTGCACAATCTCCTTGAAAACTAAACTTTCTAAAAACATAAAAACGTGCATACAACTAACCATCTTTTATTAATTGGCACTTAAAATTCAAATTTTGCATTTACGTGAGGTCAGCTCTCTTTGCGTTGTTTCGCCCCGTTTGGCGAGACGCGAAAATGTAAGTCAACATTATGACGTGGTAAGCAAAGAATGCTAACCTCAAACGTTCGCGTTAGCGCCAACGTGCAGCCAAAACTCTCTAAAGCGTTAAGAAATACGCTTGCTTTGCCACACCGTGGCTAATCCAAACATCTGAAAAGTCATACAATGACAGATCTACCTATCAAATCTGACAAGCATTTTTCCTTTAGTTTTAAATTTCAAAAAAACTCTCTATCAACTGCTCGTCACTCTGTCGATTTTTCTCCCTCACGGGAAAGCAATTCTTCTATTGGTATGCCAAGACCATAGACACAATACTGCGATGTCTATGGCCAAGACATAGACGTAGCCCATTTAATTATACATGTATGGAAAATGTGACCTTTGACCTTTGAGGTTGATCAAAACAACAGTGATTTGAAGCAGTGTTGCCAGACCGACTTCTTTGATCGCACGTGCGCATATACATTATTAGGGGCGAAGAATTTGAAAATTACGAAGGCCCATTAATGCCATGAAAAAATAAAATTTGAATCTGTTAATATGGATTATCAATCTGTTAATACGGATTGCCAATCTGTAATTACGGATTGCCAATCTGTAATAACGGATTGCCAATCTGTAATTACGGATTGCCATTCGGTTAATACGGATTGCCAATCTGTAATTACGGATTGCCCTTCGGTTAATACGGATTGCCAATCTGTTACTACGGATTGCCAATCTGTTAATACATGTCAGAATAAATATTGATTAAGGTTATCTTCAACCTTATATAGTGGCCTCAATTCTAACTCGTATATGAAAAAATTAAGCTTTGTCAACTAGTAAAAGTATATATTTTCTGAAAGAACAAAAACCAGGACATATAAAATACTTTTTGTGTTTATGTTCGTTTATAATTTTACGTAAAAACATTTTCAAGTCAAAATTTCATTTTTAAGAAAGCTACATTCATAGGAAAATAACCCCTCGGTCGATTTTAATGAAACCTGTTTTAAATGAAAACTTCACCAGTTACCTCAAAAAGGCTGTTAGGAATTTTCGATTAGTCTGTTCGTTTGGTTTCTCTGACAAATCAACTCGTAAAACGTAAGGTATTTTGGTAAAAAATGAAGTCGTATTGAATTTCGTTTTTATCACATTACGCAAAAACTAGACCTTTATATCAAAAATAATAACAGCGTTTTTGAGATTGATCACTAAATATTGAGTTTGGAAATTTTCAGCGAAAACCACCATTTTTCAGAACTAGTGTTCCTAATTTCAAATAAAGTAGATTTGCCGAAGCCGAGAAAAAGCCAATTAAACTGGGACGAATGAAAACCTCAGTCTTCGGTTAATTATTCGGTGAAAACTTGTTTTCCGTACACATACCCTATACAAGCCCTAACTATGTTAGCTATTTCAACGTTCACCCGCAATTGATTCTGCAGTGCGTAATTAACTTAATTATCATTAAAACCTCAAATAGACGTGTCGTTCCCAGCCAACTTTTACTGTTATTTGCGACTATCTTTCTAAATATGTCACAGTTCATTGTTATACACATAGCCTACTACAAGGCACGTGGTGGAGACTGATACACTGGATACGAAACCAAGTAAGAAATGGATGACAAAAATCGAATCGGTAGTTAAAGTACGTCGTTAGCATCAGATCGAAACATGGAATTGACAACTTATTAATTAAATAAAGGAATTAGGGTGAGGATTTATCTCTTTTTCACAACTTGCTGTAGAAGATTCTAGATATCGGATCTTGGCAAGGGCAAGGGTTAACGAACAGGAAGTTAACTAAGAGCTTGTTACTTGCATCGTGGGTAGTAAGATACTGCCTGATAATAATTTGACATTTCAATGTTTCGGTCTCATGCTAACGATATGCTTTAACCACCGATTCGATCTTTGTTATCCATTTCTTACTTGGTTTCGTATCAGACTCCCAGCACGTGACGTGTACAGGCTATGTGTCTAACAATGAACTATGGCCTATTTACATATAAAAGTACATGTAGGTTAAATGGTCGCAAACAACAGTAATTAGCTAGGAACGTAACGTTTATAATGATAATTAAGTTAATTACGCACTGCAAAATCAGTTGACATTGCGAATGAATGTTGAAATAGCGAACATATTTAAGGCTTGTCTAGCTTATGTGTACCAAAAACAAACTTTTACCGAATGATTAAGCGAAGACATTTTCACTTCTCCCAGTTTAATCGGCTTTTTCTCGGCTTCGGCAAATCGACTTCATTTGAAATTGGGAACACGAGTTCTCAAAAATGGCTAGTAGATTTCGCTGAAACTTTCCAAATTTAATATTTAGTCATCAGTCTCAAAAACACTATTCGAATTTTTGCTATCAAGGTCTATTTTTGCGTAATGTAACAAAGACGAATATGACTTGTGTTTTTTACAAAGTACCTTACGTTTTACGAGTTGTTTTGTCATAGAACCCAAACGAAAAGACTAACCGAAAATTCCTAACAGCATTTTTGAGGTAACTGGTGAAGTTTGCATTTAAAAAAAAGTTTCATTAAATTCGACCGAGGGATTATTTTCCTATGAATGTACCTTTCTTAGAAATGAAATTTTGACTTAAAAAAGGCTTTTACGCAAAACTAATAACGGTACGTTAATACAAAAAATATTTTCATATTTCCTAATCTTTTTTTTCAGAAAATAAATTATGCACTTCTACCAGTTGACAAAGCTTAGTTTTTTGATATACGAGTTAGAATAGAGGCCAGTAGTTAGAATAGAGGCCAGTAAATAAGGTTGGAGATAACCTTAATGGTCAACTAAGCCCGGTGACCGTGCTGTCGTCATCGAAGGAATCGTATGAACTACGGGACCATATCTCGGTCATTTTAGAACAATTATTTCTCATACACTATATTTTTAATAAAAGCAATTCAACTGTTATCCCAGTATTCCGACTGAAATCCACCGGAAATATCACTATATTCTCAATCTCGCCACTGCGTGGCGCGTTTATCGGTCGCTAGCTACCTTGTGATTGGCTGTTGCTCGACCTTCAGTCAGGATCATTCACTGATCAAATTTCCCACTGATATGGAGTTACATTGCAACGTACTCATTAGTCCAGACAACACCGATTTTCAGAAGCCTGACACCAATCTTTCTTTTGTTAAGCGCCAGGATCGTAACTCGATGTCACTCGAGACACTCGCCGGTAATGCACCACGCTGAATGAGTACATTAATGTCAACACAGATCGACTCAAAATTGTTGTTAAGTTATGAAAACCTATTGCAGCGTTTTGGCTGATTAGTATTTCTTCCGCGAAAGAAGGAATCTACAATCTACAGTCACTTTTCATGAGGAATTCAATTTCAGAAACTATAAACACGTTAAAAATACCAGTTTATGTCCTTGACATTCCAATTTATTTTAGACAGTATTTATATGCCCTACACACTACATCGGTAATGTGATAATCTTTGTGTACCACACAATAAGAGTTTACATCAGCTTATGAGACATCAAGGGCAGACGTCGACTAAGTTGATGTAGAGAAGCATTGTCCCACTACAACAATCTCTGAACGGTTTCATAATGTACACAACAACACAAAAATGGCGTGGAACACGATTCTATGTCCACATCTTGATGAAGAAAAAAATTCGTCTTCATGCAAATTGAGCCGAATTTATCGTGTATGGTGTTATTACGTAGTAACTTCAACTTCTCGAAGTATTAACGTTTCACTCTCATCAAGATCTTGAAGGAGTCGGTCGATGCTTTCTCTGACTATATTTTCATTGCATTTATAGTAAAATAATCACAGAAAACGTCATCAACCGGAATATCGCACTCGGTGGACTCGGCTCTGAGAACCCAGGCTTATGCCAACAGGAAACGCTAGGATATTGCAGTCAGTTTTATGACGATCCTCGCTGGCTTTTAGCCATTTAAGGGTGCAATAAACCCGGGCATTCTGTAAAAAAGCAACCTTTGATTTAGTCCGCGTCCAGTTATAGAGGCGTCGCCTCGTTGCTTTTTTTAATTGTAAATGATTTGCAGGCTTGAAAAAGACAACTAAGAATCCTCATTGTCATTGCTTCAGACCATTTCCATTAGACGAGACTGTTGGGTTGTCGGGTAAGTTTAAGTCTGACCAAGGCAGTATTTCTGCCAGGAGAAGTCTGGACAGCTCTTGTATACGGTGCCTATTAATCACGGGATAAGAAAGCGATTTTGTTGCTTTGGAACAGCAAATATGGGTGTAAAGAAAGTTCATGTGTTTTAGCACCAGAACATGGTTCATACCGGATGAATGAGATTCAACATACCGTGTTTTCGCGCCTCCTGTAATACTACAAAGCAACGATTTTCCGACGACTTCGACTACATTGGCGCCGTCCATGTCTGTATCTCCAAAACCGTTTGCAGAATTTTTACTAAATTTAGCTAGTGTATTTATTTGATGTTGACAACGGACGACGACGACTTTCGGACGGATATGACAACCAGTGTGCCCCCTAGTGTCAATTTTAGTTTTTTACGTTTACCTCTGTATCTTCGGTCCTCAATGGATTTTCGTAAAATTTGGAGTATAGGCATCTGTTGGTGAGGTGACGCTATCCTCCAGTTTTCAAAAGAATGGAGGTATTTTGCGCCACCTAGTGACTATTTTTGCGTCCACCCCTCAATCAACCAAACCATTCTACGTCTAAGGATGATTTTGAAGATTGGCGTATATGTTATCAGTGTGAAGAGGACAGTTGACGATGACCACTTCGACTACTGTGGCGTCTCCTAGGGGTAGTTTTGTTTTGTTTTGCGCCCATAGCTGTATCTCCTAAACCCACCGAAGGATCTTCATTAAATTTAGTAAGTTTATTTATATGAAGCTAACAACAGACGCCGACGACTTTCAAGCTGATCCGACGAACTTCGTGCCTCCTAGTGGCAATTTTTTTTTTTTTTTTTTTTTTTTTTCGTTTTCCTTTGTTTCTCTACAGTTTGTTGACAGATTTTATGAAATTTAATAAATATGTTTCTATTAAAGAAGCGATAGCATGTTCCCGTTTTTGGGTGGATTGGACGTTTTTGCACTATCTAGTAGCCATTTTTATGAAACAAATAAGCACACCGTTTGTGGTGCATTCGGGGGCGCCTTTCAACACACCACGATCCTCTTGTTAACCATGTCAACGACGTGACAACAAATCTTTTGTTTCTGCAGTAATTTTTAATAGCCGCGTTCTTGAAGCACACACATGTACAGCGCACACACATCTGGCCGATTTAACCGGTATATTATTCATACTAACAGTACAAGTTAGCAACGTAAACAAAAGTCAACGACTGTAGAAAAATGCACTCCGGAAATGCACAACCACAATTTTCTGATTCACATTTCTTGAACATGAAATATGCACCGATTTGTTTTTACAACAGACCACAAACTACATCCACATTTACACTTCCTCCATCAATCATTCCAGTTTGATTACGTAAAGCGCTACCTGTTGAGAATTCGACCAGCTAATCAGAAACACTGGCGTAAAAAAAATTCCCGAGGAAAGTTAATTAATACTTACGTATTCTCTACCCGATAGCGGACACGCAGGGAACCAGCAAGGGGCGAGACAGTACTGCCACTAAATTCGAGTGATGAAATTCTAATACACCAATACCTCCATCCGCCATATCCACGAGGATGACAGTACGTCGAATCATAGGACATATTGCACATGGTTTTACACCATACTTGCTTTTCAGCTCTCATTTAGAACGAAACGGAAATCAAGTTCAGCTAGGTTACACTGAAGATACGACCAGGGGTGTTTCATGAAAAGTGTCTTGTTACTTTATGAGCTTAAAATCACCAACTTCATGTCAAAAACTCCATACAACAACCCACAAGTTGATCAGATGTCAAATTAAATCATCCGCAAACAATACTAAACTTTTTGTTTGAAAGCTTGATACCGATTCGCTCGTGTAGGAACAATCTCCTTTCTTCAGGTGTGCAGCTATGTAGTAAAACACCGAGTGACATAACAAACAAATAAATTATAACAATTTTGAGGTCTTTGAGACAACTTAGTATTTGACCACGCTGTACCTCTTCCCACTTTTCCGCGAGACGAGGATATGGCACGAATTTGTACAAGAAATTTGCGTGTTGGTGCCGGGACATGGCTCAATGGCGCTGGGGACGTTCGTACGTCACACTCATGTCTGCGTAGCTGAGAAACTTTCAGTTGAATTCGCTGTTCATTTATTTTCTCGTTTTTTAGGATATTGAATTCACGATTATGATATGCAGTGCTATGAGGGAATGAGGTGCTGACAATGTAATCACATTTAAAAACAAAGTAAATGGTGGTTTTAAGCACTTTTTAAAGTATTTAGCCAAATATCTATAAAACCGTAGATTTGAACTTGAATTTTTTTTTCTTAAAGAGGAAAGCCTGTACAATTTAACATTGTTTAGGGGCATTAGATTGTGAAAGATATCACCGAAGTTTGTTCCTTAAGTGTTTACAGTGATGCTAGCCGTCATTTAAATTAAAAGTCCAGTCTTAAGCCTACTAAATTTCGATTTTAGCTTTGGTCGAATTAGGTCTTTAAAATTTTGGTATTGAGAAATTTCGTGAAATGAGGGTGAGACATTTTGATCGAAGTTAATAGTGTGCAATTCACCAAGGTCGACGCTTTACTCTATTTTGTGCTTGGACACATGGCAGGTCCGTCTTAACAACAGTAACAATGCAATGGGCGGGCTCACATTGGGCATAAAACTTGGTTGACAGAACTTCGTGATGTGCGTACATTTCGGAATAATTATGCACAATGCAACCGTCGTGACCACCGCGCACGTTTCCCAATGAAGACCCATCGTACCGTGAATAATACGCTTATGAGGAAGGCACGCTTCTCTAAAGATATGCGGGAATTTTCACTGCTCATCCTTGGGAGCGGCTGTTACCAGGATCAAAGAGAGCGAGGCGCAGGAGTCCGATATAATTATGGTGACCGCATTGTCCGGTGCAAGCAAGGCCCAATTCTGTGTAATAACCCGACCGTAAACTCTAGTAAACATCTCTGCCTGTACATAATGATGAATTTTCAAAATGCATTAACCAATAATGTTCGTTAAAAACGAACATCACAGCGGTGTCCAACTGGAAAAACTACCAAATAACGCTTTCGATTTTTAAAAATCGATGATCTAATAAGTTAAAAACTACTAACATTAGGTACGATTGAAGATAAACGACCGTGCGTATTGATATACTCGGTGGATTTACAAACGCTGATCAGAGTTAACACTATCACTTGGATTATTTATTTTAATATTTTTTCAATCTCGTTTAACCAGACTTTTTACTAGGAAACAGTTATAGTTAACTTGTGCCCACTCTTCATTTTTGATGATTGATAAAAAGTTAGAATAGTTATGTAGTCAGCGCAACCAAAATTGTCCAGAGATTCCAAAACTTAAGTTTGGCTATCGCCATATTTGAACTTTTGTATATAATAGAGAATAAACTTGGACTAATGAAACGTGTTCGCTGTGACATGTTTAGTGTAGCAAGTAGACATGAGTATTAAACAGTACACACCATGGATTTTTGCACATTTTGAATCACCGGTGGCCAAAGACTAAATGTATGACGTAAAATTTAGCTAAACCCATGTTTATTTTGTGTAATTAGCTCGAAATTTTGATTTTTCTTTCAATTTTGCCAATTTTCACATTTCCCGCCATGTGACGCCATGGGTTGAACACAAGAGATCAGTGACTAGCATTGAACAATGGCGGAGAGCAGGGAATTTGAAAGCGACGACGATTATGAGCAAGAATTGAACGAATACTATGAAGAAACGTATCGGAATGGTGGTCAAGATGAGGAAATGGGGTTGTACGAAAGCGAGAATGAGTTTAATGTGCTTCAGGCAGCGTACTTTTCTACTTCGAGCCTTACGAACTGGATCCTCTCGCGAGAGAAGCGGCCTCGGGCTCGGCGAGTCAACCCAGTCATCCAACAGACGACCCTGAATTAAGAGCTGATGTTTCTGAATGATAAATATTGTCCCTTATTGAACCAGGCCTTCATCGTAACGTCTCCTGTGACTGGAGTCAAAACACGAGTCCTCAAAGTGGGCAGAACACAGAGTGGCCCCGGACCGAATCGCTTGGTCCACGATGACGTCCCACACTCTCGTTCGGCGCATGAAGCGATGCCACTTCTGCGCAACTTTGGTGTCCTTCGGAACACCGAGACGTTGCTGTTGCTGCAGCCTCCGGAAACACATATTTTGATCCCTCTACGAACCTTCTCGACGCTAAATGTACTTTGCTTTCTCTTCACTCTATACACTTTGTCTCTGATCCGAGCAGTATGGAGAACGACTTGGGTTCAACCCATGACGTTGTAGATAATTATTATTTTTTCAGTTTTTGCGTGTTTCTTTATGAGCTGTGCACTAAAGGCACTGAAATCTAGTAAGATATAATAATAAAATTTATTTTGAGGTACTAGAGTCATGTTGTGTACACTTTAAAAGTGAAATAACGAAAACCGGTATGAAACATATTGGCCTTTGGTCAAGATAAACACAAACTAACTTTTTAATTATTTTGTATTATTCAAATATACCAAGTAAAAACTACTCACCACAGTTGCAGGTTGTAACCTCAGATCCCCATAAATGCAAATTAAGGGCGAACTGAACAGGCATCATAAAAGTTGTCTGGTGCTAAGGGAATCTGAGCGGTGGCCAGACCGTGTAAGCGAGAAATTCTCCACCTGGTGGTGACATAGCTGATGACGAGTATGTTCTCTTTCATGGTACTTTAAAAACTTTTGCTGTAAACAAGGAATGCTCAGGAGTTGTTTTCCTTTTTTCATGGGCGCCACACCAATGGGGGCTGCACCGCCCAAGTTTTTTCTCTTCATTTGCCATGTCAACACAAGAGGAATACATATAAGACTTTTTTGCGAAGCTCACCTTCGCCTGTCGAAATTATACGGCATTACATGCCCAGAACTACGTGTAAACAATTCATGTTAACACTAAGGTAGCAATTGAACCGAGACCGGCCTCCATGATTAATGGCCTTTTAAAATATTTTACAAACATAAACACATGCTAAGATATAACCTAGCCAATATTGACTACTGCTATGGTAACGCAGTTTAAGTCCTTTTAAAAACTTAATGCAAAGTAATGGAAGTCCCATCAGTCGTCATTCGATACCGGGATCTCCTCGTTTGCAAGCTAATACTTTGCAAGTGCTCCCTCAGTTTGTCACCGAATTCGAATACATTTAAGGCTTGAAAAGTACGTCACCCAGATTCTGACTTGTTTTTAAACGTAAAATATAAAGCACCACCGCATCGATTGTTCCTTTTTCATTCCGAGCATTTCTTGGATTTTTTTCAAAATCAATCCACAACGTTTTGGCTAAAAACAGCTAGCTAACTGATCTAACGAGTGCTTGACGTATGATTGCATAGAATTGATTTTTTAACATTTACCAATTTATTAAGACATGCATAAAATGTAATACAATAAAATTCAGCCCGGAAAAGGCAAGAAACATTGTATCCGGGCTTTAGTAATAAATGAGAATATTACAAATGGGAATATTATGTGATACTGTTATCATTATATAAATGAAAAGGATAAAATATAGTACTAAAGTATAGGCATGATCGATAGAATTACCTCATTAATAGGCGTTTCAGACAGAAGTAGCAGAGANTAACGAGAGCAGGTGATTTTGGCTACATTTTTCCCGCCCCAACACAATTATTCAAGTCGACCCCTGTCTGCCAGTTACTTTCATCTTTCACCATAGCATCATAAAACCGATAAACGTGACCAGAGACAGACAGACAGACAGACAGACAGACAGACAGACAGACAGACAGACAGGCAGAGACAGAGAGAGAAAGACAGAGACAGAGATAGAGACAGAGGGGGGAGGGAGGGAGGGAGGGAGGGAGTCAATAAGAATAAGTATGATATGCCAAAGACACGAATATTATGAGATAATTGTACAACGCTTAGCCAGTTGACGTGTACGTAAAATGTTGGTGTCACGCTGAACTGACGCTTTTCAGTGGACGACATCTCATTGAAGACATCATTAACATTATCACATGCATCGGAGCGTTGCAACTGTTGACAATGCAAGGGGTCGTCGTCACAAGCATCATTTAAAAGTAGAACGTGGGAAGCACGTTTCATTCGTCTGATTTGTTATCGGGTCAGTTGAACTACTTTCTCACACGGCAGTACTTGAGTTGACATTAGCCAACTTTGAGTTACACCAGGTAAAAAAATTACTTTTAATCATTACAGTTTTAGTCCTTCAACTAAGTTTTTTTGCAAGTTAAACGCAGTGTGCAAACTGCTATTGTTGTTTTAACCAAGATAGCATGTAAATGTATAGCACGAATATGTTTTGTGGGTGCGGCTGCGCACTCGCAAAAATGTAACTTTCCACTTTCAGTTTGCAAGTGTCTTATGTGGACTCGGAGTTGATGAATTTGTTGTTTCAACTGTTAGTTATGCCCTTGACAACGAAAAGCGTGTTGCAGGTATTTCATAATTATATGTGCGTGTGTGTCGCATGATAAATAGTCACGGTAGATTTGCCAATGCTTGGGATCAAAAAGTGCAGCACCATGCACGTCACACGAAGATAATTCTCCATAGAATCCCGAAAACGGGGAAAAGTAGTGGAAACTGACTATTACACAGAGGCGGATATACGGGAGGGGGTGGATTCAGGGGTTTAAACCCGTCACAGGATCAAAAATAAAAATTAAAAAACGTCGTCAGGAAAACGAAATCAGCTGTAAAAATCAAAAAATTACAGTCGAGTGTAATGACCTCCCCTGCTAGGCGCTACGCGCCTCGGATTCGAGCGAATCCTACTAACCCCCGCCCCCCCTTACTGAAAACGTATATCTGCCACTGTTACATGTACAACGTAAAAACTGAAAACTACAGTACAACCCAAAAGTTTCCAGGTAAAATGACCCAGAATTTCCCGACATGACGGCTGGGCGGAAACCGCGAATACATTGTCGGAGTAGTCTTCCCTCGTAACTGAGAAAAAGGGGAAATTAATTAGAAAGTTTCTAAGAAGACTACGCAATTAGAATTTTAACCCCTTTAGTATAAATATATATAGTATATATATTTTGTTGTTAACAAAGTCGTCATGACGGTAATATGGATTTTGTCTGATTTATTTTTGTCTTGTAGTCTGACCTATACCTTGATGTGCCTCGGCATGACTTTGATTTATGTTTACTTCAATCGCCAAATGTCAAAACCACAAGAACAATTAGCAAAAAATCGCCAATCATTACAGACAGTAGGAATTTAAACAGGCTTTCCCATAGGATAGGTTGGTAGAGATGTACCGCCAACTCGACTGATAATTTTGACCTGTGTTTGAAGTACGATCTCCAGCGGTACTTTTACTCCGAGGTATTGCCTCTGGTGGGTAGTTTGCCCTCTTCGGCATCATCTCGAGTGGATATCTCGTCTTCCTGATATTGTCTCGGGTGGGTAAATGAAGAACGTAGCGACCAGGTGGAGAGATTTCACCATTTGGTATAGTTCCTTTTCCCGCGGTCGCTGAAGTATGTGTTGGTCTGCATTTTGAATAATTAGCGTCACCCCCTACTCAGTACGTGCGCAGAAGGGAATATCCCGGTGAAAACCAAAATACATGTATGAATGATACCGTACTCTCAATGTCTCGTGATACTACAAATTATTTCTTACAGAATGAGAGCTCTGACTTTGGCTGTAGCTTTGTTGACAACAGTTGTCGCGCTGTTTGCTTCTGATGCTAGTGGTAAGTACCTTCACAAGCAGAGCAGATTGGCATAGGCCGCAGTATCACAACGTGTTCTTTTACTAGTGCAACTGTAATTAACAGTCAATTATTGTTAAAATAATACAAAATAATTGACGTATCGTTACACTGTCGTGGCTTGATCAATATAAATCGTTCAAGTAGCTGAACGCGTTTTCCGCGAATAAGAAATTTCAGTTTTTTTATGAGATCCGTCGAAGTTTAGCATCATCTTTGATCTAGGTACAAAAAACAATGACGAGTGTCTTTACTTAATCAGACAATCGCCGTAAAAATTAGCCTGTGTCCGAAGCGAAGCGGTCATGAGACCGCCTACTTTTGTCAAAGTTTACTTTGTCGATTAGAAATAGCAGTGTTGAAACCTTTGTGAAAACTCGTAAAATATTGCCTGCTTTCATTTTCAAACAATTCAAAACCAACAAAAACAATGATAAGGTAACTCACAGCGAAACTAGAGAGAAGCCCAGCGCTGATTGGAACCGGGAACCTGCTCGTTCGCAGCCATATATTTTGCTGGCTGGCCATATATCACACTCGAATTGACAGAGCATTGTGACCTCATTTACCTGGTAAAGGCATTGGCCTTGATTTCAGTCCCTGGCAGACATCGACATTGACTAAAGAATAGCTATTATTGTTTAAAAACCAACACAGTTATAGCTGATTCGCTTTACTCGTGTTGCGTGTCGTTACAGTTCAGTGCATTAGGTTTCAATTTGGTTGTTATGAGGTTAACATCCCATTAAACTCTTTGAATCACTTTGTTTATTACGATTGTAGATTGGGTTTGAATTAATTGAAAATACAAAGTATTCACATTTAAAATATATGGCAGTAACTCTCGAAGTCTTGCGTTTATAGCGAGGTCCTAATGAGGTTCTAGCGTTACTTTAAATGAAGCCGGGTTTTGCGATATGAGCTCAGTGTTCCATGGCAACTACAGTCCGCTTCACTTCTGTTCCAAAGACGCAAAGGAGCACTGTGCAAGGAGTGGTGTTAAGTAGTGTGCAAGACCACTTGATATTTGTAGCAGTCTTCGTGAGATTCGGTACAGCATCGCGATTTGCATCTCATCCAGTAATTTAAGTCCATTAAAGGAAAATATGAAATATGACCCTGCCAGTTATAGTGGTTTCACCCAAAACCGGTTCTGTTACCTGTTGTTGCAGATTTAGTAGTTACCAGTTTTTACCTTTATGTACCTAAAATACATAGTTACCGTAGATCTTGCAATCCAAGATGCGAAGTCTCTTCTCCAACCTTCCGGAATAAACTCGTCCAATAGTCTTTGTAAGGAGTTTTAAGTTTTCCCAAGGTTTTGAGGGCATTTTTGCTTAAAAGGTTTAATTGGTATGACAAATTAGTGTTTGTTAGTAATTGGTTGAAACAGAGTTTAGCACTCTAATTTCAATTATTTGTAAATTGGTGTCAATACTTGTAAGTGCTGCTGGCAGATTATCCATGTGTGGAAGCAACGTAAGGACTTTCTCCCACTCAGCTAACATTCTTGTCCACAGGTTTTCATGGAACAGTTTGTGAGCACAAAGTCCTCCGCATCAGATGTCGTAGGCCAAACGAAGTTGTGCGAGTGAACTATGCAATCTACGGTCGTAGGAACCGACACACGTGCCCTAATGGACCAATTCGTACGACCAACTGTGCGTCACGGCATTCCCTACGTATTGTGCGTAGCAAATGCAATGGGAAAAAATCTTGTGCCGTATGGGCATCAAACAGAGTCTTTGGAGATCCTTGTGTAGGCACTTTCAAATACCTGTCTGTTTCGTACGTGTGTGTACCAAGTAAGTAACCAAGTTTAACACCAATTTGCTCGAACACATTGTTGAAAGACGACATGCTCTTCCGTCCAAGATACAAGCGTTTGGTTTAGACCACTTATTGCTGTGTCTAAGTTTACTTTGTTGAGATTAAAGTGATTTATTTTTGGCTTTGCAAAGAACTGACAGTACGTTATTCCCTTGAAACCATGTTCGGCCTATGACTCGCATCGACAAGTCAACTGAGGAGCTTGTCTCAAGCAACAACGAACTGACAGTCCCTTCGAAGCCGTGAAATCGGCAAATTTGACTAACGGTTCGTTTTTGTGGTGGAGACAGGTTTTTTAGTGCCTAATTTCTCGGCCGAGTGCTTTTCGTTTTCTTTCAAAGCTCCACAGTCGTTTTTATTTTCAAATTATGACCGCGATTTTATAAGGGTGCGTCCCATAACAAGCTTCGTTTTCAGAAACGGGAAAGATTCTAGAAGAAGGCTAGAAAGAGGAATTGTTATGAAAGAAAAACCTGGGATCGTGGGATTTCTTTTTCAGTTGAAAATCAAAATTGAAGGATAAGACAAAAGTTTTCACTAGCGCCAAAATGAATTTTGCACTTCTCGTCGCTGCTGTAGCTATTTGTACTGATTACAGGACCCAATCGGGCAACTGCGTGTGAACACCAAACATTGTCTCTCAGATGCAGATCGCCCCATAGACACATAACAATAATATCGGCTTTGTACGGACGTAAAAACCGCTTGACGTGTAGACGCGGACCGATCCGGAACACCAACTGTGCATCTTCAAGGTCGCTGTCCGTCATGCGCAGCATTTGCAACAAAAGAAGATCTTGTGCTGTGCCCGCTTCTAACGGCATCTTTGGAGACCCTTGTGTTGGCACTTTCAAGTATTTGTCAGTTGCATACAATTGTGTGCCAGGTATGTTATGTTGAAGTAATTTATGCAATTGGACAAAACTTGCGAACACGTTTTAACACGCTTTCTTTTTCTTATTTCTGAATAACTGAACTTGGCCTGCAAAAAGAAACTTGCAAATGAGCAATGCAGTAGTGACACTTTCAATTAAAATGAGGAAAACGAAACTCTAACCTGAAACTGCATCGTGCGCATCGAGACCCATTTGTTCTTAGTGCTTATAACCACGTATATGTGGTAAGACATCCCGGTAGCATCTGTCCAATCCGTGGCGTCTGTGTTTTTCGCTGTTACCGAAAGCGTCATGTTATCATAAACTCAGGTATTTGTGATCTATTTCAGCCTATTACCGTCGGACAGTCTGTGAGCATCGAATCATGTCCATCTCATGCGCTCCTCGCTCCCGCGTACGGATTATCTCGGCTCTCTACGGACGAAGGAATCGCTTAACTTGCAGGGGCGGACCAATCCGAAACACCCGCTGTGGGTCATCCAGTAGATCCTTGAGCGTCATGCGCGGAAGATGCAATGGGAAGAGATCTTGTGTCGTCCGTGCGTCGAACAGCGTGTTTGGAGATCCTTGTGTCGGCACGTTCAAGTACCTAACCATCCTATATCAGTGTGTGTAACAGATGAAATACACTGTTTGACTTCTTGAATCAATAATGATATCTGCTTCACCGACGTTTCAGTTCTCCTGCTGGTCAATTGTAGGGTCCGTATCGTGGGTCATTGGGGTGAAAATGTTGCCCGTAATAAAAACTACCGAGACGGCTGCAATCGTTCGCCCGTAATTACACTTGCAATTACAACCGAGACTTTGCTCGTAATCGTTCTACCCAATGAGTATTTTTTGACCTTTTTTATTGGTATACAGAACAGAAATACAGACAGGTAAGTTATGGTTAACTAGTTTCTCCAGGTTGCATGGTATTCATCTAAATTACCCTTATTTAATAAAGATCTTGTTTGATTATAAAATTATGTTTCTATCTTAAAGAAATGAATGAAACTGGGGATTATTTTTACACCTGGATAGGTAAATAAAATGTTTTAATTGCAAAAGTATCCAATTTAAAACTTTATGGGCAGGCCAAAAACATTGTTTTTTGTCAATAACCATATTTATACCTTTTACCATCAACACCCAACTGCGTAATTCTCCTATCAATATTTTTATGTTATTGCATTCCAAAAGGATGTGATCCACTGTTTCACTTTTTGAATGACAGAAAGTACATACGTCAGAGTCCACCAGGTTAATTTTTTAAGAAAATAGTTCGTTACAAGTATTCTATGTAATAGTTTAAACTGCAGTGTACGTAACTTGAAATCATAAGTAAATTTAAGAGACAATTAATATAATTTTTCCATTCATCACTTCGAAAATTGTAACCTTCTTCTTGAAATCTTTTTGGACAATAGGCAAAATTTAGTTCTGGCAGACAATTTCATGCACAATTTTACATAATGACGTGCAGCTTAAAGAAATAGGGATATTAAAAGGTATTGTTGGTCCATATATCTTAATTAACTGCATTTTTAATGGTGTTCTCCCCAGAAACGACCTAATAGAGTCAATCAGAGAACAATAATCCAAAAAGTTTGTAGATATGTTCGAGATCTTTATCAATTCAGTAAATGAGTAAAAACTGTTATTTTTATCACGTAGGTCATTAATAAAAAGAACACCACCACTAGCACACTTGCTAAAGAAGATAGATTTTCTGTCTATTAGTATTTTATCGTCATGCCATAAACTTGTCGAGAGTAAATCATTCGCATCTTTATGGAGCTGCTTACTTTAATTAATACATCTCTCTTCACTTTCTCAATTCTGTTATTCCAAATAAACTTAAAAATGCTTGCGTTCAATTCATTCATAATAATGTCTGATGGAGTGGGCAGGGTTGTCATTATGTGAATAATTTTTGGCACCATAAAGGCCTTCACCACCGTAACTTTTCCCAAAAAAGGAGATTTTTCTTCTAGACCAAATTTTGATAAGATTATTGATTTCATCAATCCTCTCATTGTAGTTGATGTCAATCATTTTTTTCTAGGTTAACACTGAACTTGATACCTAGCATCTTAAATTCCGTTATGCCCCATTCCAACTTCCATCTTGCGTGATGGAAGACATCTTTTAAAATTTTATGAACTTAAATGTTTCTAAAATTCTTTACTGCCCAACCAAATAATATTTCTTTTGGAATAATTTACTCTCAAACCATACATATCTGCATATCTACTCAAAACTTCTATAGTAGCTTCCAAACTACGCCGTGAACCATCTAAGAATAACGTTGTGTCATCAGCATACTGAGTAAGTATAAATTCATCATTTCGTATTTGAATGCCTTTAATTTCTCTATCTTTTTCCGTCATCATAGCTAATATTTCAGCACATAAAATGAAAACATATAGAGAAAGAGGATCACCTTGTCTACAGCCCCTGTGCAGAGTAAAACGTTTGGACAGGAAACCGTTTTGAACCATGACACGGGACAATTATAAAATGCTTTAATTCAACGCTTGATTGAGGCCTTGAAATTAAAAATATCCAAAACATTATTTATGAAGTTCCATGACAAGCTATCAAAAGCTTTTTCAAAATCTATTTGTAATAACAGCCCCAGTATACTATTTTTTCACAGAATTCATAATATCATACGTCAATCTTATGTTTTCACCCATACATCACCCTTTTATAAATCCCGTCTGATCCGGGGAAATCATATATCCAAGTACCTTTTTATTCGTCTAGTATTACATCCGTATGCCAACTTGTAAACATTGTTGAGCAAAGTTATTAGTCTCCATTTTTTATGAATTTTTAAGCCTTATCTGGCTTTGGAATTAAAGTTACGACCCCAGTTTTTTGGGTGTTTGACATTGCGGTTTTTTCATAGCTTTCATTTATGTGTCTTAAAACAAAATAGTCTAAATCTTTCCAGAGAAACTTAAAGAATTCATTTGTGAAACCATCTGACCCGGGTTTTTTCAGTTTTTGAATTTTTCAATACTGTTCAGAGTTCTTCATATGTTATGGGTCCCCCAAGCTCCACAGCAAAATTATCGGGAAGCTTATTTGAAACAATAAGGTTCTCTATTTTACTTTTTTCAGTAGAACTGTTGTCAGAATAAAGATTTTTGTAAAAATTCGCGGGAACGTCTGATATCTTTTCTTGATTTGTAATTATTTCTCCATTTTCCAATTCTATTTCATACATAAGTTTGTTATAAAATTGTCTCGATTCTAACTTACAAAAATATTTTGTTAGGCACTCCCCGTCCTCTATCCATTTTGCCCTGGATCTGACGTAATACCCTTTTAATTTCTGTGACCTTATATCTAGATGGGCACTCTTTTTCCTTTCTAAATCTTCAAATTTTCTATCATCAACACATTGTTCTAAATTCTCTATTTCTTTCTCTAACTTGTTCTCTTGACTTACTAACTTTTTCTTTTTTAATCGAGTAAAAAATAGTATTTTTTCTTATTTCCATTAACAGCACATCCAAAAATAATTGATCATTTATAACAAACTGAATCACACTGTTCGAAATATTTTGAATTCTATATAAATGGTATACCGGAACGACATATTGCTATTTTGCTTTTTAACATCTGTATTGTATCTTGAACGATGTCTACATATGCGTTGTCATTTAAAAGTGAATTGTTAAATTTCCAGAGTCCTTTACCTCCAGTAATTTCTCAAAATTTTAGGATTAACAAGACCCCAGAATGGTCTGATCTATAGAAATTCTTTGGACACAATGCATCAAAGTTTTGGAAACCAGAAAAAGTCAAGCCTAGCCTGCTTAATTGTATTTTTTTCTTCGCCAAGTGAATCTTCTCTTTGAAGGAAAAAATTCTCGAAAGGGATCACAAACATCAAACGTATTAATTATTCCCTACAGAAATTTTGCAGCGTTTGGATTATTACAAGATCTATAATTGCAAGTATCCTGCTCTTGACTCAGAATTAAATTAAAATCTCCACATAAAATAAACTTATCAACATCAATTTCTTCAATTATTGAAAATATATTACTATAAAGTCCGGGTTATCAGTATTTGAACCGTACAAAATTACAAGAATGATCCTCTCTCTCCCTTCATAATTCATTCTATAATAACATAATTTCCCGTAGGATCCTTTCTCACATTTTCAACAGTAAACTCAAAGTTATTGTTAAATAGAATAGCTACTCCTCTTCAGTTGTTCTTGTAAGAGCTGAAATAACAAGTGTAACCCCACTGAGATTCAATGTACGGCTCCAAATCACAAGCAGGTGAGTGTCTTGTAGACGATATATGTTAAATGCTTTACTTTTTATGCAATTAAAGACATCTCTTCTTTTTTCTGGGGTTCCTAAACCCTGGCAATTAACTGAAAATGATATTAAGTCCAATCATAGTAGAAAAACAGAAAGTATTTTTTCAATAGAAATTTTGAGATCACGTCAAGTATTACAAAAACTTAACGGGTGGGCAGGTGGGACTGGGTATACATTCACACACACACAACACACACACACACACACACACACACACTCACAAACCCAACGAAAAATTGATTTGTAGGTCACGTGAGCTCTGAAGCAGTTGTACCTTCGTAGAGAAGCCGGCGGTTTTGTTTAGAAATTCTTGAAGTATTCAAAGTAAATAATTCTCCCGTTCCCGTTAGCATTCCTAAGAAGTAGATTTTCCACAATCCTTTTGAAAGGTATTTTTATGAGTTTTAGCTTTCCATGCCTCTTTAAGAACACTTGCGCAGATTCCGGTAGTCATACAATGGGAACATGACAAATCCCAGGGCAGATTTTTTTACGGATAGATTGTTCGCGGCCGTTCAATAAACAACCTTAGGCTAGCAGATTCGCGCCATATATATAATGACATCATGCACAGACAAAAGAATTAATTAATATGTATCTGTGTCGTCTGCAATAACAGTAGGCTATGACGTCAGCTTGTCCGATTTCGGTCTAAATTAAGACAGAGAAAGTTTCAAGAAACGGACCCAAGGTTATACATAACTTGCTACGGCGTGTCACTGTCGAGCTTGGTCTCCGCAATACTGTCACATACGGCATTTTCAAAGTCAGAAATCACAACATTATATGATCCTTTTGTGTGAACTTAGCGTTTATTCAGAAACACAGGGAACTATGACATCGCTTATGAAGGTACTAGCATTGATTTATTGTCATTATTTTAACATAACATAGTGGTAATGTAGAAAATAACGACCAAATTGTACCACGAACATTACTTGTGTCTCACGGCCATAGCACGAGTAGGGGTATGCGGACTATGCAGGAGACTGCACAGCGCGACATGAGTAGAATGGACCACATGTGATATATCATGGTTTTTTTAAAAACCTTCAATGTTTTGTCAATCTTCTTATTGCCAGTTCTCCTTTCCATGCTGAAAGCAGTCGACAATTCCGCCTACATAATTATATGAACCGCTAACTAGTTCCCTTCCAAACGCCCTCGTTCATACGGGTGCAGTGTAATCGTTGCTCTATAAAACACACGTGGATTGTACAGCGACGATTGCAAATAGCACATGCAATGTTTAGAATTTAATCTAGCGTGTTATTCGACACCAATTAGCTGAAACTTTTAGATTTAGAATTCGAAACGCGGTTTTATATTGGGATTGTTTGAGTGAACTAGAAATTCCAATCTTTACTCGGGTATAACCATCGGCCACACCAAGTGAAATATACTACTCTCCGCAGCCGCAGCTAAACACTCAACCGCTGAGCCAAACATCACCCGATAAACGGCAGTCTTCGTTTAAAGAATACTTAATAAATGCATGGGCGGCGCACCATAGGGGGTTGGGGGGCTAAACCCCCCACTTTTTTCGGTGCTGCGCCGCCCATGAAATTGTAACGACACCTGCCTTGATTTCCACGAGTGATTGGCAGACAACGGCGAGAATTCGCGAATTTTTATAAAATCACAGAATCACAACGAATCTTGTTTTATAGTTCTGGTCAAAGCTAATAACTTCAAGGTGACAACCCAATCCAAGAACAATCCCAAAAACAGCGTTTTACGGATGCAAAACTGGTAATGTTCCATACACAGAATCGCCCACAACTACAGCTTTAATCTAGAACAGTGAAGACGAAAAAAAATAGATACAATGAAAACTACTGAACATTGCCCTCTACAAAAATCGGTAAACGGGTAAAGCGCATTTAACTGCGCTCTCGTAAACATAAACAACAGCGAGATAATTACGTTTATGGGCAGGTTATGAGAAGCTGAATTCCTAAGCTGACCCATTTCGTAGTCGGGCAGTTCGATCGACAAATGTCTGTAAGGCGAAAACAAGCGTTTGCGGGCAAACAAAGAATATGCGGGAGTTGAATTGATCGAGTGCAACCAAGGAAATATGGTTCATGAGACGCGAAAGGGGTGCTGGAGAGGAGAGTATCCATCCGCGAGAAGGGAATGGCGTGCACTGGAAAAGATTGAACTTTAAGCACGAAAAGGCCTCGGAGTAGCGCGGGCAAGAAAACGTACAACTAGGTGACCTAAGAGGCAAGAATAAGAAACAACACAATCTCATTAAATACACTCTCCGTTTGGGAACATGATCAGTAGTGCATTTACCAGCCTTGTCCTCAAGACGCTGATCATTTTAACCTTTTGAAGCTTGGTGAACAGAAATTTATTTGCCAAAATTCTGAATCAAAACTAACGGTAATCGTGCAGCAATTTTGATTCAAAAACGGAATAAAGTCTATGGTGCTATCAATAAAATAGAACCGCAAATAAGTGCGCAAACTACTTTTTTCAAACCATCAATGATGAATGGCAGCCGAGAACAACGCCTGTGAAAATTTCAAAATTACTCTTCTGGAAAAGTACATCACATCAAAGAAGTAAGGACAAAAACCTTCAAGAACTGGTATTTAAGTATTCAAAGATTCATGTCGGGGTTTCTTGTGTCAGTCTAGCGGTGAACGTCGTCTATTGCCAACAAGCGCGCAGAAGGGATACTTTCCGACTCCAAGTCTCAAAATGCATTTTATCGAAAGACGTCGCTTCGGTTGGCGACCCAACGACTAGAGCGACGTCTTTCTTGAAAATGCCTCAAAATGGCTAAAGAGACATCAGTATTGTGATGTCTATGGACTAACCTGATAAGCGCCATCTTGAGGCTTGGGAACGAAGCTGCATATGACTAAACGTGTCCTAGTCTCTCTATAATTTTTTACACTCGCTACACTTCGCGAGATGACGAGATGACGAGGTATGTTTGGCATGTGACTTATTTCGATTTAAAAGCGGATCACAAACTCGTTCTTTCTGGAGTTCGTTAAAGGAAAACTGTCAATCCCAGTCAAGCCTCAAACAACTCGCATACATATTTGACACACAAATGATGGGCTGACGGAAAAATGTTAAATGTAGGAGGAGAGATTCGAGCAATCTGAAAATGATAAATTTAAACCTTGAATTTGTATTACATGTTTGAGACAGCTCAAATGACTTCAGTTTTACCCCCGGGTAGTTTAATTCCGTTGGACCGGCTCGCATCACGTTGTAAAGCGCAAAAGGTTATGGAGAGACCGGGTCGCGTTTGCAAACCAGAGACCGGCCATAGAGACGTCTAACCTGATCACTGCCATCTTGAGGCTTGGAGACGAGCTGCGGAAACAACGGCGCACATTTAGACTGAAGACTTACTATCGTCTAATGTTTCCAGGATCATAACATTTTACTAGATAGTTACCGCATCTTTGCATTTGAAAATGGTTCGTTTTAGTACATACTGAGCCAAAAAGTATATCTAGCAGGTTATCCGACAATGTTTTTACGTTACTAGTTGAAATTAACACATTTTTTCAGTATGTAGGCTGTTTCATTATTCTTAGCAGTGCATGCAGATGTTCGATGTTGTGACCATTCCAAATAATTCAAAGATCAATTCGTTGAAGCCCGGATAAAGCTATTGTAAGCTTTGTATGGGGGTCTGTAACGTGACCAATCACATCATTCACTTTCACGTACCCCTGACAATTGGACAAATGATGAAGGAAATGAACCACTCACTATAATAGCGGATTTGCAGCGACGCCATATTGAAATTAGGTTAAAATGGTGCATTGTGGGTGCTGTGGTCAGGATTCCGAAAGCGGCCATAGTAACAAGCATAATACGTCGCGGTATGAGCGCGAAGAAAACTGACTTACGGCGGATACACTTGTTGTGTTCCTGGTTGCTTCAAAAACAACAAGAGAGATAAAAATCTGAGTTTTTATGTGTTCCCTGCAAATCAAGAACTTCGTGAAAAATGGATAAACAACATTAGGAGAGCTGGGAGTAAGGGGAGATTTAGCGCATTCAAACCAACGCGGGGCCATCTAGTAGGCAACACGTAGCCCTCGGTTGGCCATATAGTGGCTACAATACTTCCATTCACTTTCTGTACTCATTTCGTTACTTCAGTGTATTTTAAACGGGCCGTGACCGGATTTGGGTTACCGATTTCGAGTTTTCACCTCGTCAATAATACATTGTACATTTAAACAACGCTTACTTTCATCATTGGTCCTTTCTACTTCTATACATATCTTTGATGAAGCTTAGTTGTGAGAATTAAGTTGACTTTGGCGAAGAATTACAACTCCACTTTTTTGGTTGCCGTTAATTTTGTCACCGCGTGCGCGATAACCGCAAAGCATGTCAACTGAATCGTGTGAGTTAGGCAAAGGTTAGGGCGAGACTGAGCGAAGCGCGTGACGCTAGCGCGTGATGCTAGCGTGCGACACTTGTAAAATGGCATGAGAAGGTATCGGGTGAAACTTGTAAGATGTGTGTCCCTTGGACTTTTTATTCGTCAGCATGCGTAATTTCACGTAACTTCCTCAAAATGGCACCCGGTAACTGAGAGAAACTCGAGCAAACCGCGACAGATTTTCATCGATTTGTTCAAGTTTTGCTGACTAAACTGTATCCAGAGTCGTGGTATATGTTAATTATAACTCCGTGTTCCTATATGTATGGTTCATTTGATTTTATTTGCTGTATTTTGAAATGAGTAACTTTTTGTGAGGATGTACACTGTACTATCACACCTGAATGCCTGCAGCATCCAGTGCGATGTAATTGCCTAGGGGCCTTCGTGTGTGCAGCGAACATTTTCCTGGTGGAAAAAAGACGTATGAGAACAACATTCCGACGGAGTTTCCTCTTAAAATTAACGTCTCTAGCATATCCACGGCGAAAGCTACAAAGGTAAGCAACCCAAGAACTCTCAACTTGTCTGAAACCGGAGGAGATTTCGAAATCAACGCCGATAGCCCCAATACTGAACATGACGACAGTCGTGCCCCCGGTCACTGACCATAGCTACGCTGCGTTTACAAACGAGAGAGAGAACTTGCTTGGTATTATAAAGCAAAAAAAAATGAAACATGGTTTTTAGTTTGCAAATCACTCCACACTATCCAGCCTCCTTAAAGTCCTTCTTGCAAACTGCCCATGTGGTTCCAGTATCCGAAAATACTTACTACATAAATTCTTATTTTCGACACCCTTTCTTTATATTCTTTTCGCCTTTCTTGCCAAAAGCGATTTTTTAACAGTATTTGACCCTTCTCTCTGAGCGTATAATTACCGGTTGTCATCGGTTATTTCCGTCCCCACATTTCCGGCTCATCAGTTCAGGAACTTGTCCTGAACGCGGCCATTTTTTCCTTGTAACTGAATGTGCAATGGCTTGCTCAAAAAGTCTTCATTATTTTGTTTTATTAGTAATACATCGTGATTCGTTTGCATATGTAGTGTATTTATAGTTTGTAGTTAGTGGTCGTTGATTTTTTTGGAATGTTACGCGTACTTAGTATGTTAAAATAGCATTGGTGTTTAGTTCCTTACGTAGGCGGGTCGAACCTAGGAACCAATATGGGTCGAACCAATTTTTTTTCGGTTTTATTTTTTCCTCGTTTTGAAAAAGTACTTTGCTATCATCGGAAAGGTAGTACAATCTACTCAGTAAAAATCGAAAAAGTATCAAAATTGGGGCAAGCACTGTAAAGTTATTGCAAGTTTTGTGGCGAAATTTGGGTCACTGACGGCGTTTTCTCGGCCTGGGTTCCTGAATGAATTGTACTTCCGGGTTCGCGGCAAGTTCAAAAATGCGGTGTTTCTTCGGGTGCGAATCGTGAGTGGCGCGTTCATTTAAACTGTTTTCGAGTACGGATCGTGTATTAGTTATGGGGTAGGTACTTCTTGGATCCTTATAACATCTTCTAACCATGTAATAAGGGTTAACAACGCGTGAGAGAAGGACTTTAAGACATGCCTGACCACAAGCTATCCCATGAGCCTTCGCGCAGGAAGTAACTCGCACATGCGCAATGCGCAGTTCGTTTGCGCTGCAAATCCGCTATTCGTGTACTTTATACCACTTTATAAATAAATGCCTGAACTAAGATTAGCACCAAGAGCGCATTCCGCTTCTCATGCACTGTATCGCTGGCACTGTTGACTGATATAAGACAATCTCCACTTCTCACCCACCATATTGTTGGCACTATTGACTGATATAGGACAACCTCAAAAAATTGCCGCCACGTAAAACAAATTCAAAGCGGCTAAAAAGTCACGTTCTGTCCAAGTAGAGATCTTTTGATTTGGACTACCGTAATTACCTTTGCAAGATTGATCTGGACATGTTTCATACACAGATGAAAAGGCATTTTGGTCGTTCGTTAATGAGACTAGTCTCTTCATTATCACGGCATGTCATATGATTGGCCGAGCACGGTCTCCAGTATTGGAGAAGTATCAGGTCTTCTGAAGCCTGAAGTTACATCCAGTTTGACTAAGAAACAATTTGAGGCGGATGCGATAACGGTAAGTGGTCATTTGAGGTGAGAAGCGGGTTCATATGATGTTGAGCCGGGAATACCAGAAATCTCTCATCCCATTAGTGTGGGGGATATAAGGAACGCCGACTGAGCTAATTGACTAATCTTATTGATCCATTCACTATCGTCCACGAGTCAGTTAGAGAAATAAGTGGGACTCCCACCCCACTGTAATGCACATCGCAAGTCAAGCTGACTGGGAATCCAAAGCTTCAAGTTATCGAGCGCATTCCTCCCCGGCTGCCTCGCTGATCTAAAGATGGTTGTCTTTCATGTATATAACTTCCTAAATTACCTTTTCTTGAGAGTTAAGCTGTGGGACTATACTTTTACAAATGATACATGTAAAAAACATGAGGAAGAGAACCACTGGAGGTAGTAATAGGCCCGTCCTGAAATTGTGCGGCACCACTCTCATTCTAAGTTTATTTACCCACAATACAACACGTGGCAAGCCCTTGTCTTGTTGCTTCACACGCAAATGTAATAAGCATATCCTAATTATTACGTAATTTATCAACAAAAATTCAGTTCTATGTAAACTTGCAATCCCAGAAATCTCTCTTCGCATCTGGGGAATATAATTAACACTGTGAGCTGAAATTTTATTTGCTTGGTCTGATGAAAAAGCGAACCTGTCAATTATTCCCGAGCTCAGCGATCACTTCTAAACTGCGTAAGGGACAAGACTAGGAGCCAATGGGACTACGTCATAACTAAAATTATTGACAGGAAATATAGGTTCGATGGCGCTTTAATTACCGTTAAAAATTTTGTTCCCACAATGTTCAAATTAGAAGTGAATTTTGGCCTTGAAGAAGGACTGTCACTTCATTGTTTCTAAGACGAGACTCGAAAAATGTATAGTCTCGTCGACACGATAATTTTATGTTCCATGGTATGGCTGCATAAAACGATAAGCCATATTTAAGGCCTCCTCTTTGAGAGAACCGCCAGAAATCACATTTAATCTAAATAATGAACAAGATGAGACATCACTGAGTTTTATGATGATGTCTCTAACAAGTCATTTTCCCTCCCTCCCTCCATAACTCCTTCAAGTCCTTTGCAGCACCCATCCCCTCTCCCTCTCCTCCTGTGCCCTCCCAACCCTATCTGTCCCTCAGTGCAGTGTATGTGTGAAATAGAAAATCCAGCAAACAATTATTTACCATTGAATTTTTATTTCTGTTACCGAAGAAGCGCAATGCCTATTAAGTATGTCGCCTTATCCTCAAAACATCTCTTGTATATCTTACGTTGGCGTAAACTCTACGTTTGGGCACGGTTGTAGTTTTGCTCCTTCAAGCTACTTTCTTGTAAATGGACGAACCGCTGACACCGTTACACGTATAAACCTGTGAACGATAACAAATTTCCATGAAGTTTTGCTAACAAAGTTTTCACCAATTGCGTGAAAGGCGATCCAGCTGTAACGAATCATACTTGTAAGTTTTAAAAGCCTAAGTGTTTTTTCAAAGAAAACTTATGACGGCTATCCCGGCGACATGTTGGTAATGCGAATATCAGGAAATGTGTGCAATACGAGATAATAAGACAATCTGAAAATCGCACGCACACAAGTCGCCATTTACCATCTGAAGTTTTGTCAATCATTTGCCATCATCCCATTCACCGTCATTTGTCAGTATTTTTGTGTCGCAACAACAGACCTTTTTCATAGCTTCCTTTCCGACCTACAGGGCAGTTGGCTTCGTGCAAGCCCAAAATCTAGCGCAAGAATGTAGTGACTTCCTTGTTTGGAAAGTCACGTGCGCATTTACTACGAACAAACACTAATGAGGTATACACGATCAGTAATGCATTACTGTTATCCAGTGAGCATTAAAGTGTAATTGAAAAATTAAAGGAGTTTGTGACTAGCAAACCAATCTGCAACCTTGTTGAGAGGACCAGCACTCGCTGCTAAGACACTGGGTGTCGTACATTAACCAATAAAGAGCCAGAGCAGATCGAAGCCGTCTGGTCTCTGCTAAGGTACTGGTGTAACCTTTTTGAGGAGAAACAATTTATTAGTTAAAATGACTTATTCTTATTAAAATGACGCAGACAAAAAATTGAATTTCGGTGCTCGAAAATGAGGACCCTTATATTGATATAGGGAACCTCGCTCTCCGGGGACTCTGGTC
>NMRA01000024.1:121694-192480 GCA_002633005.1 Phoronis australis | reverse complement strand
CCCCCCCCCCCCCCTATATTAATTTAAGGAGCCCCATTTTTGAGGTCCGAAATTTCATTTTAATAACAATAAGTAATTTTAAAGCTGTTGCGTGGGAATATTGGTAGGTGTCGTGTAATGGATTATGGGAAAACCGTATTCCGTTTTATCCACCAAATCACATACGTGTACTTTCCCAATCAAGGTGAAGAACGGATCTCATGGACCTGACAGCTCCTCTTTTGCATGCCTTGAATGACAAAGTGTGAGGTGCCGGCCTAGTAACGCAAGGTGAACTTGGGGGTAACATTTCCCGCATACAAGTAATTCATCATTCTAGGCATGCGCAAAGGGGATTGTAAAAAATATTTAGATTGTTATTCTGGGTATGTGTACGAATCAGTTCTCGATCATCCCGTGAAAGGTCATTGTGGACAACATCGGTTATCATTAAAGTTGCTCACACCGGGAGACAGTGATACAGATGAAGAGTGTTAGGATCATAGCGTGAACGATAACGGACACCGATGATTCAATACAGATTGCCGGTCAATAAAACTCACTAGTTTCATCGTGTCTCCAGTCACTTGCATGATCTCTTGGACTACTTTGCCTCCGGTGTGAGTGTGCGTAGAGTTCCATTTTCCATCGCCCTCGTATTTCGTCGCCATGGTAATCTGGACACATAAGTGATACTTTGAATTATTGAAACACTGAACGAAACAACATATAACAGCTCCATTAATGCGTGTACCGGATGCGGGAAAGGCAGTCTGGGATTTTCGACACCGAAGTTTTTAAAGGCAACTTATGTGAAATAGGAGTACACGTAATATTAAAGATGAGTAAAGGCGTTTTCAAGCCAAACATAAAAGTCTTACACCTGCCACTGCAATTCTTCTCTGTTGAAGCAAGTATGACATATTCTTAAAAACATGCCATCGGACTTGAACTTCGTGAGTTAGCACTTGAAATAAAAATAATGTTATGCACTTTCATCCCATCGAAAATCAATCTCCCACTAGATGTCACGTGTCATAACTGACAAGTTGGAGGTTTTTCTGACGTTTCAATGACCAGGGTGTAATCTTTTCACTTGAAATCGAACTTGAAATTATTTTGGACATTTTCTGTTCTGCTTTAGTACAGAGTATTATGCTGTGCTCGAGTGTAGTATGGTTTACGTGAGTAAATGCCTAATCCTATTTTGCACCTGATGAGCCCATTATTAAAGCTATGAGTTCGAGTCTCAAATGAAAATTTCAGGATTGTTCTAAGACCCCCTCGACCCCCACACCCAACGACCTCCTCGACCCACGACCGCCTCAACCCACGGCTCACAACCTCCTCGACGTAGTCTACACAAGCTCGACTCGATTTGAACATAGAACAAACGCAAACTTGCAGTATCAATGAGTATGGCCCTGAGCTCAGCTGGCTTTTCCCTGTTTTTTTTTGCAATTAAGAGAGTCGATTAGGCAAGTTTGAAAGCCAAAAAACAGAAAAAAACAACACGACCAAATCATACCAAAGACCTACCAATCGTCTCGTCTGCTCTTCAGTGAAGTTTCAAGCTTTTTTGAGAGAGTGCGAGGAACCAACAATTTGAAAAACAAACTGTCAACTCAAAAGTATCTCAACGTTACATTGAGTAAATTGTAAACGAGTATAGGCCTTCAACAGAAAGCAAAAAATGTAAAATTTTGTGCATTCACGTTAACGTACTCTCTCCCTTCGTTTAGTAGACCAGGGCCATTGGTAGCCGCTTGTGGAATTATTTCAGTGGAAACAAAAGCACGGTCACAACCCGCTATTTCAGGCATGGCCCCCCCCTTACCCCCTCCTCCCCCTCAAATCCGCCACTGTCGCCTGTATGTGAGCAGGCTAATACCTCGAATTCGTGTCCACCAAAATTTATCTTGCTTGTTACAGGTTTGTTTATGTCGGTGCCGGTTTCAATGGCTCCAGTGGCTTCGCTTGTGAAAACATTCTTGTAGCGACCATCTCCTAGGGCTTCGTAGACCATGGTTGTTCCCTTTTGATTCATTTTCTTCACCATTTCGATAGGTGTCCCTAAAAATCGAAAATACATGGCTTTATTATATGACGCCATAATTTCTACATTTTCACGTAATGTCCCCCCCCGTGTTCATAGGAAAGTCTTGCAAGCTCGAAAATGCAAGCAGTTTTTACTCATGAATGACAAAGTTATCGTGATTTTGAATGACACATTGCAGTGGTAAAGAACTCAACCAGCACTGGTGAATTCGCAAATAAGCTGTAAAACAGGGATTTTCGAGAAAATCAGACAAACTTCAAGGCGTTGATTGTTGTTTACTTTTCCACGCCGTGTCACGTGAATAGTGCTCTAGTAACACCTCAAACATAAGAATAAAGGCACTACCGTGAACACCAACACTTGCTGACTACCGGTGAGTCATTGTGTGCAGACTCGGTGAGTTGTATGGTGGTATAGGCCTAAACATCAATGACATGTCACTTTTCATGAAACAGAGCACCAGAAATTTGGTCTAAAGCTTCACACAACAGCTTTTGGAATTAAATGTCACTTCAGCAAAATACAAAGTCCGTGAGAATATGCCCGTAACTGTTAGTTACTGACTATAATTTATACAAATTATTTCTAGATTGTGATGTGCTAATGAAACATATCTAAAGCTTTATTCAGTAGTTATGATGTATGGGCGTAAGACCAAATTGTTTAGAGAATCCTACATAACACGAGTCTTAGCTTTACGACATTTCCAAAAACCTCTTCGTCATTTCGTCAAAATCCCGAGGCTTGCTACCATTATATTCGGATATTGTGTTGTTTTGGCAGCTATTCTAACATATAAGCTCGCAAAATGAACCGTAGGCTGCACTAAACTCTGTCTACCAACTACTTAACTGCCATTTAGCCATAGAACATACAGCATATGAGCACCCTCCTGTAATAGGTCCTAAAACAACACAATAGTCAATCATAGTGATATCACTGAGCATTAACTTTGTAACTGGCCCGTAAATGTTTTGTTGACAGTATCTCTAGTTCCACAGCTGTGCCAGGACCTACATTATTTCGCCACACTGTAAAATCTTAAAGCGTCCAGTTTTATCTAGCCATTCAAACATTACTTAATGACGTGTCGCGTTTTCTAGAGATAAATGATTTTGCCCACAGCCAGAGCCCTTATCCAAATAAAATCAGCGCAAATAGACCTGCCATGGCGGGAATTACGTACACATAGATGGAACCATCGTGGGCACACGTGTATGTACCCCACCACGGGGGATCTATCTTAATGAACATAGCAGGAATCCCCCTTACAGGTGAAACCCTCATATGTGGGTACAAATGATGAGCCCACCCCGAAGTCCACCTATATAAATATAAGCGGACCCATCATTATGCTCTAAGACTTATATGAATATAGTTGAGCCCACCCCGAAGGGGCCACTTATATAAGTTTAAGTGAATCCTTCATGATGGGTTAAGCTGTATTTATATAGGTGGACCCACTCTGGCATTTTCGCCTCTGATGTCTTTGTGGCACCCAAATTCAAAATTAGCGTTGGTTGGTCACTCTTTACTGTTACAGGTGTTCCCACTTATAATCATACTTTACATAGGATTTCATATATTGATATAAGTTTCCCCATTTTTGGATGAAAAGCAAAACTTTAGAAAAGTGCATATTAAATAAGGAAGCTGTTATATATACTAATATCCCGAAAGGCAAATTGAAGAGCCGCTTAATTGAGGACCAACAATAGAATGCAGCATAAAAAGGCAATAAATAGGAAAATGAGATGTTAATTATAATTTACCATTCATACGTTTGTTACCCATTGGATTTGTCGTTGTTAGGGAAAAATAAAATGAGATGAAATATAATTGAGCAAGACCGTTGTCCTGTGATATCTTGCAAGTGAGTGGGTGTCTATCTTATCTAGAACTGGGGAAGGTGATTATTTTCATTCATAATTCTACGAATGTGAAAAGTAAACAGTAGCGATTGGTTTGTAAAATGGAGGCGTGAGTATAGACTGTAGTTGCGATAGGTGAGAATAAGGATTCTTAATTTACAGAGAACAGTTAAGAAAAGTGCTTGCAGGATATGGTATGTGCCAGAAATAATGATCAGCTAAATACACGTCCAGCAATATACGTATGAATAACCCGTGAAGCGCAAAAAGAAATTAATCCATCTTGATACACTTGCGCAAAAAATCATTGTTTTCTTTGCTAGTAAGTTAGGTTAACAATCAGCAATGTGGAACTCAACTGAAATTCATATATAATTCCCAACATTAGCCACAATGTAGTAACCTCCACCGAAACTTTAAACATTCTAATAGTGCAGAACAGCTTTCTCATCGTCAGCAACGTGGTACGGAATAAGTTACAGGCGCACTTAATCGCGTCGCTTTACTTAAGAACCGTCACGACAACTGTACTGGCACTCACGGACCCTAGCTGTTCAAACCCATATGACATCTGAATGAAGCTCAGTCTATGAGAACGGATAAGTAATCCGTGGAGTCAAAGACCTGGAATCGTAGATAGGTCGTTCTGTGGTATAGCATGGTCCATGATCATGGTTACTTCTCCCCAGGACCCTGTAATTGTGATGTCCGGGGCTCCATATGGCAACAGTTTCAGTGAAATATCACCGGGAATAAGTGGTAAAGGGTTTGCTGTTAAGTACACGTACGCTTAAACGCTGTACACTTCTGGCATTTTGTGTTTGTCAGACTTCGATAAAGTAAATATGGTGGAAGTGGCGCAGATGTATTTGTTTCAGCTATCCGTAGCCACTTTCAATTGGCAATGTCAATATGTCTGGGTCTCAAATTGTCAGAGTGGGTTAGCTGAGGGTAACAGGAGTAAATCTAGTTTGAGGCTTTGGAATTCGGTCACGTTTTCTCAGTGTAACAGCGAAACTTGACAGATGTCCGAGACAACCCTTGTCCAGAGCTGAGTTCCACGTCAGCCATTATTGTACCTCCTAATAATGTCTTCACATTATTAACTTTTTTCAGGAAGTAACAACGGTATCTTGAATGCCAATAATTTGTTGGTATCTCATCGAACAGGCACTTAAATCGTAGTCAAACTCATAGCTATTTCTATATTTACATGTATCCGTAGTGGTATTATATACACAGCGTGCTGGGCTATTGAATTCAAATTCATTCAATACAAAAGATTTAAGTCTTGATGCAGCGTTGTCTACTAAATTTGACGATATATAGTCTTCATTCATCTAGCTGGCTTGCTGGCTAATAAAACTACAATTGGCTGATACGGTACATGTAGTCAATACGAACCGTTATGGAAAGGATTGGGATATACTGATCGTTTTATCGGAAGCTTAGAGACAAAAAATGTGTGGCTGAGTAACCTGATGCTTTGAAGTAACACCTGCAAAATATTTGCTTTACTCAAGGAAGAGTACAGTTTTAATGGCACAAATTTCGACCCAAATCAGTCCGGTGGCCCACCCTTAAACCGCTTGAGCTTCGTAAGTATAGTCAGCCAGCTAGGTCTGTGGAGACTATCGCCAAAATGTGTCTATTCAATATACAACTTTGCACCAAATGAGTCAGTTAGCCCGGTGTGTAGCTGAACATTGCAACGCAGCTAGCTTTATCTCGTGTACGTACAGCTGTGCAGAGGCTGTAGTACGTACAAAAATAATGACTAAAGAACCTTTGTGACGGATCTTTTGGCCAACCTCCATCGATATGGTTTAAGATAAGCTGAGATTATTGCTAGTTGCTTCAAAAAATAAATAGAGTGACAACAAAAATTCGATCCATTGCGGCGTTTTCCCGTTGCTCCCAACTTGTTCGATTCTATGCCCAACAAGTTGGGAAGATCATCCCTGTAGCCAATATCTTACACAACTCCACTCTGGCATTCATGGTTGGAGGGCCGGCTCTCGTTTGTTCGATAATTGCTCTAATCTCCGATCAGATCGTATTAGCCTGACTGGGCTGTGCTGCTAAAAATGAAAGTTAAGTTTTAACGTATTTGAACATAAACCAATAGCACTTCTAAATTCCTTGTCAAATGCTGAGCACATTTAGTTTTTGAATCACCAAAGTCGCACAACTACAACAGAAGTTAAGATTGTCTATTCTGCCAGATTTCAGTAACCCTTTGAAGCCTGGGAGATAATTCGCCTGCTTGTTGTCATACGGGACATATGACTGTGCTGGGCAGTTAACAAAGGAGCCAGATGTTATCGCACGCTCAGAACCCCTCACTTCTGGAAAAGTTGCTGAACGACAAAACGCCGTCATGAACAGTACCTTCTGCCTTGGCGTAAGCTTCGTCATTTTCCGACGACTCGAATGCCCAGGTTCCTACAATGTCGTCCATTGTTAGAGAGAGAAGTTAGCTTTGTTCGCAACAGATATAATATGCGCGAGTAGCTTGTGATAAACTGATGCGTATTATAAATAGTTTAGAAATTTGTATAACCGCGTGCGTTGCGCAAACATGATGCTGTTTACTTATGAATAACATCAGCCAATGAACTATTAGCTCATGGATCTAGCTAAATCTTGTTTACTTATTCACTCAGTGTTTGACGTATCCTAAGTCTTGACGATTGCGAAACATGATGTCTGTGCTAAATGATAGGGCACTTTACATGCAACATAAAACATCAGGTTCACGCTGATTCGATACAATATCCGTCAGTTTCCGTACGACGTTGTATTTTACATATATGTAATATTGTACATGATATTGTCACACCAACGAGCACGGTAGATATAGTCAATCTGAATTCTGTAAAATTAGTTGTCGCTGTTTTTTAACAGAATAGCAATCGTTTAAGAAAAAATTAATTGACAATTAAACTTAACTTGAAGATTATCTCAAACCTTATTTAGTAACCTTCATACTAATTCAAAAAACTAGGCTATGTTAACTAATAAAAGTATGTATTTTCTGAAAGAAAAAAGACCAGAGAATATAAAATCAGGTTTTAGGTTTATGTGCCGTTATTATTATTTTTACGTTAACATTTTTAAGTCAAAACTTCATTTCGTGAATGGTACAACAATAACAAAATAACCCCTTGGTCAGTTTTAACGAAACCCTTTTTAAATGAAAACTTCGCAATTTACCTCAAAAACTAACCACTATCTCCCAGATAAATTTTATTTTGGTTCGAAGAAGAGCAATTCCTGTTAAAATTGAATTAGTCGAGGCGATAATTCTCCAAAATCCACTCGGGTTCTAGATTACGAGGGAAAACGACTTCGCCATGTAATAATCTATATGTACATATACAAACACGTACGTTGTATAACATATTATGTATATAGTGCCGTTTACACTTCAAAAGCTGACACGGATCAGCTGACACGGAATGAGCTGTTCCAGTGTGTAAACGGGACTGACACGGAGCAAATTGACACCGCGGTGACAAATTTTGACACCCGTTTGGTAGGTAGAGCAATTTGCGCCTAAACATCTTGCTAAGTATCAATTATATGTCTAAACGCGTGACTAGGGCAATGCGGGAAGGATCATATCTACTGCGCTTGCCTAATGACCTACGTACGCCGGGGTTCTTTGTCTCTGCAACTCTCGTCATTTGTAAACCTGCGCATGTGCGAACCAGTCTCTCCAGCCTGCAATTTCCGTCTTGCCACAGTTAGTGAGTTGTGTGTGTAAACGGCCGCTTGACACGGGTCAATTTGCTCCGTGTCAGTTGCGCGGGGCCAAAAGTTGATATCTAAACGGGATTTTAGGCTGTACTTCGGGAGCAAGTTTTTCGACATGTACAATTGATTAAACACACAGTTGCTTCACCAATGTTCTTTGGAGTGTAGAACTTTATTCCGAGCATACGTACAGAACGGAATGAAAACTGCTAATAACGACAAGTGTCCTGTGTTAAATCAATTTTGTATATGTGTATATGTAAATATATAAAAAGTATCTTCGATTTATTGTTTTTATTATTTATTTTGTTTCATCAGTCTTTCCATGTCAGTTTTATATTCAGCATTGATCATTTGTATCCTGTCTTTCATTTGATAGTTCTGTTTGTCTTACTGTCTTTGTACGTGTTTACTGAGGGCCCCCATGGAAAGAAGTGAAAACTGATAGGGCTATTCTCATTGTAAATTTTACAATAAATGAACAAACACACTAGGATAATGTAAAATTCCACGTAACTGCCAGTTGCTCAAGGACAGCACCTCAGCTGACTGTGTTCGTGCAATCTGGACCATGATCGCTAAGATCCGCCCGCCGGTCGGACATATTTGTTTTTGTGCCTGTTGTAACTTTAACGGTTGAAAAGAACAAGAAAAAAATTATCGTTATGGTGTTTGCCTAGACATTGAACCTATCTATCAGAATACAGTCTTCGCATTTTCAAAAAGTCTCCATTAACCTTCATTGGATTGCTAAAATTCAGTAAATTTTGCCCAATTTTGTGAATTTGATTTTTACCCATTTTGGGTCCTCTGGGGACAATTTGCGGGGTGCTGGTGATTTCAAATAATATTTTCCATCAGTTTGTTGTCTAAGTAAATAAAAAATTAAGTTTGTGTTTTTTCTTAGTTTCCAGGCAACAGCCTATAGAGAGGACATACCATCGCGTATTTTACAGCCCTTGACTAAACCGGGCTGTAAGCGGTTGAAAAATCTAGTAAATATCATAAAGGGTCTTCATTAATTCGTGAAAATATGTTTTTAGTGATAAAATGATGAAATCGGTCGTCGTCAATTTTTAGATAATTCGGCTACTGCTGATCTTATGGTGGGAGATCCTAGAACTAGATTTCTTTGGTGAAATTTAGATGAAATGTTTCTATCCAGGAAACGATGACAGATGCATGTTTTCTAATGCAGGCCCGTAGCCAGGATCGAACCCCCTCCGCGGAAAAGGTCCACCCCCAGCCTATCCTGTTGCAGCCACTGGTACTACTAACTACAATGATAACTGAGTTAGTAATAATTTAGAATTTTCTTCTGATTCAAAGCGCTTCACGTAATCACCGGATCGTATCCGGCCAATTTCGCCCAAGTGGTTTTGATGTAGATGACAGGATCGTGCAGACAATTAGAGGAGGCTTTACATGTACATAGCAGCGAGAGAACTCCCAAAAAGCAGTGCGGTGTGAATGCATTAAAATCGACCAAGAAACAAAACAGCAGAAAATAGGCTTGTTATCTGATATTGCTTGCTAGCTTAGTACGGTAAAGGGCAGGCGTTTTCAAATTTGGAATTGAAAGTCTTCGTCAAATACAGGTATGTTTTTCATCCAGTGTCCACTTTGATTGTGGATTGGTGGATTAACATGTATGCGTGTACACGTGTGTGCCTTTCCGTTCTTTCAAATGCAGTAGAAGTGAGCCGACGGTAAGTTAACTATAGGCAGCTTCACTTGTTGATCAAAAACCAGTATTTAACCGTGACTATAACCGTGTTTGCTTGGTCTAAGCTAGATATTGGTTCCTAGGTCTAAGAAAACACCGACGAGCATTTTGTGGAAAAGTAGGTCTAGACCCAATAAAAACTTCGGTCAATGAAGACGGACTTCTCTTGTCAATAGTGTCAATAGTGCACAGCCTCAAGTTCATACGAGCAGCTAACTTGATGGAAAAGATTTCCAAGGTTAGATGACACTATTTCGAAGGTTCGCTCCTCCGAAGGTCCACTGCTCCCAAGGTTCGCCACCTTCGAAAGTTCACTACTTCGAGTGTTCACAATTCCAACTTGAAAAATAGAACTTCGACACTTATTTTTTTTCTTAAACATCACAGCCTCAGGAGTCGCTTCGCATTATATCCAGGTTCTAATTCACACCCTTGCGCCCATTCACTAGTATAAGACCGAGCTCAGAGGAGTAGGATACACTTTTGCCAGTGTGCAATGCTCGATTGTCAGCCAGCGAAGCCAGGATTCCAACCCTGGTCTCCCAAACAGGAGTACCGACCTAAAACCACTAAGCCGCAGGGTTCATTACTCTGCTGTCTGTTAAAATGAGTCGTAACAGACATGAATAAATTATTGTATTTGTGTCCTGGAGAATAGGTTTGTCATTGGTCTCTAGAGGCATTGTATATAAAATGTTCACTTACTTAGAGACGTGGTTGGTTGTTCGCAAACGTTTCGACCTGGCCCGCCAGGTCTTTGTGTCCATTTAGTAACCATTTAAAGGGCGTGAAAATGTTGACTAGTTCTTAATACATTGATTTCATTATTTACAAACAAGCTCAGTCCCAATCACTGCCAATCGTGATTCTTGAACCTAATGAACGACGCATTCTCAAGCTTGGACAACATTGGGCACGGTTCAGGGCTTCGGCGACCAACGGTTTTCAATTTAAGAACACTGAATGGGGTTCTCTGACTTCGTGAAGGCTGGCAGGGACAAGGAAGCCCGCTAACTATATTTAATTTCTCCCCGGCCGTGTGGGTGGTTCCAGTGGGTGAAGTTCAGGCACAGCGGCCCTAAACTTTTCAGTCGCGCTGTGAAATGATGCGAACTTGACATGGATTTGATGAATGTATCGTGGTTGATAAGTTATCAATATTCCCACTCCATTAAGTGCAATAACGTTCTCATTTCCCGTGTTCGTAAGACATGCGGGAAATTTCGCATGCGCATGAAAACCAAAGTATTTTAGTACCCGGGAGTTGTTTTTCGTACACCATTCAGTGTATCTAATAACCGAAGTACCATTCCTTTTTGCATGAACATATAAAAATTGCAGGAGTTGAAAAGGTTAGACCTTTTTGCAGTAGTGAACTTTCGAAGTAGTGAACCTTTGGAATGGCGAACAGAATAGTGAGTAGTGGGTTGATCCTATTTCCAACGATGTAAGCAAATTAAGTAACACTCAAAAATATAAGTAGATAAAAAAATTTCGTCAAGTTATTCTCCGACTAAATATTTCTGTTCGAGCACGTGTAATCACTCAGTAAGCATGCCTGATTTGAAAATTTGGCAGGAAGTATCGTTTTGAACCACATTACATCCGAATTGAGTCCCGTTCTTTGTGAGCAACCGTCACGGCATCCTCATCTATGGTATTACTAATTCCGTCTCATCTCAACAACATAGAGCTGAGAGTCATCGTGGTGTGTACAAATTCCCCATTCCCCTGATTAAGCTGCGTCAACTGTGGGCCTTAATGAAAACTCCACAGTGTCGACGTTTGCAAAATATCAAAGGTCCACTGTTCAACAAATTCGAACCACCCCCTGCGCAATGCTGGCTACAGGCCTGTAATGATTCTAACCTGTGCTGTCCCATCAGTAACGGTTTTAGCCAGCATTTCGGAAAACGGTCATGTGTCTAACCTGTGCCCCTCCCCCCGTCAGCTGCTAACTTATGTTGTGGCCAGGTAACGTCCACCTCGTTACCTGACTATCATTACATAAAATACATAAAGATAAAGCTATGCCCGTACCCAGGGGGGTGCGACGGGTTCGAACGTACTCCCACCGGGATTTTGGGTCCGCTTATAACAAGCCAATTTTAAGTCATATTGCCTATACTTATTTAATTGGCTATACTAAAAATGCCTTTCGCTGAAAATGAAAGATTGTTAGTTTTCATTAAACATGCTCGAGAAAGGTGTAATAGCAAACCGGGAGAACAAATGATTTTAGTTGCCGGAAACTGTGGTCAGCTTAACTTGCAAAGACGGGGCTCATTTCTGTGGGCAATCCGATAAACAGCAGAGGTCGCCCTGACCGTTGAGATTGTGGACGCCCGGCTACCAGTGGCGGATTTAGGCCCCGCCCCCCCCCCCCAACTCAAAATCGTTGATCCGTCCTTGGCTACGATTGACGAACTGCAAAGTATGGTTTCAAATTTAGATTAATAAAGCTTACAGCATGCCGCTTAGAGCGTACGTTCTTATTGAACACGACTACCTGTAGCATCGGTTAATTAAATGTAACCACCTGTTCACAGTACACTGTGTTCAGCTCAAATTATGAAGCCGCGTGCGATGGGAGAGGCTCATTTTTGTAGGCACGCGTTATATGAAACATGGGTAAGCTCTTTGTAATTGTATGAACATACTAGGTACACAACAGTCCGATAAATATCAGGTAGCTATAGATGGGTCGCCCTGAGAGTTAAGAACGTGAACGCCTGGTTACGACTGACGGAACTACAAAGTGACATACATGTATGTCTTCAAATTTAGATTAATAAAGCTTACAGCATACCGCTTACAGCATACATCTACATTCTTAATGAACATAACTAATGTAATATAGGTTAATTAAATATAACCACCTGTTCACGGTACACTGTGGTCGGCTCAAAATTTTAAAGAAGGCGCGTGCGATGGAGCTCATTTCTGTGGGCCACACGTGTTGTATGAACCCTACTCAAGCGCGTTGTAAATGTGTGAACATAGTAAGTACACAGCAGTCAAATAAACAGTAGGTAGCTACAGACGGGTCGTCCTGAGCGTTGGGAACCTGAACGCAAAAAGCTATAAAACTATCGTTTTGTCTTTAAGAAGGCAAAAGTGGCCAGGTGTACCAAGATGTTGAGGGAGCATACATGTATCACTCGTAGGGCCGTTGCCACCAACGTCATGCAGAAAATGGACGATATATAGTCGGGAGAGAATTCGTCGGCTAAAACATACTAAATCTCGCTTGTCTGAAACAGTTACAGTCAGCAGTACCTCAAAACCGTACTTGCATTTGATGATTTAGGTCGGCGGACGACAAAATTGACGAGGTTAGAACAAAGTAAAATCGCTTAGTGATGAAGACCACAACCTGATGACAACTGTGTGTTTGGCAGTAGTTTCAGGGGTGGGTGCAACCGATCTTTTCAGCGGAATTATGTTCCAGCTTTTGAAAACCGCGGCAAAGTTTATCAGTCACATGTCTTGAGTGCGAAAGACTCCATAACTACATACGAGCGATCATGAATTAGAGTCGACTGTCTGCGTTGGCACTAGCAAGTTAAGGTTACGTCACATCGACCAGTCTGTATAATTATCCGGATATCTGCAAAACTATACTAAGATTAAACTTCGTGAATGTATATATTTTCTACCAGGAAAAAAGCTGCCGTTAATTGGAACATGCCTTTTTAGTAAACTTTAGGAAAAGGGATTCACTACATCCACAGCTAAGCAACGGTATCAATACAATGAACAAATTTTACTTGATACAAAAGTTCAAGATAAAGAATAGACAATTTTATTATAGTTTCGTTTTTGTTTTATCCACCGTGTAATTTTTTTCATAAAAACCCGAAAATCCTAATTTTTGCTGGCTTCTCATTCAAAAGTGGAAGAAAGTTTTGCAGAACACAGCACGAATCACAATATCTGAAAATTTCAAATGAATCCGATTGGCCATTTCCGAGATACAACGTGCTGAAGCTAGCCAAATTTGACAATTTTCTAGGGTTTGACCTAACCTTAAAGATTTTTGGTTGCCTAATATTATGAGAAAAGTAGTGGTATTCTTTAGCTTATTAGTTATTCAGTTGTCTAATGATGTCCTGCATATGCATTCGTTCACTTGAATTCGCTGTGCAACTCTGTAGACAATTAGCTAACTGCTTCATTATAGACATTTCGTTTCAGTTTCCGTAGTTTTTGCCACGGGGTAACTCAGAAATGGCGAATTCAATAAACTAAGTTTTTGATCCTGTGTTAATCGACTGTCAATTTCGTCAACATATATTTCACGTAAATCTAGCTTTGTCCAAATTAACATGAGTGCCAAAAACTCAGAATAACTAACTTGAACACTGCCACTATCCCGGTACAGAAAAGAAGTGGATATTTTTTTTATTTTTTGCTTATTTCCAGTAATGGATCATTTCGGTCAATGCATAATGAAAACACATTCTAACGTTGCATGAAGTATGGGTATTTTTCATGTGACGACGGTAATAGTTTACATCGACGATTGTGTCCACTCCTACAGTCCGGGTTTGGTCCCTTTCCTTGAGTCTCGCACCTCCACAAGACACATGCTGGGTATGGACATGTAAAATCATTTTAATCTAAATCTAAATCTCTACAGGATGATAACTTTCACTTAATATGAAACTCTCATAACTGATAAAAATGTCACTTCTTAAAAGTATTAGACGCACGGGCTTCAAACTTTCATGTTAGCTAAGGGTTACATCTAGCAAAGTAAACCTGAAGTGATCTCAGCACTAATAAGCCAAAATGATCCTAAAAGCCTTACCACAATACGTAAAATAGAAAATTTCAACAATACAGGCAGAATCAAATTCACGTCGTTGAAATATATGAAAGTGAACATGCATAATTGTTACTTTGGCTACTAAGTACCATGACAAACAGGATAATGAAAAAGTATAAAGCTGTGAGACAGAATAATTCATAATCCCAATGTAGCCTATTTCTGTAAATAAATTAATCTTTTTTCAAATTTTGTTGCTTTAATATAACCTGAAGTAGAAAGCAACAGGATACAAAACATGAAACCAAAACACAATTTATGCCCAAAAATCAGAAAATTATGTGTCCTATTCTGACAAACAATTATAATGTGATGAAAAGTTGACTTTCAAGCAAAATCGATTTCGAAATAATTTCAATTACCTTTTTTAAGATTGCAAGGCCAATAGATTGGGTACTCACACTGAAATAAATAGAAGATTCCTTATAGTTATGGCACAGACACCGGAAAATGTACAAAACTACTTTTTGTAGCAGCGTGTCTAAAAATGTTTCGTACTTAGATATTCACCGATGACAAAGTAGCCGGTTGAACATGCCTTTCAGTTCACCAGAAGTCGCCATGTTGTCGGTGCGTCGAAAATGTGTGAATCATGGGCACTGCATCCACTCAATAAGTTCAGCGGTGCGATTGAATTCTGGTGAAAACTATAGGATTGTAGAGAATGGTAGGTAAGAATATGTGTCACTAAATTAAATTTACTGTTCGAATATTCGTGAAAATATAAGCCTTTTAAAACTCGTAACCTATGCCGCTGTCCTCGAAGATGGCGGACTCGATCAAAAAAGTTAGCCAAAATTTGACACATGAATAGCGATAACTTTTGACGGAAGCGGATTAATTGCCGCATCAATATACAGTAGATTCTAATACACAAAATAATAAAATTATATTGTTTGTGAAACAAGGTGAACTTCTTTTACTCAGCGATTGTGTGTTTTTTTTTGTTTTTTTTTTTCATGCATGTGTTCATTTGATTCTGAAGACTGCTGCATACTTCAGTTAGTTACAGGTGCTGGTCCTCGTTCGTTCCCTGTAACGTATCATTGTTCTGCGGGACAAGTGCCTCGTCTTTGCTCTTTCGATCGCAAACAGTGTTTGAGGGAGGATGGTGACGCCCTATCCTGGTGTGTACCTGTCTTGCGCTGTGATTGGCCGGAATTGTTAGTTTGATGGACATGTGAGAACTGTCCTTTAGCGGTGCTTGAAACTTTAAAAGGCGGTGTTACATTTGAGTCTTCCTGATAAATTTCACTAACTGTACAATTACAGTGTTGAGGATTTTTGTTGCTCTTTGGTGTCGTGAAAAGTCCTCTTTGTATTTATTTAAGAAATTTTTTAATCATTTAGCAAAAATGTTCAGCGCTTATTTTCTCGTAGTCGTCGTTGTGCTGAATAATCAAATCGCGTCTTTCCCGGTGGCTACGGCTGCAGTGAAGAGATCTGTTCTCGAGGAGTCAGTCATCACCTTATTGAAAGAAGAAGAAATAAGAAACCGGGACTTTCAATCGACAATTCTTAACACCATCCAAGCGAAATTTAAAGAATTACGTGATGTCATTTCAACTAAAATAGTTCAAAACGGGGTACATCAAAACGAGAAGTTATTGTCCTCCCTTGAACTCATTCTGAGTAAACTCTATTGCCCAAGCGAATTTCGTTACAGTGAACATTCATGCTTTAAACTGAGCAGCGCATCAGTGGATTGGGAAAGCGCGAAAAGAAAATGCCAGAAAGAAAATACTCGTATAACCTCTATGGACTCCCGTCGCTTCAAATCTTTGATTGGTGAGGAATCAATAAAAAATGACGTGACCATATGGACTGCTGGAGAGGAGACTGGCACAGGTATTTAGGTCTATTGCGAAAAATGTCAGTATTTTAGTACAGCATTTTACTTAAATAAATCGCTCAGTCTGTAATAGACATGTTCATCAATTATTTTATAACATTTGTGCTTGTTTCAACTACTTATTAGTACCTTACAAAACAGATTACGTGTTGCATTAACATTGCATCACTTTGTCAGCGAATAAACTATACTCAGATTTCTCTTTCACTGCAAAACTATTCCTGAAATGAAATTCGCTTTAATGCGTCGACAATTGCACCGTTGAGCTTCACTGTAAGATACAATGTATGTTTAATTTTTAGACTCAGGGGGTGTTCTAGATTCAAGTCTGCTGACTACATACCAGGTAAATCACCTGACAAACTGGCTCTCGGGAAAAAAATTCAAGCTCCTGTACCGGGCATCACGTGACGGAATGTCGAGTGTGCAATTTCACAACAAATGTGACAATAAGGGCCCAACCATCTCTATTGGAAAAGATTCATTTGATGGAGCCATCTACGGCGGTTATGCTTCTGTCTCCTGGGGAACTCCTCGGACCGGAGATAGTAACGCATTCTTGTTTCAACTGTGTAACGCAAGAACTCGGTGTGCAACAGAAAGATACAACGTCAAGGTATTCAGCAATTCTGTGATCGATGATGAAAACTATGGTCCAACATTTGGCCAGGGTCATGAACTGGTATTTTTTTCTGGATCTGTCTCCTATAACAGCTCCAATAACTATTTCCCATCTGATGGCATGTGCGGTAAATCCGGCGGCTACGAAGGTACTCTCCACTGCGATAAAGACATTAATTGGACCGATGTCGAGGTGTGGAGCGTTTTTGATGGTAAGACTTAGACCTATGCACTGTGTGAGTAACAAGAGGAGTAATTGGTATCTTTGCTACTTTTCTTCAGAAGTATTCATGTTCATGTACGTTGGTTGATTGCGTTTTGACATTACGTCATACCAAAATTCTCTAATTTTATCTGGTTTATATAATAAAGTGCAATAGTGTAGTCTGTGAAGACAAACGTAGGTTAAATAAACACAGTATGTTGGCATTACATTCCATAGCGTTACTTAAGATAACCTCATGTTCGTCTCATTCCTATGTGACAAAAAGGATGAGAGCCCAGGATGTGGGACCACTTAGCCTCCAGATAGCACAGCAAGTACGTGATAAAAGGTCATCTCTGTAGTGTGATTAAGAATAAGATAGAGTTGTACTAGGTCCACGGTTAAAAATACAAAAAAGAGTTGGGAAATATAAAAGTATGATGTAGGTCTACATTAGGAAGATGTGCGCTCTACACGTCACAGGAGCTGCCTCATTAACTTATTTCGTCAACATCTACAGCTTCTTTGCCTCTTTAGGCCTGAATCGCGAGGTAGTGATTCAGTTACCGTGTATAGCATGATTCTAAGATTCGTACAGATTCCATTTTGGCAGTTCGGGGGTGGGAATGTCCGACGGGCAAAATAATCTCTGATACTCTGCCTTGCCACACTCCCCTCCCCCATCCCTCCCGCCTACAACTCAAAATTCTGGATCCCTGTGTTGATCTGTTATTTTCACCACTCGCAATGTTTTGCTCTCGTTATAAGTTGTAGAAATTATTTGCGCTATCGTGCAACACTAACTGTAGTCAACGATAATACGCGGTGCTATTCATACAACTATCCGAATACAGCAGAACTTTCAGCACCAACTTACAGCCTCCCGTGGTCTACTACAGAGTACTTGTTAGATGAAAAATTTCGTGCTTTCCTTTCATGTTTTTTATTTTTGTGTTTTGTCATTGTATCAAATACGCTGTGTTATCACCATCGCCGTCATCACCATTCATCTTTTTACGGTAGGGCCTACATGTATATACGTCCTAAAATTTCTCGCGTTGCTGCCTTACACGTCCACATTTTCGTTTCGGATCTTCCATAGCTAATCTGTTAGATTTGTGTATGGCTGATGACGCGATTAGAAGTTAATTTGTGCTTCAATTCTTGCGGAACTTCGACACCCTAAATTGTTATTGTATGACACTTTATCACAGACTCCTACCGTGTCGCGTTTTCTGTTTCAGAATCCACGGGCTGCTTCGCTTTCATTTCTAGTAACCAGACCGTGGAGAACAGGTCATGTTTTGACAAAGCACGCTACGTCTGTGAACTTTTTAAGTAAAAAAGGATTAGCGTGTGCATTAATGGTGTATCTCTGGCTCGACAGCATTTTCTTCTCAATTGCCGCAGTGTATTCAATGAGCTACGAAAATTAAAATATATCGACTTCACTCAGTTGTACGTTACTTCAATTTATGTAAGAACACCTGACACTGATCAATTTTGCAACGTATTCAGTAAACTGAGAGAAAAGCATGTTGACTTCAGTTTACATTGCTTATACCTTACCCTACTCGGATATTTTAAGCTGGTATCAATAATCCAACAGATGCAATATGCTAAAATGGCGTCTTTTTGGACGATACGTCTATGATTTTTATAACAGAATTAACACGCGTAAAATTCAATTCGTTGTTTCTTTAGTTCAACATTTAAAACTGGTTCCAATACACTCGAGTTTAAGTGTTTTGGTGGTACCACTCTCAAGCTAGTTTCGTGACCTTCTACTGCTGAATTCGTCCTCTAGTTAACAAATCAAAGCAATGATATAGTGTAACTAACTGAATATTACATTTCGCAAGGTGAACAGACATCTTTCTCCACAGCCGTTGAATTACTCAAACGTAGGGCATATCGACTGTAAATAGTTTTGAAGAGCTTAAAGGCAAAGGCAACCTTTTTTCATGTCACTTTTAGAAAAAATAAGGTTCGTTGGTTATCCCAGACACATTTTTCACTTAATTACAGCTTTTCGTAATTTGATTAATTCATCGTCCTCTACTCCGGAAGTTACGTTTTGGGAGGCAAGAGTTTCGCGCCAATTTCGTTTCATTATAGTCTGACTGTGAGAGCTGTCGAGTCAGTCATTATTCTACCTCGGTTGTGATAACTTCGGTCGTCGTTTGCTTTTGTTTACAAGTCAGCCAACATGCCACGCTGTTGCTATGTGCCGGTATGTACTCATTATCGTCTCACACGCGCTTTGGGTACCTTGCGTCGCTTTCCGAAGGATGACACACTTTGCCGTACTTGGCTAGCTCGTTCATGTGAAGAACGCAGCGCTACCCGTCCAGGCAACGTACAAAGCAGTGATGGTTACCGAGTGTGTGGCAACCATTTTATGCCTTCAGATTACGACAGAGATATGTACGTTGAATTGATGAACGTCCCTGCGAAACAACGCCTGAAGAAGGGTACCATACCGTCGCTGTTGATTCCCGGCACTGCCCCGTCGCCAACCTCGAGAAGTGCGTTTTTGAAGCGAAAAGCCTCGCGATCGAGCTGTGGCCACTGTATACAGTGACTGGAGGCACTTCCTCTACTGTCACCCTTGCCCATTGCGTGCACTTCCGGGAACTAGCAGTGATTCGCCCTGTGCTGTTGTCTCTAGCCCAGAGCCTGTAAGCAGCCCTGCAGAGATGTTGAGTAGTGGGAGTGAATACAGGCCCAGTTCGACACCCAGTGAAGAGGACAGTTCGTCATCCATTGAACAGATCGGTGAGCCTAAGTTTGATAAGTTTATTGCGGACTTGTATTGAAGCTATTTAGGAGGTGCCATATGTGTGGCGAGGGAGTCACACGGCGGGATGTAAGCAGTTTGAGTGCTCAGATCACCCTCCAGTGGGAGTGTGTCGCGGGACACTCAGGCAAGTGGGACAGTTCTTCCTCTGTACGTGAGACGATAATGAGTACATCCCAGTACGCACGACGATCGAACTTATCACAACCGAGGTAGAACAATGACTGACTCGACTGCTCTCACAGTAGGACTATATGAAAAGAAATTCAGTTGGCGCGAAATAAGTGAAAAATATGTCTGGGATAATCAACGAACCTTTTTTTTTTGCTAAAAATGACATGAAAAAAGGTTGCCTTCGCCTTTAAATCGCCATCTGAAACCCGCGGCCGTCCATCACCAAAATCAACTTTTTACTTAGACCACTTGCCGTTATGAAATTGATCTCAAATCGCTCTTAATTAGTCAATTGAAATGAATGAGATTATTGTTAAGCGTTTGAAAAGCTCTTGACATTTCGTTGTTGCTTTAGACCAGGCGGCACTGGCTTGTAGGGAAATGTCGTTCATAGACCTAATTCACGCCGACAGGAGGGGCGTTCCAAAACGAGGCTCACTACAATACCTCTGTTGGCTTATCGCATAGTTGTATTCCGCGTACCTGGAACGGCTGAACAAAATACGCACTCTCAACTGTCAATTTTACAATCCCTAAGGAGGTTAAGATTCGGAAGCGTTGGGTCGTTGCCATACGCCGCGACGATGGAAAATTTGGCCATGTAAAATTTATAAATGTTTTCGAAAAGTTAGATCATATTTTAATTGTCGCATTCTCGGTTGGCGAGCATCACAGCAACGACCGGAGAATTTTGGGTCGCAGCCAGGCTGTGTTTTCATGACTACGACTTGAAACATGATGCATTTTTCTTTCCGATAAAGCCGAACTGGGCCCTCAATCTCTCGATTTTGTGGCCGAATATCGGCCCTATTCCCCTCTCAAAAATATTTGAAAAATCACGCGAAATTCGGAAATTCCCCCACGGCCCAAAAATTCCCCTAGTGATTGAAAATTTCTCTCCGGAGTTCTAGTCATCTGTAACCACACAGGTAACAATTTTAAAGAACACAAAATGCTACTTGAGACAGACCCTAGGGAGAGCTTCCAAGAGGGCGGGGGTGCGAAGGTGATCGGGAGGTAGTCAGATTTTCCCTTCGCTCGGCGAAAAAATTCCTCTCTCAGAATGCACAGACACCTTTCCCTCGGATGAGCGAGGCCCATGAAGAAATATGATCACTATGCTTGCTCTGTCCAGTTAACTGAAACTGAGCTCTAAAACCAGGTTATGCTTTGGACGAACGAATTAAGTGTTTTAATTTTAAAATTCAACTTTGTCCAGAAGATATTTGAATCCCAACACATGAAATAGATGTAAGAATTATTAAAACCAAGAAAGTAGAATTGATGGTCAAAAAATTTTTATTTTCAATTAGCAGCCTGGTTTTTTATCTTGATAAAAAATATATTTAATAACATCAATTATTCAGACCAATGGCAAATCAACTGTTAGTCCCAGTAGTCCCTACCTCAACAGGACCAAGGCTATGCACAGTGATAATATTCTTTATCAACAAATTCATCCACTTGTGACTAATTGCACATGGCAGCAAAATGAGATGAGCCACCACTGTCGAATGTATCTTCATCTCGTCAACAACACGAGCAGATGACCTGATTCGCGTAGAAAGCATTTTTATCTACAATTTACAAGAAGAAATGTAACCTTGCATTCAACATGATACCTAATCCGTAACACTGCGATCGCCGCAGTTTGGTCATATTTCCTTTTCATGTTTCTAAACTTGTTTTCCGAAAAAACTTATACCCTTTCGTCAGACAACTCTTTGGTGCATTGACTTGTTCTCTAATGTATTTTTTAAGTCACTGTAGTTAATTATCGACACATTTTAAAGATTTAATATCCAGCTTGGACTCGAAAGACCGGCCATTTAACTCACACATTGTCATCTTCCGCTTTGTTTATCGCAGTGAGCCTCGCTTTGGATTTTAATGTCCGCTATGTGAATTAGGTCTATATGCACCGATAACGAACTGTCAGTTCTTTGCAAACCGGACATCACCCTCATCTGAATAAGATACAACTTGAGACTGATATTACGAGTAGAGGCTTAAATCAAAAAATCGCCTCTGTCGTGGACATAGCCTTGATTCATACCCACTTTAAACAGAGAAACTCGACACTGTGCTGGTGTGGAGATGTTTTTATTAACAACTTCATCTAACATTAACTGATTTGGTTTAAGTGAAAGCCAATGCTCAAATACCGAAACTGTCCGGATTCATGTCTACTTTAAATATTTTAAAACTGATTTGCTTTAAGTGCAATCCAACGTTCAGGTACCGAAACAACATCTTGTACACTCTGGTACACCAAGCTGAACAGGCAAGTGTTTAAGCACGTTGTGCGATTGAGAAATGAGCTGAAAGGATAATACACACAGATTTTTCTAACTAGACCAAGGTTTCGAGTTTTGCGGAAAGGGCGATTAAAATTCAAATTAAACCAAATGTTCGTATGTTATATACCGCAATGAATCACTATCTCTCATCCGGGTACGAAAATTCAAGAAGCCTTGTTCCCTTCTATTCTCTAACAATACTTGCAGATCAACGTTTTCGTTGTACCCCAATAAATTTTTCCGCGTTTTGTTATCTACGAATGTGAATCAAAGGTCATGAACAAAATTTCGGTTAAATTGGAATTTAAGTCGTCTTGTTCGCCAAAATCGGGCCTAGAAATTTTGAAAGTCGGTGAAAGTTTCATTGGTGGCTTTTTACATATTTTTATATTTTATTGTTAGCTTAATTCACATCAGATACTGCTGAAGAAAACGATGTAGTCAAAACGTTATGAAAAATGATTGTCTTTCACTTTGTACATTAACGTTATGTAGAGCCATAGAAAAATGTCCAAATTTGACAAATACGAAACATCATAACTGAGAAAAGGCTAATCGTATTCAAACAGAACTTTCGGGTACTTTTGTGCTATTCTACAAAACATTGATGAATCGTAAATGAAATGGTTCACTTTTTCAAAAGGTTCTACAACAAAAATTTGTATAAAACAAAAAGGAAACAATAATATAGAAAACAGAAATTGCAACTTTTGAGCTTGAATATTTATATCAAACGAAATTTAGTCATGTAATTGATGTCGCTGAAGAATTATAGTCACGTGACGCATTCGATGACAGATTAGAATTATAACATTTTATTGGCTTTCTAAATTCAAAAAATACATAGTTTTGCACCTATTTGTCTTATATTTGGCTGCAGGCGAAAAGTTTCGATGAGGTCCTACATAAACGTGTAACACAGTCATTGTTGACTTCTAAACTGAAGCTTTTGGGGGGTACAAAAGCATTTTTACGCTCATCCGAAATGAATATTGTTGCCGAATGATCAGACAACTAAAGTCACGCGCGATGCGGGCATGTGCCATTATCGAATTTGTGCGATGGCTGTAAAAGGACAGCACGGCAACTTTTTTCTCCGTTGCTAACTCTATCGATAGACTTACTGTCTCTATCGATAGACTTGTTAACTCTATCGACAGACTTACTAACTCTATCGATAAACTTATTAACTCTATTGATAGACTTAGGCCTACTATGTCTATCTATAGATTTAGTAACTTTATCGATGTGTTTGGGAATAATGCGATGTTTCATGTCCCACAACATAGGCATGGCGACAAGCGCAGGGTTATTTAAACAGCGAAATGACCTTGTGTGAATCCCATGATGTTTTATATCTGTCGTACCTCCAACAGGGGCTGCTACGGCATAATAACCACTGGTCGCTTGTCTCGGCATACAAAACAGATTTTGGCTTGCTCAGTTATTATCCCGTGGCGCACAGACCCTATAACTGGTTTGTGAGGCGCCGTTAGACCTCGAAATTGGCGACAATTTTTATACCTTGCAATTTTATGGTTTAAAAGTTCGTTCTGGATTGTCAGTATGTGGTTTTAGGATTGCCAATTCTAAATAAATGGTGCAGAAAAGTTTTCTCGAGTCGCTGATGGTTTCGATGTTCTTATGACAATCGTTGTCTGTGTATCTGATTTATTGCACATGTGTTCCGTTTAGATTTATAACTGTTATTTACTTGGTTTTGTTATATATTGCGTTGTTTAGCAGCGTTAAAGCACACAGAACACTTAAGAATAAAACGAGCACATTTCGGTACCGGAAAACGCACACTCTACGTTGCGCATGCGTACTTTAATCTTTGAATCTAAAATCGGGTTACAGGCAAATCGGAGAAATTAACTAATAAACTAATGAAGATACGACAGGGTTTTTTTGTTAGTGCTCTTGTTGTTCTTCGTTATTATTTGCATTTAAGGACTATTCATATTTCCTACCTTTTTAATTATGTCATGACTGGCTCAACCAACGTCGACTGGATACGTACACGCTATATGGCCAGCATAACAATTCTTGTAAACCTGACCCTTCGTCCCGAGAAAGAGCTCAGACATTATGGGAGAGACAGTAACAACAATTTAATCGATACTCTTAATATTGAAAACAACGAAAAAACGTTTCAAATCAGTAAATCTAACTATTATGACACGGAAGCTTGAAACTTTTTTCCAACTACTTAAATATGAACTCAAATTACTGAGTGTCAATATTTAGTCGTTCAACGCAAAATTTGATTTTGTAGAGTCATTCTTGATGATCTACAAACAATGAATTGTTTTTCGATGTCATCTGAATCATGGTTATCAATAAATGACAATAACTCACTATTCAATCTAGACAACTACAGTATGACATACACTTTAAAGCACTCATGGTGGACTAGTTACGTATATCTCAAAAGATATTTCATGCAATTCTAAAACGTATGAATGCTTACTCTCTCATGTCAAGATGCACAACAAACGTATTGCCAACACTTACAAGCCACCTGCAACTGCAAACAGATATATGTAATAATTTTTACGTGAGTTTACATAATTATGTCCTTGTAAAATCAAGCACAGATAACAAAGAATTCATTGTTGCAGGTGATCTCAACATTGATCTTTTAAAAGTTAACTACAACCTCAAGTTTCAAGATTTCAAGACATAACGTCTAGCCTTCACTTTCAATCTAAAATCACTTACCCTGCCAAACTCAACGACATGTCAGCGTCCCTAATTCATCATTTTAATTATACATCTTCTGATAAATCCGAAATATCTCGCAGTGCATATTCTTCTCCAGTCTTTGTTTCAGTCAATTTAAAGATAAAACTGTCTCAAGTGCGTTTCAAGGAAGAGTTGGACTTAAGTTTTGTCTTCATTTTTGGGGTCATCACGATGTGTCCTGAGTTCAATGTATCTCGGGTTATATGCGTCCCGGGTTCTATGTGTCCAGTTTTCTGTGCATCGGACGGGGTTCTATATGTACCGGGTTCTGTGTGTCCCGTTGTGGTATTTTTTTGGGTTAAAATAGCACTTATCTGGAAACCTTTATGTGATTTTGACCTAAAATGTCCTGTGTATCAAAAGTGAACTGGGTTAACAAGGTTAAAATACTGGTAAGAATCGAGCCACAAGTCTTCTTATACAATGGTTTGAGAGATGCACCCAAGTAAATTATGCTAATTAGGATTAACAAATACATGAGCTAATTATGCATGCAAATTAGAGTTAATGAGGTCAAATTTTGCCTTTTATCAAGTTTAAAGAAGCAACTCAAAATAGTCATTCGGACCAAGTATGGCGATTTATTATGAAACGTTCATAAATTGCCTGTGATCTAAATATTATGTACGTTTTGTCTTAAGATAGTGTTTTTTGGAAATTGTAACTTTGCCCTGACCTTGAATGAGCTCGTAAGTGTTAAAAATTAATTAGGCTAATTATGCATGCAAATCAGGGCTAATGAGGTCAAATTTTTGCCCCATATTAGGATCGAAAGAGCACCTCGAAATGTTCATTATGTAATAAGAACAAACTTTATTAAACTTGAAAGCCTCCGGCCCACAGTACAAGATACATAAAAGTACAAAAACGCTTGCAAAACTGAAATTATGTAGTTCGTCATCTATACTCATAATATATTTTTCTGGTTCGCCAGGCGAGCTGCAGGTATTTAGACAGGCTGAGAATTTGTGAGACGTCTTGCATTAGCCCACGGAATGTAGAATATGAGCAATGTTTAAATCCAGAAATTAACTTATAGGGCTCATAGCCCCACACTTCTGAGCCGTAGTATAATATGGCATGCTATTGTTTTATCAAATATTTTAGAGGCAGTTTTGCAGTTTAAGCCATTGATAGATCTGTCAAATCTTAATAAAGAAAACATAGTCTTCCTAGATTGTGCATCAACTTCGTCGGAATTTTTACTCCAGCATGCTCGGAAGGAGAAACTAGAACCTAAATACTTAGAATACGACACTGTGTTCATTGATTGTAAATTATATGACCACAATATTTTTCAGAGGACCACCATTCCGGAAAACCATAATCTTTGTTTTATCAACATTGACCTCTATCCCAAATTGTTTAAAGAATTGTTCTATAATCATTATTTGTTTTTTTAACTATCTTGGTGTGTAAGCAATATTTGCCATGTTTTCAGCATACAATAAACATAATACGTCAGGAGAGTCACTGTCAATAGAAATACCTTGACAATTGCATTCCTTCGGGCGTTTAGTTCATTTAAAAATATTGTGAACAAGAAAGGACTTAGTACACACTCTTTCCTCACTCCTGTTGCGCATTTAAAGAAGCTTCTTCTGTGAGTATTAACCACTCGTACACACGACTCTAATTTTTCATAGATTGGCTGGATTACTTTTAATACGGTGTATTGATAAGTTTATGGAATAGAGCTCGTAAGTGTCAAAATTTAATTGGGCTAATTATCACAAGCGCACCCAGCCTAAAATGTAAGGGGGCTCGAATTTTTCGGTATGTGGACCTTTTACTGAAAAAAGGAAAACGAGGACTAAAAAAACAAAAAAACGGGGTACCAGGTTAAGACCTACGAATTCTGCATTCGTGTCCTGAGGACTTTTGTCTCGTTTTCTCGGACTTTTCCTTTGTCTGAGGCGAACCTTTTTGCCCAATTCGCCAAGTGGGGGGCTCCTTCGATCCCCCGAGTCCCCTGGGCCCGCGCATGATTATGCATGCAAATCAAGGTCAATGAAGTCAAATTTTTTGTCCTATATCAGTACCGAAAAAGCATCTCAAAAGTTTCATTATGTCATTAAACGACTGGTCAGTGCAAATTTCGTTCCTGAAGGATTCGTTAATAGCACTGTGATAAATGAGTGAAATAAATGGGACGTTCCCACCCCATTTTAATGCACATCGCCTGTCAAACTGACAGGTAATAATGTCAGCCAACATGTCCAAACTTCTATGTATAGAACGAATTCTTCCTCAGCTGTCTCGATGGTCTACAGATGTTTGTCTTTCACGTATGAAACTTCCTTTAAATTACATTTGGTTGAAAGTTAAGTCGTGACCTGGGAGTATACATTTACCAATGGTACATGTAAAAAGTACGAGGAAGATAGCCACTACATGATGAGGTAGCAATAGGCCCGTCCTGAAATTGTGCAACACCACCCTCATTCTAAGTTTACCTACCCATGTGCAGCACACGCGCAGAAGCCCTCGTCTTGCTGCTTCAAATGCAAACATACTAGCCATATCCTAATTATTGTGAAACTCCATCAACAAAACTTTCAGTTCTTTGTAAACTTGTAAGCCCTGAAATCTCCGCTCCCATCTGAGGAATATAAGGAACACCGTCGGGCTTAAATTTCGTTAGTTTGTTCTGGTGGAATAAGGAACTGTCAGTTCTTCCCGACTAGCTCAGAGGACTCTTTCCAAACTGAGCAAGGAACGAGGCAAGGCAATTTACTTACACCACACTGGAGAAGCGGTATAAAGCCGCTTTAATTATTACAAAAGAATGGTCCCAACGTATTCTTTAGTCAAAATTAGACGTGATTTCTGGGCTTCATGAAGAATTGGCAGATCACGCTACTTGAAACCAGGCTCAAAAAATGGCTCGACTCTACAACTCGATCACTTTATGAGCCAAATAGAATTTGGTTTCGCTGCATAAACTAATAAGCCGGTTAAAATCAAGTTATTAACTAACTGTCGGAAATCACTTCTAATCTGAGTAACGAACAAGTTGTGACACCACTGAGTTTTATGACGATGTCTCAAACAAGTCATTTTCCCTCCCTGCCTCCAAAACTTTCCTTTCCTCTGTAGCACATTTCTTCTCTCCTTCCCTCCATCTGTAGCATCCTTCCTCTTTCCTTCCCTCCCTCTGTGCCCCATCCCTATCTGCCCCCAAAGGTACGTTGACCCATGTATGTCTGAGTAAAATAGAAAATCCAACGAACAACTATCTCCCAGGTAACTTTTATTTTAGCTCGAAGAAAAGGAATTTCTGTTACAATTAAGCTAGTCCCATTTTATCCTTAAAACATTCATCGTCCTCATAAAATGGCGTAGACTGAACGTTTGGACATGGTTGTAGTTTTGCTCATCCTTCAAGATACTTTCTTGGAAATGGAAGAAGCACTAACCCCGTTACACGTATAAACCTGCAAACGAGAACACAAATTTCCTTAGGTTTTGCTAAAAATGTAATGGAAAATATTGACAATCTCAGACTAGTACGAACACGAGTCACCATTGAGTAACTGCAGTTATGTCAACCATTTCCACTGATCCTATACGTCGTTATTCGTCAACTTGTTTCTGCGTCTCGTACCGGTACCAACATTTTTATAAACCGTTCCAACCTACAACGCAGTTGGCTCCGTGCACTCTGACAACCCAGCCACTTCCTAGGTGTTTGTAGTGACTTCCTGGTCTGGGAAGTCACGTGCGCATTTACTATGAACCATAGGCGGATTTAGGGGGGCCCAGCGTGGGGAAATGTTGAGTTTATTAATTAACCCCGTTAATTAAAATTGTGCGGATGAAACAAGATTTAAATGTGTGCAGTTTTAGTGTTGGGGGGAGGGTCAGATTCAATTTCAAGTGTCAAATTGGGAACACGGCGCAATCGTAACGGAACTATGGCTAAGTATTAGGCTCTCTCGCGATATCCCAGGCGACCAGCAGTGGCGCTGCGCACTACGACTCCGTTTCCGTCGTCTGCTCCACTGTGCAACGAGGAAAATTACTTCATTTTTTAAAGAAAATGGAACCTGAGTGACAATGAAAAAACAGAAGCTCCTGGTAAGATGTGAATTTTAATCGAAGCCTTAGTGAATCACTCAGAAACTCATAATTCCCTCTTTGTCAAACCTTAATTTAAGACGATTTCCAAAGCAATCCCGTCATTATTGCCAACACGAAAAACGGATTTGGTCTTTTGGGCAATTGAAGACTATGTTAAATGCAACAAATTTGTTACGAATCGATTGCACAAAATATAAAACGTGTAATAAGCATTACAAAAAGAAGTAGGTTTCGCGCGCAAACGCTGTGAACCGTAAACAAGTAGGTCTCTTAGTATCAAATTAGGAGATAAATCGTGGTGGTGTAGTGGTAAAGCACGCGCGCTTTATCAGCCAGGTCGTAAGTTAGAGTCTGTGGGATTTGCAGTTTTCCCTGTTTGACATGTTCTCCGTGTGTTTTTTTTCTTGGATAATACTTCAGGAATCAAGGAAAATGCTTGATTTCTAGAGGAAAAAAAAACCTCCCGAACTCCCCCCATTCGGTGCTATGCGCATCTATAATCGTGGTTTGCGCAAATGCTTACAGACAAAATGTTGCCCCCCCCCCTTGTTATATCCTAGATCCGCAACTGTGAGCTCACACTAGTGAAGCATACGCAAACAGTATTGCCCTCCTGTTGTCTACCGGACATTAGCATGGAATTACACAAAAAGAGAATTATTGTGACGAAGAAACCAATCTGCGACCTTTTGCACTTGAGAGGGACAGTCGCGCCATTTATATAACCAATCACGAGCCAGAATAGATCGGATCTGTCTGGTCTCTGCTGTGGTAATTAGTTTATTTAAAGATGCTCCGTCTCATTAAAACCGAGAATATTTAAATTTGAAGCAAGCGCCACCTAGAGAAGTGGGTGTACAAGTATAATCAGAAAGAGAAACAATCTGAAAATAAATTGCGCTGTTTTAAAGAAAACACCACAACTGATACACTTAAAATCAAATGTAAACATATAGAAAACCCTAGTAATTCTAAATATTACGCAATTGTTATTTAGTAGTGAAATTAACAAATAATGAAAACTGTGCCTTGTTTCATTCGGGTAACAATGACACATTACGTTACGTAAAATAGTATCAAAAACGAGACTTTCGCGAGTTTGTAATGGTAACTGGTTTTCGAATGGTTCCCGGGGTTATTTGTGAACTAGTACTTCATTTGCATATTCACAATTTAATGAGACATAGCATCTTTAACCCTTTGGTAGATCTCGCGGGAAATCGCGTTCCGTACGTCTTAGCCGACAAATTGAACTATCGCCAGGATTTTGAGTGACGCCTTAACTGACCATTTAGAACTCATCATTCTTGACACACCTTCGCCTCCAAGCCGCCATTTTACCCGACAAACAACACGTTGCCGGGTAAAACTTATTGTTTGTTAGTCGACGTTACGCAAGGGGGGCGGAGCTTGCAATAGGTCAACCCGTGTACCGCATTCCCAGGCAGGGGGAAGGACGGGTCTCATGCCAGTGGACCTGACGGATCATCTTTACATTCCTTGAATGACGAAGTGTGAAGAGTAGCCAGTGGTTTCGCAAGGCGAGGTTGAGGGTGATTTCTCGCATAATTCGTCATTCTAGGCATCCGTAAGCGATCTGTAAAAAATGTAAAGCTAACTTGTCACTCTGGGAACATGCGCACGCGTCAGTTCTCGATCATCCCGCTAAAGGTCATTGTGGACAGATTAAAATGCTTCACACCGGTGACGGACCCTGGAATTGATCTGTCGCAAGCTTCGCCCCCTTGCCTAATGTCGAATAACAAACAAGTTTTACCCGGCAACGTATACGTATTGTTTGTCGGGTACAATGGCGGCTTGGAAACGAATGTGTGTCAATAATGCTGCGTTCTTAATGGTCATTTAAGCCGTCACTCAAAATCCTGACAATAGGTCAATTATTTGGATCGCATAACGACGATAACGACAACAACGATTCATGTTGATCAATAAAACTCACTAGCTTCATCGTATCTCCAGTGACGTGCATGGTCTCATGGACTACTTTGCCTCCGGGATAAGTGTGCGTAGATTTCCAGTTTCCATCGCCCTCGTAATTCGTTGTAAAGGTAACCTGGAAGCAAAGCAGGGAAACCAAGACATAAATGATGCTTTGAATGAAAACAAAGGAAGTAGCTACAACCACTCCTAATACGTGCATTGGAATGCGAGAAAGGAAGTCGTGCTTGCTAACGCTGACATGCGCCCAAGCTGTACCATCAACCAAAGGAGACCTAATACTCCAAATCTTAACCATTTTCAACTCTGTTGCAGTATTACATAGTTTTGATAACCTAAAACTTCGTCAATTCCCTGTATATCAATAGCCAACTCACTGCCTAAGCCAGCTATCTCCGTAATTGTCCCTGTCACGATAGAATGCTTATAATGACAATGGACTCTAACCCTGAACACTTTATTCAGGACAAGTGAAAACGACCGGCCCATAATTTTCAGTGGCAACCACTTAGTAGTTGCACTTTACTCGCACGAGGCCTTGCGTCCTCGCCGAGGAACGCAACTTTCAAGTATGGGTGCAATACACAATGGCCGCCGAAGATAAATGGCATAAAATTTCAAAAATTGACAATAAAAATATAGCAATACACACATGGCTGTGATTTCCGAAATGTATCTCAGTGACGCGGGTATTCTTGACACATTCACTACTGTTGGAAACAATGGGAATACCTGTCGTTATGGTTAAAGTAATTTTTAGCATTTGAAATTTATGTTCTTTTATCGCACCGAAAATCGGTCACTCAACAGATGCTAAGTACCATAATGACAAGTTAAAGGCTTTAGTTTTCGCTGCCGTCTTAATCGGTTTATATTAGTCGGTGGGCCAGATCTCATAGCGTTCATCCTTGTGAGTACTTTGCGGGGGCAACATAGTTTTTTCTATGTGGCTAGATAAAATACCTATAAATCAAATTCCACATAACCTCGTATATACAGTCGATCTCACCTAGCCGAAAGTTGTCGCGTTAACCTGTGAGGAAGGTGAATACACGACGCAGCTGAGTGAGTGCCGCTCTGATGGTGTGGTGTATCGTTCCCGCTTGTGCAAACTATGAAACTGCGAGGAAAGCGGGTAAATCGTTTCGGAAGTGGTTTCCGCCGTTGATGCCACGTATACATGAGGCCATGAAATACCTCTGTGTCTGTGGCCAGCAGTTGGTCCTGTTTCATATTGAACTATTTTCACCCTTACAAACTACAGCTTATATAAAATTGAATCAAAGGGTCATGGTGTCTCAGTTGATACAATTTGGGCTTAGGAGTGTTCGAGAGTGCAAATGTTTTGAGAAATTAACCATGAATAAATCAAACTGCGTTACCCGGCTTCAGATGAAATAAAATTTGCCGTGTGAGCGCATGCTTATTCAGTGTTTGCTGACAAAAAGCTGTAACTCGATTTTATACGCTATTATCAAATGCTTGGGGGATCTTCATTTAGATATACATACATGCATTAATTACGCAAATTAATCATGCAATAACATGCAAAGCGATTTCATAAAACTAATTGAGCAAAAGAATATAGGTGCAAATATCATGATGGTTCATCTGTGGTGCCTGGTACAGTAGCTATGAGCACAAGAAGAATTCTTTGAATAATGGTGGCCTTAATTTGTGTAAATTATGCAAATTGATACTGTATTCACCAATAAAACTTGCACTATTAAATTCCTTGACCATGGAAATATCGGTAAAAACATCAAAATTATCTGACTGCAGTGCTTGGTAAGGAAATTATAAGCAAAAATAGAATTTTGCATAATGGCGACCTTAATTTACATATTTAAAAAATGCTCAAGGGTTGCGAACGGTCACCCCCCCCCCCTAAATCATGGTTACTTAACCCTAAGCTACATAAAACAGCAAAAGAAAAAACTTTATCAGACAAAACCAGGTTCAAACCCCTGGCTCCCGGAGTATAAGATGGCCTACCGAACGTTTTTGTAGCCTACGGTACGTTCAAAATTTCTATAAATCCATAACAGCGAAATAAAACCACCCCTTAGTTGAAAAACTCAAAGTAGGTTTTACATCGAATTTCGATGATTTATTGGTGTTAAACGATAAATTCAGGCAAAGCTGACACCAGTAAGCGTCTTGTGAACTGCTGAGCAGACTACGTTTGAAAATGCGACGTCATTGGTTAATTTCAACACTTCCGTCTTCCGTCTGGTGTCAGGTAAAAGAAGTCAACTTGCTGTCATCGAGTGGAACTAGTCGATCTAAATTGATACAAAATGCGTTCCTTTTTGGTGGCATTCTTCTTTAAGGCGGTTCAGGATTAAAATCCGCCACTCACTATCAAAATTAGGGCAAGTTATTGGCCTCTGAACCGACGGCTATATTGCCAGCATGTGAAATGGCTAATACCTCGAATTCTTCTTCACCGAATTTGACCTTGCTCGTTACGGGTTTGCCTATCTCGAAGACGGTTTCAATGGCTCCCGTGGCTTCGCTCGTGAAGACACACTTGTAGCGGCCATCTCCTAAGGCTTCGTAGACTGTAGTTGTTCCCACTTGACTAATTTTTTTCATTACTTCTATGGGGGTCCCTAAAATATTGAAGCATGATTTCATACACATCGCCGTAACTTGTACATTTGCACGTATAGCATTCTTATTTCTAAGAAAGGCTTGGATACTCCAGTGCGCACAGATCTAGAATACGAGCCGAGCAAGTTGCTTTTTCTCATTCCCAACATGTTCACAAATACTAACAGACTAGATTTACTGAGTCTACATGCCTGGATTTATTCTTGTGCAAACTGGCCCCGGCTGCAGCCTAACTGTTCAGTGTCACCTCACGCTCCGCTGAGCGCCGGGAATTAAAGTCATTGTGTGCAGAGACATCTGACGGTCCATCAATGAAATGGCTGAGGCCTGTTTCATGACTGAAGAGTGACTTTTAAGAAACAAGCCTCCAGTAAATTGGTCTTAAGTTCTAAAAAATTGTTTCTGAAATTAAATCCCACTTCGGAAAACTTTCAAAGACCCATAACTGTTAATTACTAAGAGATAGTCTGTACACTTTATTTCTAAGCTGTGATGTGCTCAGTAGTAAATACATGACTAATAGTGGCAGATCAGTCTACGTTTTCAGTAAGGGGGGTTAGGATTCCAGCAGATCGGAGGCGCGTGGCGCCCAGTGGAGGGAAGGTCGGGAGGCGGTTTCCCCCTCCCGTGTAAGATTTTTTTTGTGTTTGTTAATAGCTGATTTCGTTTTTAAGGCGACGTTTTTTTCAATTTTTATTTTTGATCCTGTCCTGGGTGAGGGGTTGAACCCCCTGAACCCCCCTGTAGGCCTGCCTCTGGCTGAACCATTATCTAATAGTAATAATGATGTGTGGGTTCAAGACCAAATTTCTGACTAAGTCAGTCCCCTGGTTCCGAATTATTGGTAAATCTTCTGAGGCTGTGAATCTTGAATTTTTCCATCAACAGTCAACAGCTACATACATGTACGTACAATCACGCAATTAATTCCAGCCCGTCAGTTCGTGGGAAAATATTACTTCTAGCCTAAAAACGCATTTTAGAACATTGAATTCGTCATGCAAACAGTTACCAAAAATACGTCCATGGGCGTAATTTTCGAAAATTTGTAACGATATGTGACTGAGGGGCCAACACTGTCTAACACACACTGGCGGGTCGGACTTCAAAAATGTTAACTTAGGTGCATGTATGTCATAGCGTTCATTATCTAAAACAAGGGCATGTACATGTGCTTGGACCTTTGCACGTAGGCAAATAGATGATACGATTGTTTCGTCAGGCTCGTCAGTTTTTGATAACCCAGTTTTTAAGTTCGCTAAAGCAGCTGTTATCTACCTATTCAACAAACGTGAGACCAATCTGTGCCATATGAGGTGGTTGCCGGGCCCGGGTAAAAAGTTGGACTGCACGTGAAAAGAAATTATTAGTATTCGTGTTGATAAATCTTGAACGTTGACTGCCAAATTTCACCGCACATGAGGCGGTCTAGGCCTGAAGAGCCTCACCCGTGCAGAGTATTTGAAGCTGCAGCGTCTAAAGAGTTGAGTCCACTTTTTCAAATGGAACATGTGACTGCTCGCTGGTTCCCTACGTGCCTATACAGCACGCAGCTATCACGCAGTGGCACGCGCTTTAGCATTGGTTGATGTAACCTCAGCAGTCATTGGTTAGCTTTTCAACACCGTGAAAAAATGGCGGACTGTGACTAACAATTTTTAATCTTGTCATGCAAGTTGCGTCGCAACAACTATTTCTTTTCTGCAGTGATGTTTAATAGCCGCGTGCTTGAAGCACATACATGTACAATAAACACATATCTGGCCGATTTAACGGTGTGTTATTCGTAGTGTATGAATACAGGACAGTATCGTAAACAAAAGTCATCGACAGTTCGAAAAGACGCAACCACAATTTCTAGGATTCACATTTCCTGAACATAAATTTTAAGCACTTGTCTGCGCAACAGAACACATTTACACTTCAGTCATGCCAGTTTGTTTCCGTAAAGCGCTGCCTGTTGAGAATTCGACCTGCCAATCAAAAACGCTGGTGTAAAAAATTTCCCCTGGAAAATTAAGTGATACCTGCGTGCTGGCCACCGACCACCCAGCGGCACGCAGGGAACTAGCGAGATGTGACTGAGGCATGGAACCGAAAGCTCGTCAATAATATCTTTTAAACAATTCCTGACGAAAGTGCCATCTCGCGAAGTCTGCCGTACATAGCAATTCGGCGGGAAGAAAAAACTGTGATTACAACTCCCACTTATGCTAAATATGCGCATGCGCTCACAGTCATTTCTTTGAAGGCGCTTGAGGTCAAAGGTCACATTTTCCATAAGAAAATGTGCTACGTCTATGCTGTGCCATACCAAATAAGGAGACGTGCTTTGCCTCGAGGGAAAAAATCGACGTAATGGCGAGCACTTGACAGATGTTTTTTTTTTTGAAATTTGAAACTAAAAGAAAATACTTTGATATCAACAGACATTAAAAATACTTACGATCAAGCCCTAAAAATGCCTAGCGAGCATGTTGAAGTTTGTTTCAGTGGCAGAGAATTACTTTATTGCATTTATGTTTATCGCGTTAAAGGCCTCTTCAAGTAAAAAGGGGGCTACTGCATGCTATGACGAGATTTTACAGACCGTTACCCCAAATGCCGTCTGGAAACCCACACGCAAGTTTCCACTGTCTATCGAAGCTACTGTATGTTGCGGATGCCACTGTTGCAATAACCGAATTTTAAAGATCGAGGATCCCACTGGGCTAATTTTCTTGCTGAAAAACTCGCGATGAATGACATTTTCTCGAAATACTATGTTTAAAGCTTTTGTAAATTAAGGCCGAGTTGTTTACCACTGTTTATGATCAGACTAAGATCACACTAAACATCTTATCTATCAGCACATGTGACAGTGGCGGATCTACGTTTTCAGCAAGGGGGGGTTTAGGATTCCCGCCAAGGTCGAATCCTAGGCGCGTAGCGCCGAGCGCGGGGAGGTCGGGAGGGGGGTTTCCCCTCCCGTGTAAGATATTTCTTTTTGTTTTTGTAGCCAAATAGTGAAATTTCCATGCATCCTGGTAAGTTTCTGTCACTTAACATGTCTCTGGAGTTTTTCTTAAGATAATTAAAAACCGTTCTCGATTTCGTCACACGAACTTGGCACATAAGTTTCGTGAAACCATATTGTGCACATCTGGGTATGAGTCACGCCACCAGCAAAAATTTTTGTTGGAACATCTGCTTACACACACCTTTTTTAGCATACGAAAAGTCGTATACGAAAAAGTGTGGTGTGTATACAGGGGTTTAGACAATTTCCAAATATTCAAGAGCATAATTAAGGAGCACCGACGGGGCGTAAAAACTTGAATATCAGATGATCGCGTAACAGCAGCCTCAAGTTGTTTAAGAACGAAGACCTGTACTGTTAGTCCGGAAATAAACATGTGTTCTGTCTCGTTGCGAGAAAAACTGGCGAACGATGGTGCCCTAAACTCATTCAAACTGACTCGCGACCAGACCACGGCGCCCGCCACAACAGCAATTCTTCGGAAAAAGATTTTTTTTCAAAAATATTACATGTACATGTACACAATATTACATGTACATGTACACTGTATGATATTGCGCAAGACAACTTTACTATACACCAGTTACAAACGTGATGAGTGTAATAGAATGACACGGCATGACGGATGAGGTAAAAACGTTGCACGTCAATTCGCCTGAATATCAAGGTTGCGGCACCGCAGTATTTCCCCTAATCAAATCAAAATATATCTTAGAGTAAAGAAGCTAGTTACCTAAATCAGCTATAGAACTGCTCTTTCAGCGGTGAATCCATCTAAAATGCTTGACTACTTCCAGAAGTGTCGACGGAAGCGCGCGCACAATAAATCCCCGCGCGTTTTGCCGATGAGCCACAAAGACTCAGCAATTCACAATGCAAAAAACTATATTTTCAGAGTGAAGCCCCCCCTCAATTTTTTCCAAGTTGGTTTACTTGAGGTTTACACACGCTGGCGGTGCCGTTTTTGTTTTGCTGGAGACGCTTTTGTTTTTTTTTTAATTTTTGGGTCCTGGCCCGAGGGGGGTTTTAAACCCCCTGAACCCCCCCGTAGATCCGCCACTACATGACTACAGGGTGCCGCCTACTTTGATGTGGTGACATGTATCCTGGGTATCTGGTGTAAAAATGCTCCACCTTCCTTTAGAAATGTGGACAAAAAAGAGTAACTGAAGAACTTTACTAATGTGTGACTGTACCTAGCTGTTTCTGAAATTTGGTCAAGTTTTCCTAGTCCGAACAACTAAATTAAATTGACGGATACTCGAGACATCCCTTCTTAGTCTAGAGCTGAGCTTAAGTAGGCTATTAATTGTACCTCCAAACAAGGAAATAACAATAAGAAGTATTTATTGACCATTTCGAGCGAATCCTTTGGCCAACTGCCAGCGCCTGCTAGGATTATAGAGGGGGACTTTTACAGAATCGGGCTCACTTAGTTGTGGCCGTGATCCGGGAAATGCGGGTGAAAAAGGCCGCCTTTCAGGAATGGAAACTTATCTGGACTGGGATTGAAACGAACTGATTCCGTGTAAGAGGAAAAAAGACCCAAATAAATCTGGCAACCGGGAATGGGCTCCCTTCCCCTTCATGGTTTCAAAGGTTAATGAGCGCGCTTGAAAATTAAACGTACCTTCTGCCTCAGCGTAGGCTTCGTCATTTTCCGACGACACGAATGCCCAGGTTCCTACAATGTCGTCCATTGCTAGAGAGTAAAGTTCAGGTCTGCTCGCAACAGATATATGGGTGAGTAGCTCTTGATAAATTGGCGCAGATTATATGTAGTCTAGGAGTTTTTATAACCGCGCGTGTTGTGCAAATATAACGCGTTTGCTTACGATTAACAACGAGCTAAAAAAATCTTGTTTACCGATTCACTTAGAGTCCGAAGTATGCCTATATCTCACGATCACCAGACATGGTGTACGTGCTAAATGATACGGCATTGCAAACGTGGCACAGATCACCTTGATGATTCGCACTGATTCTTTACAATATTTCGTCAGTATGTGCAGAACGAGACAACAGGCACTTCCGTCATTTTCCTTTTGAGTCAAAACAAATAATGGTAGACATGGCTAAAATCACCTGCCGCTCCTTTTTACCATAGCAATCGTTTTGTATGATATTGCAATAGTTACTCAGAGACAATTAATTAACAATTTAATTAACTTGCCAAGAAGTTTTCTCAGTAGATTTTTTTACTGCAAGTATCTCTACGCCGGAGTAATCTAAAACACCATTTGATAATTCATTGAACTAGCTACGCCAATAAAAAGCGACCTCGTCCGTCTTTGTGAAGGACATCATAAGCAAAACATAAACATAATCAATCAGTTTTTGTTACGATCATATTAAACAACCCTACTGAAAGAAAAAATGATGGACGTGGTTAGCTTAAGACAGAAATTTGGCGATAAACTTCACTGTGACAATTACTGAAACAAGTTTTAGCCAAGTCGTTATGAGCGCTTCCGCCTTAGATTAGAACTAATTTATTTTGAATTATCCTAAAAAGTAGTAGCAATTCATATTTTCTTATAGAATATAACTGCAACATTGGTCACGTTTCTGAAATAGTTTAGGACTAGTGCGGGTAGTCGAATATCTACAAAACTATAGACTTCAAATCAATGAAAGTATATAGTTTCTGCAGAGTACAAAGGCTATAAAATTAAACTTTTGACTTTTTACCTATCTGTTTTATAAACATCATAAAACTCGCGTTTCCGACAACCCTCATGCAAAATTGGGACAACAACTATTGGTGACAGCAGTTTAGAGAACAGTGCGTTAAGCACAGTACCTGAAAGTTTTATTTCTGAACTAGGATGTTCCGAAGTTACTCAAATTTGGCCATTTTTCTAGGGTCCTACATAACCAGTTACTTTCTATGAACCCAGAGAGAGTTTGCAATACCGCCATATCCATGTGTCAGCCCATGCTTACGGGATTGAAGCAGGACGGAGACGCAAGCGATTCTCTACAGTTTCAACACCGTGTCAGGGGTCGACGCCTTAATTGATAGAACCGCTCAGGTATTATGAGAAATTGGCGACATTCACCGGTTAATTAATTGAGAGGGGTAGAAAATGGTCGCGACTATAAGGAACTTTAAAGAAGTCAAATTTACCCAATTGACTTACATGACCTATATTCAGCAGTGCCTGTGCTGTCTGTAAATAATGGCCACAAGCATGGAAGAAGTCAACTTATGGGCAATCTTAATTTATTTCAAGAAGCTCATTTGATAAGAAAGGATGACCTAATTATCCCCTGCCGCTGCAGGAGAAGGCTATAATTCGATGGAAGTAATGATTTTTGTGCGAAGATAAGCCTGATGAATTATCTTTAATACACTTCATTTCCATCAAATCTAAAAATGATCACTCAATTACAATTTCTGAAGTTTTCCGTTCGAACGAGAAAGTGTTGCTTTAAAAATAAACTTTCATACAGCCATGATGTGGTGTACCTTCAATATCTCAATAATAACCTTAAACCAAGGTCAAGCTCACCCAACTCGCCTGCCGTGGTGCCCCGGAGTGGTCCAACACGTTCATGCAAAATATGAACAAAATGTGAAGCTTCCTTCATGATATATTCCCTAACAAAATTTCCAATTGGGCTCAAAAATGTTTTGCTGTGAAATTGAAAATGAGGTCAAGATCGGATGGTGTCACAGTCGGGAGTTGCCCTACTAAAAAAGAGTGCAGCTGGCCTGATGCCTTTTGAGGTACATCGTGTTTAGGCCACAAGGCGGGGCCCATTACACTAATAACTCAAGGGGACAGGCATCATCGGATTCCTCATGGATAAAATCTTTTAATCTGCCTGTTTGTTTCAGAAACGGATAGAAATACTATTAAACATCAATGAACTAACTATGTTAACCAGGCAGGTTATGTTTCCATCAAGTAGTAGATTACGGTGTCTCATGTAGGCAGGGCAAATCTCTACCAGATGTTGAAGAGTCTGGGCCTCCAAGCCACAACTGGGACAAAATAAAAATGCCATTTGACCTGTGATGTTATGGTGCTGAGCGAGGTTGCAGTGTCCAGTAAAAACCTGTAGCAGCTGACTTATAGAATGCCTTTCTAAACATATTAGTTTCTTTGAACCTTTTGGCCTCACTTACAACTGGACAGTAGGTAATCTCAGGCTCCCTCTTTGAGATATCGTGATTGCGCCAACAACATTTTCAAAATGCCAAAACTTGATTTCCTTGTTATGACCTTGTAAATGGTGTCAAGGTCACCAAAATCAACTGGCACCTGGACTCGCCTCACACATCTCAATACTTCGTATGCACAAAATCTGAAAGTCTTTTCCTTAGATTTCACACCAACAGCATTTTTACAAGCTAAAACTGGGCTTTCTTGCCATAACCTTGAAAATGATAAAAGCTGTGGTCTGGAGTTGCCTCACATTCATATATGTGCAAAATATGAACAAAACCTGTTGCCTTATGGAGACATGCCAACAGCGTTGTGTGATGGACCAACAGACATACAGACCATGCGCTAATGCCCCTCACGAGACCAGGTAGCTGGAGTTTGGAAAGAGAATAAAGGACTTTTACAGCCCGGTCTGAAGACTAAAGTTTGAAAAATTTTGATAATGATGCAAAATACTATAATATAAACCACATTGTTTTTCAAAACAAGAACAGTTGATTAAGTCACCCTGGTTGGTAGGTCCCAAAACACAAGGTAGACGAGGATAAGCAGTGCACTCCCAGACTTTTCCCAAATTAACATGGAGTCTGCATTCACATATCTCAGAATATCAACACATTCAAGCGTACTACTCCCACTCACTGACATTTGTCGTGATATTTGTAAAGCAAATAGGTCAAGCTGCCCACTTAATTCCCAGACAAAATTAAATTTAAACAATCTTATTTGCTGAGAAAAACAAATACAGTGTACACACACATTAATCTCGTTGATGCATTGACCATCGTCCAGGAGTCAGTAACAGAAATAAGTGGGTCCCACCACATTTTAGTTCCCATCCCCTGACCAGCTGACCATCTGGGAATGATGGCATCAAAGGAGTTATAATAGCTTAATCTATTTATACAACAAGTTGCTTGTCAGCTTCCACGCTGGTCTGTCATGTATATAACAAATTACAATTGCCTGAAAGTTAAGCCTTAGAGTATACCTTTATCTGTGGTACACAGAAGAGGTATAATGAACAGTACAGTACTGGAGATTGCAATAGGCCCATCCTGAAATTGTACAGCACCACTCTCATTTTGAGGTGTTTACCCACAATTCAACCCAAATGACACGCACTTGTCCTGCTTCTTCACAAGCAAATGTACTAACCACATCCTAATTATTATGTAATTTATCAGTGTAATGCAGGCAAACCTGTATCACTGCATTTCAGCTGCAATGCTGGCACCAAAAATGGGTGAAAAGATCAAATATCAGTACTGGATGCGCAATGTATTGTTCTTCCCATGACAATCAACTGAAGAGTGTCAGACTTTTTGGACAGTTGGTCTGCCATGCAATGGATTTTTTCTACCTCTGTGAAAGAGGAGAGTTCCAATTCAGGGCGGGCGTATTATACCTAAGTTTTGTCCACGGTGAAATATCAAATGCTGAAAGCTGTTCGCCGAGTTGCACTGAATTAAAAAACATTTACCACTGCTAATGAAAAGGACTCATCATAACCCCTCTTTTGCTTACGATGGCTATGAAATCTGCTTCAGTCTAATAGCAAGTTTGAAAAGTTTTCAAGCCAGATGAACGTCACATTGAAAGAAGCCTGATCATCACGCACAGAGATCAGAGCAAAATTTCCTAGTCGTCTTCATCAGAGCTCCCAACTTCCTTGATATTTACTCGATGTTTGCGGTTACTGGACATCTTGGACTTTTTTGCCTTCTCATTTTCCTGTAAGACACATAATAGGCAAAGTGACAAGTGAACAATAAAATGTCGAATAAGATTTCTTGAAAGGGTTGATTTCCATGCAGATATAGCTGCCGTATCATTCTTGCAGATAAATTCCATCGTGTGATTGTAATATTGATGTGTGGTGGTTAATAGTTAATGTGCACTTTGACAGGTATTCAGCTCTGTTTGAGCTTAGCATGTATTGGCTAAACCTATTCTTGAGAAGAACCAACAATTTATTACTACTTAAAGTGGAACTTGCACGCTAACTCTTTATTTCTATGATTGTTTGGTCGGATTAGTTATAAACACAACATTTAATGAAAATGTGAACACAAAGAAGGTTGAAATTGCCAAATGTTTTTAAGAGTAAGCTTTGTGTCAAAAATCATCCACCGTAAGTCACTTGACCATGTCCAGCAAGTATCATGATGTGTTGGGGATACACAGCATGATGCGGCCTATGTGAGCCCCCGAGGTACGTCATTCGTGCAGAACTTTTTGTTGTCACGCAAATTCTGAATGAATACAACTGCACTTTGTTGAGCATTGCCGTTTAGTTCTTGCTATACATTAACATAATTAGGAGCGTGCAAATACATCTTTAAGGCCATGCTTACTACATAAAATAACCCACTGGGTCAGTTCAGCTTGTTTCAAGCACCCACAAACTATCAATTCTAAAGCCAAGAAATAAATTCTAATCAAAGAACGGAACAATTTGTTACCAACCATTTTCATAAGCGTAAGCAGTTTAAATCAAAAGCAAATTTTTTTGCCTAAAACGTTTTGGACACAACTCTTTATAGCACCCACTTGTGAAATGTACTTCAGGACGAGCTCCATTTCTTTCTTGGCTGCACCATTTTTAGGCTCCAGCTTCAGGAGAGTTCTGAGATCAGCAAAGCTATCTTGGTATTTTTTCAACATCTGTAACAGAACACCATTATAGTTCAGCATGTATTGTTGTGAAGCACACAGTTCAGATGACTGAAGGCAAAAGTATCCAAATTCACTGTTGGCTTTATGGAAATGGCTCTACATAGCGGAAAGGTGAAAACGGAATTTTTCTCATCTAACTGCTTCGACAAGATGTTGGAAGACTGTTTACCTATCAAATAGATACCACAATCAACAAACAAATTATGAGCCTGACTAAAAATAGTAAACTGTATGTATTTAGTGTGGTGGTTAAAAATTCTAATAGCGAAGTGTACATAAAATGAATGATTGTAGAAGTAAAACGACAACAAAATGAGTTTAGGTTCAACTGACAACAGCCCAGGAAAACACACAATTCAACATGAGTGTTGGAAGGTTTACCTTTTCAGAGGCTACATAGTTGGCTTGGTCAACATAGCTTTCGTGCCCTTCTCCAGTGTTGAATGATTGAAAAACTTCCGCCAATCCCCTAATGTGGTAGCCAGGTGAGACACCTATTGGCCACCACGAGAAACTAAAATGATGTAAATAGCAGGCAGGTCATTTCCTCCATTCCTGTTAAGGGAAGATTTCTCCACCTAATCTCAACAGCCTCACATTAATGCCCCATTGCTATGTCAACCAAGCCAGCTAGACTCCAAAAAGTCACTTTTTATCAATCATTACACTAACCATGTTTTATTAAGGTGCGTTACTACTTTGGAGTGCTATGAAATTTATGGTATACCTTTTCTCTCAGCTAAACCACATCTTGAGCAAGATTAATCTTAACATAACTTGTGTACACAGTTTTATTAATTTGGTGGTACAAAGTTGATTCGTTTTCAAGAATTCATATCAGGGAAGCAGAAAACTGTGCAAATAACAAGTTAACAAATCATGATCCTTGATCGGAGAACGAGAGATACCCAAATTCGCATCCTTGCTTTCAAGAACAGCAGAAAATTTTACCCCTGACCCCAGAAAAGTTCGCAGCATTGACAATCGAAGGTCAATGACCTCAACGTGTCTCAGGCAACGGTCAATTACCCCAAGGTGTGTCCGGGAACAATAGGAAACCTTTGAAAAAACTCAGAAACCTTGCCTAGTATCAGCTCTAAATAAATCAAGGATTCAGTAACTTAAAGGTATTTCAGAGACAGTGTTAATTTGTTCGCGTGACAAGGGTGCTGTCTTTACTTGGTAAATCAGATTCAGATGCTGTAGGGATCACCTAAGGTCAATTATTCATTATCCAGGAGAGAAGGTTAGCGCAACGTCGTGATACAATTAATGCACATCTGAACCGACATCACAAATTAACAAGGCTTTCATCTCTGACCTTATATGCCTGCGCTCGTCTAAACAGGGCCTTCACATTGTTAGTGTCCAGCTTCAAGGCTCTGTTGCAGTCATCTCGTGCTTGTGTTGGCTGTGAATAAAGAATTAAATCTGATGTTTGAAAAAGTAAGCAACCCTCATGGAATAAGGGATCCAATGTTGTATATTTAAGCTTGGAAACAAAAGCAGACAGAGCCTTCTCACTGCAAACAGCAGGGCTACAAGGGAGTCACTTCCCGTATTTGATTTTTAGGACAAATTCCACGAGCAAAGAAACTTTGGAGTATGAAGAGCACAAAAATTTTGTCAATTTTGTAAAACTATGAGGCAATAAGCATCGAAATGTCACTCATTTGACTTACTCTGTCTTCCCAGCCATGCAGTTTAAGTGTTCAGACCAGTGTTCTAACAATTTTCTTGGTAAATTTTCAACATGTCAGTTTCTCTGCATAACTTGGGACTAAAACACATCACTGAAATTTAAGATACATCATATCAAATCACACTTGATCTTACAAATTGCATTTCATGATTAAACAAAACACTCAAATTTTCTAATTTCCACCGAGTACAACATTTTTAAATTAACCGACTCTTCATGCACCTTTTTAAGAATAGGAGCAAGAAAAGCTAAAAGAAACATACAATCAACTACGACCATGGAGGAAATACCTTGTTAAGGCGCAGATGACACAGGGCTCTATTGGTGTAGGGGATGGCATTGTCTGGACACAATCGTATACACTCGTCGTATTTGGCCACTGCTTCCCTGAAGTTGCTCTAGAAATGAGAAAAGTTGACAATGGTTGTTATTTCAATTCCGTGACATCACACCAGTTGTGTACGGTGCAATCAATGGACAAGCCAGTTTTCTAGAAATGACATGTTTTCCAAAATCGTCGAGGATAATTTGGTTTTTTCTCTGTCATGCCCAACCATTGTTTTCTTAAGTATTCACATAGTTGTCTTCCATGTCACACGCTGTGTGATGCGCTATGCCACCATGCTTTGGCAAATTACTATTCCCCAGTTTATTCGGCTATTTCAAAGTTTCTACATTTGCTGACTAAGTGTCAACAGTAAAAATAGGACGTTGCTAGGAAGAGCGCTAGTTTAAGAAACAAAACACACACCAAAATTCAGGCACGCATCTATGCAAAAGAAGCCTGCCTACACTAGAAAATGAATCTCCACACACGAGTGCAAAATAATCTATAAAACGCATTAATTCACATGTGGGTGCTCTGTTACATTTACCTACAAGAAACAAGAAAATGATTGGACATCAAGTATAGTCATTAGCGACCTCTAACCTTCTTAACCAGCTCATTCCCTTGTGTTTTAAACTCATCAAACTGTTCTTCTGTAGATTTTACGGGAGGAGTGGGCTCTTGTTGTGGAGGCGGCTGAGAGCTGATTGGCTGGCTAGTATTTAACATGGTGACCAATGGAATATCGACGAGGGATGGGTTGGGGATTGGAGGAAGAAGGTCCCGCCACTGGATTCCGTTGACGTTGCGCAGCTCCTTGGAACATCTGCAAAATGAGGCAATGTTTTGCATAGGTGAGGCAATTCCAAACAAGTCAAGAATGCAATGTGAAACCAGAAGTCCAAACATCATATTAATATGTACTATTGAATTTGCTCTCTGAAACAACCACCCCAAGTCTACATTAAAATGCAACGTATCAATTAAAACTGAAGTAATCAATACTTGCAAAAAATGATGAAGACTACCTACTGCTTTCATTATTTGTTAGTCTGGCAAAAGTTCGAAGAAAACAACAGCATAACAGAGTTTGACAAATGAAATACTGAACACACCCCACAAAAGAATCAATTTTAATTACAGTATCTCACAACACAACAAGAAAACACATGGTACCTTGTAGAGCCCCTCTGAGCGTTCTCCACTGAACTGTCCATGTTCAGTATATGTCTGTAATCTGCATAAGCTTTGTCATACCTGAAAATTTAACCATAAGGTTAAAGCACAATTCACTGAAATGTCTTGTATTTCACTTCGAGATTATTAAACTGATATAGCGCAGGGTTCTCTCTGGACAAAATTCAAACAAGGTCATGTTCTTGCATTCCCGTAACCTTGCTAAAATGTGGCAGACGTCTTAATTTTAATGCAAATGAGTGAACAACCCGAACTACATTGGCGCACAAACAGGTAACAGAATATGTTTATTTTGCTCACCATTCAGTAAGGAAACAAGTTTTGATTAGAGGGCATTCACTGAAGGTAATCAGCTTGAATAATATTACAGTACTGGCCATCTTTTTCTAGCCTTCACAGCAATGGTTACCTATTAAGAGACAAGGTTTTCCAAGCCAGGAATTCAAATTAGAAAAAGGCGACTGGTCCAACAAGTTTTTTCAAGAATTTTTAACTTAGTTGATTTACATTGCTGGTTAGAAATCTTTTCCATTATGGTTAGAAACAGAGAAAGGAGGATAGTCAAATTTAGGTCAGAACACAAAATATCAGGGTTGCTTATTGGATACAACAGAAAATGCGCATGAATTTAGTATTATAGTGGAAAAATGGAATTTTCCCTTAAATTCCCTTGTTGTCTATAACTACCATTAAAAACAAAAACTGATGTGAATATTTTAAGTAAACCTTTTAACCAAATCCCAAAAAGAAAATTACAATTACTGCTTTGGCAATTATTTTTGTGCTCAAGGGAAGATGGAGATTACTGCAACAATGTTACAGACATTGTCAAGTTCTGAGCCGCACTTACTTTTCCAAGTGCTCATACGCATCTGCTCTCCGTAGCAGGGGTTTAATGGCGTGCGGCACCAGTTCCAGGGATCTCGTGCTAGCCTCTATACAACCCCTACAATCACCGATCTTACTCTTGCATGCCGCTATGTTACTGTGGAGAAGCGAGAGATTGACCACGTCATCTGTAAAATAATACCAATGGTTGTCTCCACATAATAAACAGGTATGAAAAAACAGAAAATCTATGTGTAATGCTGATTTAATCAAAAGTGATCAACCAGATTACCAGTAAAGATTCCCACCAGGATGTTTTGTTCATCTAAAATCTCAGAATAGTCAAACTTGAGGCAGCCATTTGTTAAAATGCAGCTACAATTAAATGGGCCAGCTACAAACTTACCTTTCATCGCAAGTACCATGATAATTGATTTGATGTTCTAGAAAAAGTTAACATTCTCATTTAAAACTTGTCGTTTGAATTTTTGGAACTACGCAAGATGAAATGTATCCATTTAGAAAATAAGTCGCACACGCAGAACACAATTGAGGAAGACATTTTTAAAACACTGTACTCTGCTCCATAATCAAAACCAGGCCACATTACAAGACAGAGCTCTGCTTTCAACTGGACATGACTTCAGACTGCATCAGTTCACCAGCACGCTTACCTGACGACAGTTTGCTTAACGCCTGTGTGTATTTTTGTAGGGCGTCGCCGTACTGCCCCGTCTTGAAAAGCTCCGTGCCTGCTGCCTTGAGCTTGTCCACAGCAGGGGGCAACTGTTTCTGCAACAATTCCGCCCTCTTTTGAGGCACTTCAACAACGTCTTTTTCACTCGCTACCGAAATGGGTCCATTATGTTTCCCAACAGTTTCCGAGCTGGGTATAGTCTCCAAGCCATTCTGTGACGGAGTGCTACTTTCTGTAGAGATCTCCTCAATGAGCACCTTTCCCTTGGGATTTTTTGATTTATTCACATCCATAGTAATGTTGGGATTGATTTTATTGTTGTCATCCTCGGGCAATCCGCCGTTCAGCAACAAACTTGACTTTAAATCGATTGTCTTATCCACAGGTGTGCTGCCATCTTTGCCTTTTTGTCCTGTTGAAGCTGTTAATGCATCAGCTTTGTCTTGGCCCTTTGCTGCGATGTTTGGTTTAGACGTTTCTGATGGCTTGCCACCAGGTGGTTTTGACTCTGTACAACATAAAAAATGTAAACAAAATAAAAAGTAAAAAACACTTATTAACATACAATGTATAGTTTTCATGTTGATAAACCTCTGTGAAGTTGTCTAATTTGTTAAATGGCAAGGAAGAATTATAGTTAATTATTGGAAATTTAGCAAGAAACGTGGCTCCAAAATTTTATCTATACTCAACAGAAAGATACTCTTCATTTGTTGTTATTAAATGGGACAAAATAACATTTGACTGCATTCTCTATCGCACGTACCTTCCTCAGATTCCGAACTACTCCCGTCTGTTTCTTCGATCACCATACGTTTACCTTGACCACTAGGAGGCGCCTTGGTAGACTGGACCTCCTGCTGAGTCTTCATCCTCTCCTTGACAACCTCATCCAACAAATCCTGTGGAAACCACACAGATCAGAAACGTGAGGGGAATGAAATTAACCGTGACCAAATTAGAAAGTGTTCTTCGGCTGTCTCAGATGCTCTCTTCCAATTTCAGATACAAAAAGAATTAAAGCTATTAAGGTCAAATGAAATTCCTTTTTTAAAACTTTTATGGTTGAAAGCAGCTATAAACCGACCTTCCATCACAAAAAATTGTTTGATTTAGACCTCATGCCATTACGATTGTGGTCTCAAATTGTTCCTCTGTCAAAGTGGAGGTGATTTCAGGACTTCCAACAAACTGACATTTTGTTATTGCTTGGTATAATGTTTGCCGTTGAACGCAGTTAGCTGTAACAACATCCACTGGAGCACCATCACTATGAAGAGCTTTTTCAAGTCATTCGATTAACTATTAGCTGAGCATTCAGTGAGTATATGCCTACAGAACCAACAAGCAGGGCTTGGAATGACCAATGACAAAAAAGACTAAAAAGAAAAATTTCCAGGTGATGCATCGTTCTACAAATAAGTAGGCTTGCGTGATAGAAACAATTTTTGTGTTGTAATATTTTACAGAAGTACGCTTCTTTGCATGAATAAAGTTAAAAATAATGACTACAAGAGACAAAAAAAGGAAACTGGAAATCAAATAACAGGATATCGAAGCCAAGAAAGAGGAAATCTTCTTAAAAGAGGAAAATTCCAAACCCTGAGCAATATGTGTTTCGCCCAAATTATTTGAAAAATTATAACGTCACCAAACTTGTCTATCATACACAAAACAATTTCTTTGAGAGTTGATTAATGACAGTACTTTATTTGATAAAACAATCCTGTGACCTGAGACATTTTTAGAAACTCCAAACTGGTGTGACATTGGTCTATAGAAAGTAGAATCAGTCACTGACCTCAGACTCAAAGTCAATGAATCTTTATCAGCAAGCTTAATAATATGCACAAAGATTATATAGACTTGGTCTCATAAAACCATCCTATATATTTTCCAAAACTACAAAACATGTAAGATCTGACACTGGAATAACGAAATTAAGTCCAAAATTTCTGAGACATGGTGTTCCTAAGTAATCCATAACCTTATTAATAATCAATAAAGTGTTGCAAATTAGCACTTAATCGATTTCCAGTCTAAAGCAGATTCATCAGTCAAGTCTACTCACAACAGAAACCCGTTTATAGAAATAAAGTGAAGCGATGGATCTACAATTTTGTTGATGGGAGGTTTACTCACACTGACATTATCCTTTTGTGGCACTGGTGTTTTTTGGTCATTTGTTTTGAGGGATTTCAACTCCCTGAACCCCGTAAATCTGCTACTGGAGTAGAGGGCAGGTACTACACCAGTTCCAGAATATTGCGCATACAGCAGTTAAATAATCATCAAAATTTGACCGGTTTAATCAAATTTATGATGAAATTGTAGAAAGAACAGATGAAAAAGAATAGCCAGACATTCTTGAGTTAATGTTTCACCAAATTTTGATGCAAAGAAATTTCATTCACTTTTTTCAAATACTGTAATTAATTAATATTAAATATTTAGGACCAGGGAGCATAATTTACTCTTGAGATAAGACAGGTATCATGGACATGAATATTCACATGACAAAGAACATCAAGACGCTGGCTTCCTCCTTTAAACAGTCAAGGAACACTCACCTTGGCCCGCTTATTGTGTGGTTCCAATCCCAACACACACTTCAGGTCGGCCTCAGACTCCGTGTACAGAAACTTCCCCTTGTATGAGAGAGCACGACGGAGCAGTGCTGGCATGAGGCAAAAAAGTAGCAAAGTTTAATAAGGACAAGTGACCTTACGTGCACACCTGCTGGCTTCCTTCTCAACAAAATGGTCAATCAATGATGATGAATGTGTGAACACGTGCTAATTACATTGAGTGAAGATCATACTTGCTGGTAAATAACAGTGCCAGCAGATGCCGTGTTGAATGTGGGCTCAGTGGGAAGCCCTTTCCTCAGGGAATAACTGACTACCAAGGATGTAGGGGTCATTATCTTCCTTTATTATTTAATTGAACACGTTTAGGTTGGCGACAAGTGTTCAAACAAGTTTTACACTGTCTCGGTAATTATGCATGAGACTGAAAATTTTTAGTCCAAAATCCTTAAAAGTATTAGACTATGAACACCAAAGCGAACATGCTGATTTTGCAAAATTGCACCTATTAAGTAATTAAATTTCCACTCATTTGGCCCTTTATGATGTTTAAAACAATGGAGTAAAATAACAATTATGTTAAGCCAAAAGTGCTTAAAAGTTTACACCATGTACGTAACCACTGCAACAGAAATAGGTGAACATGTCATCGTAATTGTCTGCCATTTTCTAAGCAGAACTCGGGCAAGTAAAAAATTGTAAATTAGACGACCATACACAGATTTTAATATTGTATGCATTTTTACACTCCTGAAAAAGTTTTCAATTTTTGGATGACTTTTCAGAGGTCAAATACCAGGCATCAACTATTTACATATGCCCAATCTGAATCTGTGTAGGTTAAATAGCACTGGGCGTTGTCAAAAATCAACTAATTGAATACAGAACTAATGGCTGGTCACCTGTAACTTATAAATAATTCAGTCTCCTCTTTGCATTTCAAAAGGGCTGAAAATCGTACTTAAATGCCACTTCATCTATGTATTGTATATGCCAGGATATCCATACCAAAAGTACTTGCTTTGTTATAAAAATTAGGCAAAGTATGCTACACGAAGTATTTTAATCAACAGTTTACAAAAATTTAAATTGGCTTTGGAACTGCTATTCAGACCGTTTTGAGAACATTGAGTATCCCAGATATGTGAAAAAGACTTTCATCAACTTTCAGACAAATTGATTTCTACGCCCACCTTTTTGGAGTACCAATAAAAATATCTTTAAAATATCGCGTTGAACAATAGCAGTACTGGATTGTATTGACAATTCTTTACAGAGAGCAGCTGCACACGTTACGCATAATCACTACATGACACAGTGTGTATTCTAAGACACTGTTTTCATGGTGATAACCTTACTATGACAGCAAGAGACCAGAGCACAGCAAATAGGATTTTTTGCGTTCACATCCACACATTCGTGCATTCAACCATAATTAAATGATTCATAAGACTACAGTACCTTTAATATTGTTCGACTCCATCCCCAACACAGTATTACAGTCAGCGATGGCCTTGTCCCACAGTTTTAATTTGACGTCTGGAGATAAAGAAAGAATACAGAAGAATGACTACGTGTAGACTCGCCCGTCATTGAGATTTAGACGCTAATAGTGCAAAACTAGATGTTACAGACTACAGTGTCTCACCTACGAAGATGAAATGAGTTACGGCATTTTCTTGAGTTCCGCTTACTGAATTAAAGACACGTGCGGGACAATCGACGATTCAATATTCACTTCACTTGGTGGTGCTGACCAAGACACAGGCCACCTATTATTATTTGAAAACACTTAGAACATAAAGTGGGATGTTCATTGGGTGAGGGTCTCACACCACTGGTTGTCAAAAGCCAGCATTTTTCAGGCAGGGCTGTTGCGTCACCTGTGCCATCTAGCGTATTTCAAGCTACTCAATGTTTTTTTTTCATTTCCTAACTTGCGTAAACTACAGTAAAAAGTCAGAATGAATTATCAAGCGATTGGCTACATTACTCAATAGCCACTGCAATCAAAGAAAAACCCCTCACTAATTTCAAACTTCAAAAACTTTCAAAAACTACCTCTTTTAATGACGCGAGCATCACTCAGTTGCTGAAGTACTATAATCAAGCTTCAACTTACAGGCAAGAGCCCTGTTGTTGTATGAGTTGAGCACGGGTTGATAGGCTAGGCTCCTGTTGTAGTAGGCCAGGGCCTGTTTGTAGTCACCAGACCTGAACTCTTCATTTCCTTTATCCTTCTCTCTCTCGGCATGCATCATCCTTTCCTCCTCTGTCAATCCTGTTTAATAAATAATTAAATTATCAAACTAATGGAATTTTGTAACCATTTGTGTGTGTGTTGTCGGCATTCAAAACAATGTTAGAAGCCTGAAGGAAGAGCAATTTTGGCAATTAATTTCATCCCAAATTGGTGAGATTTTACCATTATCCGTTTTGCCTTCGGCAACAGATAATAACCAATCTACCCTCATATCTGGATGTTTCAAAATGGCCAGACAAGTTCACTATGAACTTGCCACGGAATATGATTCAACAAGAAGCAAAAGTGGGTCCATACCTTTAATCTCTTCTTTTGTAACTTGCGCCGGCTCGCCACCACTTGTCTTTGTAGAGATGGTTGAGGCAGTCTCAGTCTTATCAACCTTTTCAAGTTCAGCCTCAACATCAACTCTAAACAAAATACCAAACAATCATCAAAATGTTTGTCGAACAAGCAACATATTGTTCCTCATGTTATATTTTCATTACTCATTTTTAGAACGGCTACACCATTTTTATGAGTACTGTGAAGCTTGGTAATAACGAGGAAGCCTCCAGTGGTCTGGAGGACCCGGGGGTGGCCAGATGCCCAGCAAAGTGGACAATGCATCGGTACCCAGAGTCACCCATATTTTGTCAAGTGCGCTGTATAATTTGTAATTGACAAAAAACCAGGATTATAAAAATGTGCCTGTGGTATAGCGCACCAATGAGAAAGAATACAATTGTCACTTTTTTGTAAAATTCAGAGACATGTTGACTGCAATAGTTCAGTGCAATGTCATGAAGCCCGTTCTTGAATGAATGCATGGAAGTACTTCAGAACACCAAACTATGACTGTATGCCTCGGATTTGTTATGGCATACTGCATGATAAAAGTTTCGTTTAGAAAAAATATGCACTCAAAATCTCTATCTACTATCCTCACTGAGTATGGACAGAGCACGCGGCAGTTTCCAGTTGCACACATGAAAATGGTTAGTTGTCAATTCATAGGGAATCTTTTTTTACAATGCTGCGACGTTAGACTCTGCTTGAAGCACTTAAAACCCATTAAAAAGATTAAAGGAAAAAGACTCGTCTGATTAAGCAAATTCTTAAATTAATGAAGATAAATAGTACATACTTGTCCCATTCTCTGTAATCTCGAGGTTTGACACGCTTGTTCTTTTTCGTATTTTTGGATGTCTGCCAATAAATTGAATAACATCAGTGACCACCACAAAAACAACTAACACAATTAACAATTTCCCATTATGCCAAGTATTATCACAAGGGAATTAACTAGAAAATCACACAATAAACCTTCACTTATCCCAAGGAACCATAAAACAAACTAACAGCATCTGCACAAACTAACTTCAATTTATCACCAGTATTCAAAACCAATATTGAAGACAACTGGATTTTTATGAATGTGCCGAAAAGTTAGAAATTCACATGACTGTGTGAGTTTAGGGGTTTGTACACACAATTTATGACCACGCGTACGACATTGTGGTAAGTATGTATGATGCAGTGATTCGTGCAAATGATTCAGAGGTTTGTGGGAATGACGTAGTCACCTGTACAGATGACTCAGTGATTCGCGTATGATTTAGTGATTCGCGTATGATTTAGTGGTTCATGCGCATGATTTAGTGGCAGGTTCATATTGGGTGCTAAGAGGCTAGTGTGAACGATTGTCTGGTACCCTTGAACCAGCATTTCTACGGACTTCATGAGAAAAATGCCAGCTCACCAGCCCAGTGAAAAAACGTGATTCAAAACTGCACAACAAACACGAACCACGGCACACATGGCTGTAGTAGGGGGCAAATACAGCAAACAAAAATGAAGCAAAATCTGTACCTTTGACACTGGCACAGAAGACCCAGCAGCTCGTACAGGAGGGAGACCACTTTCATCTATGTCAGGGCCCCGTGATGTCGAGGACTTCAATGTCTCATCTTTGGTTTTCATCGCATCGGTCCATGCCTGGATTACAAAGAAGACAATTAATTCTTAGAAAGGACAATATTATGGTAATACAAGATGGTTCAACACACTGAATGGGAAAAGATAAAGTGGACCGAAAATTAAACCCTAAACAGGAACGAATGAGCGCATTAGACAAAGTGCTCCACAACCTAATTATGGGGATTTTATCTACCTCAATTAGGGAGAATGCTGTGTCATGTTTCAAATGTACTGCAAATCAATTGTCAGCTCATAAACATCCAGTTACATTACAAATAACCTGGTGACTGATCTCAAGGTAAAATGAGACAGCGTGGAGTTTAAATTCGGTGGCAGTACCCAAATATTGTAAACGAGCATTCACACAGCGAGGGCTCATCCTATTACAAGCCTGCAGCAGGCATGACCTAATTTATAACAGACAGTTTGATAGCGACGTTGTCAGTCTTGCTTGTTTCTACCAAACGAGGTCTGTTTCATGAAAAGTGGCTTAAAACTTAAGTCAGGAATTCCGTTTTATGCTCCACAATATATTTATGAAAAAAGATTTTTTATCTCACCACCTCAATATTTCCTGAAATCTTGAAGGTGCATACATCATAACGTGTGCAAGATTTTTGCTCTACTGGGACCTCGAAATTCAGTAGGTGTCGCAAGTTAACTTAACATAGAAATGCCTGTATTCAGGTAAATCACGTGTCCTCATCACACTAATGCCCCCTTGCTGATGATGAACAGCTGTCAGTTCTCAATCTATTCACATGTCAAAAAGAATGATCATATTAAGTTAATTTATTAGTGCCCCCTAGAGGAAACCAAGTCACCCATTCGCAAATACTAAGAAACAATTAAAACTAAAATGTTATTTTTAAACATTCATTAATTTTGTTATCTGGCTCTCAAAAGAAATATACTATCTAGTAAATGTCCAAGAGCACACTAAATTTCTACAGGAGTCAATAGCACAGGGTCAGTTTAAATCTGACTGAACCCCTTTTTTCGGTGTAGACACCTGCTCTCTTTCAGTGCACCTTTTGTATAATCACTCATTTCATTTCAGGTAAAATCGGAAGGCCAGTCTTCAAACTGACTGTCAGATCAAACCAAACATAATAATTATTTAACTGTCATATGTCCATCTGGTTACACGCCAAAGTGTGTGAAGAGGTTGCACTTAGACAATCCAAATTAAAGAAGTAATTGTCTTAGTGTTAGCAGAACACCATGAGCTTCTTACACTGAGATCCTCTGTCAATTTCTCTTGATCATCTTTCTCCAAATCTCGAGTCGACAGTATGGGCTGAGACTTCCGCAGCACTCGGCTACAAAACAGTTTAAAGATGTATCTGCATGCTCCTAACCATGCTAATGTATAGCAGGAAATAAACGACAATGCTATTTGAACGTCAAAGGACAGTTGTGTATTCATTGACAACTTGTAAAAGTGAAAACAAAACATTCTGCAAACAGGTGACCTTTGCACTAATGAGGTACCTCGCCGGCTCACATAACCCAACACCATGTCATGATTCTTACTAGATACAGTTGAATGACTCAAGGAGGATCATTTTCAACACAAATCTCATTCTTAAAACATTTGGCAACTTTCAACCTACTTCATATTCACATTGTCGCTATATATTGTGTTTCTAACTAATATGACCAAACAATCACATATAATAAGGAATTAGCACGCAATTTCCAATTTAAGTTCACATTACAAACATGGTGTTATCGCCGCACAATCATGGATATATCAGGTTCATATTACACGACTGCTCATCAAATTTACCAGTACTCAAAATTAAAGATTCCACAGAGTATTAATTACACAAATACAATTATCAAAGAAGACACTAGCTTTGAAAAGCATACCTGTTTGGATTGATAGAAGCTATCTTGTCCTCGCATACTTTTTCCATTTCTGGGTACACACCCTCCTCACCTGATCTGCAATTAACATAACAATCCATTGAAAAAAGCGCTTCTTGTCCACCATCTTCAATAGATGCAAATAACCACAGCAAAACATTTACAAAGAAATTTTTGGAAAGTTTCTGGAAAAAAGCTTATTGGTTATCTTAATGATGCACCCCCCCCCCCTCACATTAGCAAATCATCAAGGTACGGTTTCTTTGGTTCCAAAAGAGCTATTTACTCAATATTTTCATCATTTAAATGGAACCCAGTAAATGTACATAGTCTCAAGGGGAAGTCTACTGCCTTTTGACTTTTTGTTAAAAACCAGTCTGTGGATGGCTTAAGCTGTTTCACAACATCACATCTGTAAATAACTCGAAGCCAAAACGACAGAAGTCAGCAGCATGTTTGGAAGCAGGCTACAAGTCAATATCAACTTCATACTCAGATATCTGACTTTTGGCTAAAGCCAATAGATTATGAAGGTGTGAAGAGTTCAACAGAAGACGAACCCACATGAGGTGCTTGTGTGATTCAACTCCACTCTGTAAAATTAGCACCCTGAACACACACAGGTTTACATAATTGCATAGATCGCATTAAAACGTCAACTGATGATTAAACAACCAACAGCTTCAATACCACCATGATTCTTTGACAGGAAGATCCTGGCATTTTCATTATGGCTGACAGATGATAAAGTTTAAGCAAAAATTGGTCTATAACGAGTATTGACATTTTCACACAATTTTTGGGAAGCAGGAGTCGAGTACAAAGAATAAATGTATAATTGTGAACACGTTCCAAGTAATTAATTTGAAATGTAAAAAAGCCCTCGCAAAAAGCAGTGATAATCAGACCCCTTCAAACCCATCTGATCAAGTAATTGTGATTTTATTATACATCAAAAGGAAAAATGTAACAAAAATGTTAACACAGTAACTAATTTAACTCACCTCAAAATCTTTAGTATTTTCTCCAGTTCTTTTATATCTGAACACTTCTCAATGTAGCCATAGTCTAAATGGTCAATAGGTATGTCGTATTTCTTGGTGGTCTGCCCGGCACCTAACAAACTGGTCACATCTTGAGTAGTCATTGTGATGTTAGCAAATGAATTTCTTTTCAAGTGCAAAAACCTATGAAATGAGTAAATATTTCCAGTTTTATTTTATTTACAAAATACATGTTAAGAGAAACTGTGACATAAAACAGACGACGTTAAATTTATGATCTGCAATGTTATTGATTTTGCCATGGCGACACAATAACTATCCAGACATATATTATGTACCAGCAATGTGGTATGATTAGCCGTGGACCCAGGGTCCAAGCTCTGTACTTGAAACTCATCTCGAAAATTGACCAATAGTATTGCATCCTTTGCGTAAAGTTACAAATTTGTCTTTGAGTAATGGCTTGTGCTTGGTTAATTTTTGAGTAACGGTGTGTGATTGGTTACTTTTTGAGTAATGGCCTGTGATTTGGTTAATTTTTGATAAACGGTGTGTGATTGGTTAATTTTTTAGTCTAAGTCTAGACCCTCAGTTCAGAGAAATAGATCCTGGTCTCTGGTTGCACTATGTAAGATCAATGACTAGGTGCACAAAAATTTATAGATTTATCCATTCCATTTCATTGCTCACTATGTATATCATTGAATTTTTTACGCAAAAATGTATTATATTCATTACACCATATCTTAAATGTCAAATGTCATATAGTGTTTGATTTTACTTTATTTCTGTTTCTGTTGACAAAAGACGTTATTACATCCGAAAATTTCAGTTGATCCATTCCTGTTGTTTTATTTACCTATTTATATTCACTGTGTAACAAACACTAGGTATTCTAAGGTTTCTTAAACCTTATATTGAAGGCACACTATATATTTTGCCAGAAACTTTCCATGTGCAAGTGCTGGCTTTACTCTCAGCCAGTCAGTTTTAATAGGCGGACTTAACATGTTCCAATTGCCAATTTTCGATAGTGGGAACAATGAAATACGTCTTGTCACTAGATGGCGATAGAGTAGTTAGTAGACAACGTCCTGCATTCTCGTATGGAGGTTTGATGCAGTACGTGAGATTCTCCAGTGTTCTATGCAACCCTTAAGCCATCAAAGTGCCTTTTTTGTGCTGTGGGGGACTTGAACGACTCATACAAATATGTCAAAATGTCTCTGAGAAAAAGATTATGTTTTTTCCATTTCAACTCAGCCCATCTTGTACATGAGAATTAGAAACTGACTTATCGCAAGCTCCCAATGTAAAAAGTTGACAAACAATCAATAAGTTTTACCCGGCAAAGTGTTATTTGTCGAGTAAAATGACAGCTTGGAAACGAAGATATGTCAAGAATGCTGCATTCTGATTGGTCAGTCAAGCCGTCACTCAAAATCCTAGCTATAGGTCAGTTGGAACAACGAAAGATGCTTTTGTGCTTTCACAACTGTAAACATATTTATGACGAATATTCCTTTTTGGTTGTCGAAGTTCCATATCAGCCTCACTAATGATAAGCTTTTCTCCAAGTTGACAATACCACAACAGTTATACCCGGCATTGTTAAGCACATGTAGATTTGAAGATTTCACTGTTGAGTCATAAAGGCTGCCTAATAGATCTATAGAAAGTGCCTCCCATCAACCTTCACGAACGGATTTAGAGTAGGCCCAGAAACAATTACTAATATGCAGCATAATACAGTTCTGTGTGAATAAATCTAATTGGGACCAACTGGATTAAGTACTTAAACATAAAGCAAGGTAGAAAATGCACTGTTATTTTCCAACTCTAAAAAACATTATATAAAATCATTTCCCCAAGCCTGGCGATAGTCACCATTAGTCTATTTACTCACCTGACAAAAAGCTGTATACAGGTTCGTATGGCCAATTTGGGCAACTGCAGGACTGCTCGAACAATAAGTTTAACTATGGGAGTATTTGTTTGAGTTGGAAGAAATTAAAGCCATTGGAAGTCTCCTATAATGTGTCTCTCAATGCGCAAAATACCATTATAACGTGATTGGATACTTCAATCAGTGACTCATAATTCGCCGAAAAGCTTCCGGCGTGTGAGCTTGACCATACCTACTGGCCAGCTAGTGACTGTGGTCACTGTCTATGCCTACTGGCCAGCTAGTGACCGTGGTCACTGTCTACACTAGTTTCCGGTTTACATGCATCGCTTAAATCAACTCAAGTCAAGGTTGGTGATTTTACCAGTTAAATATACTTGAAGTATTCTATGAGTTATTGAGTGTAATTCAGCTTGTCAGCAGAGGATTTGGCTGCGAACACAAAGGTTCAATGCTCAAATCTGCATTCGAGGCTGTTTTCAGGTTAAAAGTGAAGTGAACGGATTCCTCTTGAAATTGGCTACCGAGAACCCGGTTCCTTTAGGCCTACGGCACTGGTTGGATATAGCCAACCTTGATTTTGAGAACCAGTTTCATCCGCTCAATATAAGTGGACCCATAATTCAGTGATTGCCTGGTTCTCAAAATCTGGGACCACTAGAATTCTATATTTCTATATCCAACCAACCAATGCCCCCGTTTACTCCACTGTTACTGTTATCAGAACTCCTCGTGACTGCTGCTCAGTATTGTTCCTTAGTATTACACATGAGCTTCAGAAAACAGCGTAGTGTACGTACTAGTACACTGACTTTGAACTTTAATCACTATGCTATGTGATGTCTATCATCACACAAAAAGTCCCTGACACTGAGCCACTTGACTTGTCAAACAGTCATAGTGTGCCAAATCGTAGAATGTTTGCGATTGCAGTTTGTCTTGAAGTCAACAGAAATAATCGTTTCTTAACCTGCTCTTAAATATAAAGACTTACAGCTTCTCCACAACGCGGAAATCGGTAAATCAATGAGCAACCTCTTTTCCTGGAAATATTTGATAAGCAAAAAAGCAGCGTCAGGAAAAATCCAAACGTGAGCTATGCGGTTGTTACGACGAGTGAAACTGCCAAAGGAGGGCGCTCAAATAACTAGTTTCAGTGAAGAAATTTTGCTTTTCCACTCAATAACAAGTAGCCACAGCATTTCTGTTGTTATTCAAAGAATATATGTGATACTCTGGTGCAATTTTATTAAATATAACACCAGAATTGCATTTGCAAAACTTGTGCTGTTTCGAGCGTCAACTCACATTTCTCTCGTTTTCATATTCAGAACCCGCCAGAAAAGTAGGTCAACAGGGCGGGCAGAATATCGTCTCTGAAATAATGACAAAATTTAAACTAAACAAAATAAGCACATGTCTTCAAGTACTTGTAATTATATATACCGCTTCATCGTGTTTCGGTAAGTAGCAACTGAACTATTTTCAACGCCATTTACTGCTGTTGCTCGAAATGGTAGATACGGTAATTTCTCTATCTAGTCTCTTGTTTTGCACTGAGTCACTGAGTGCCATTTGGCTTAGTTGTATTGTAAACAAGTTTCCCAGCGAGTTGGGAAGCAGAAGGTCACTGAAGTACTCCATTATGGAAATCAGATTCAGTTAAGTAAATTGATCTGGTTCACAAAGGATTAGCAATTTAACTTAAGACCTTGCTGTTAACTTTGTAAAACTTGGTATTTTCCGGTTTGCAGTTTCAACTTTGAAACTTTTTGCCAATTTAAAACTAAAAGGGCACAAGTCGGATATAATAAACCCTGATTTAGAAAACCAAGCAATCACTAAAAAATAATACCCCCGTGACCGTTACTTTGTGGTTGACGCTACTTCTCTAAATCAGCGTCGGTAATATCCGACTGCCTGTAAAAAGACCCAGACAATTTCATTGCCATGTAAAGGTTAATGCCGCAGGTGACAATTCACCTCTAGGCTCTACAAAATGTTACTCATCTCAAAATACTGCAAATCAAATGAAATGTGCGTATATACACATTGAGCTAAAATTAAAGTACGTACCATGTAGAGGTACTCTCGAGCTTCTCTCACCAGTTGTCATTTTGAGGAAGTTGCGCAAAATCACATCAGTTGATGAGAAAAATGTCCAAGGGACATAAATCTTACAATTTCTTCTTGATATCTTCCTTTGATACTTTATTCTAGTGTCAGCCGACGATCCGCTTAGTCTCATGCTTGTGGCCTAACTCATGTTAAATCAAGTGAAATACTTTGTGGTTATTGCGCGCAATGAAAAAGTTAACAGCGACTAAAAAAGTAGAGTTGTAATTCTTCACCAAAAGCTACAGCGGAAGTACTCATTTCCGACACCTTTCACATTTGATGTACTTTCGTAGAAACTCTGTGGTATTTCTGGAAAAGCTTACACCATGTTATAAGGATATTTTTCCTGGATTTTGCAATGATGTCACCTAAGTCAAAAGCAATAACTTTTTATAAGCGATAGAAAACAGCTCACTTGGCTCATGAAAGAGTGACCTAGTACCCACAATTGACTTCCACAGTGTAACGTTTACGACAGCATGTCTAGAAGTCATATAGTGATTTCCTGAAACTTCAGAAAATTATGTTTAGGAATTTTCAGTGCTATTTAATTTTCATTTGTGCATCTAGTTTGGGAATTTTTCAAAATGGGAAACTTCCCAGTCTGCTTCAGGATTCATCGTAGGATTTGAAACGTAAGGGTCCAAATTCGCAACAATGATGAGTCATGCATAACGTAGCATCAACTGGGGGAGGTCGGGATGGGTTCCTCTCCCACATAGGGAAAAAATTGGAATTCACTTAAAAAGGTTGATTTTCATTGCATTTTTATCATTATTTGCATGATTTATGTTGTTCCAAGAGATAGGAAATAAGAACACTAAACAAACATAAAAAGATTTGCTTCATTGAAGGTTTGGAAATGCTCTTAATCACCCAAATTCATAGTGTTACTGTGTTAAGTTAAATTTTTGCGAAGTGATCTGTAATTGACGTTATCTGGAATTGGCACGTTGGCTGTTGCACATAGAGCATTCATCCTGCTCCAATGATTTCGAATCATTTGTGAACTGCTAAAAGTTCCGTGTATACATGGATGTATGTCAGACAGTTAAAGGTCAAGAACTTCAGACAGTCAGCAGTAATTGTCGATTCACCACTGTAAGTCACGAACTGGTTTTCCTTCTCGTGAGTTATTGAAGCTGTGATCTTCCGTGACAAATCGTCATTTCCCTTATTAACGGACATACTAGTACATCCAATTACAGTAAATCTTTCCTAGAAATGTGTACTGATTTGTGTTTGGTATGGATAGCTGAAATTGGGTCTGTGTGAATTATTGAGCCAAGGGTTGCACCAGTATACTGGTGACAGTCAAAGGATGAGTGGTTGTACAGCTCACTTTAACCCAGGGTGGCTACACGGCTCGACCTTGTACGCCCAAGTAGTGATAACCTGCTCTTAACATCTACATGCATGGAGGGGTTAAATCGTGATGGAGTCTACGGGATGAGGTTTTTTGAAGTTAATTTTATTCGAAAGAGTGAAGCGCATGTCCAGGGCAACAAAATGGGTAATCGGTAAACCAACGCTAAACAGGGTTGGAAGTCAGCACAGTGACTGTATAGAATCGAGTGCCATACACATCACCCTCAAATTGCAGGTCAAACATTAAACCTTACATGTCGAAATTGAGATCGTATGAATACATATTTCTTCTGAATATAACTGCACGGAAATCAAGCCCTTCGAAAGAACTTATTCACTTGAAGATTCTACCTTTTAATTTTTGTTTGTCAATCCGACATTTGCACTTTTCAACCTACCGGTGAACTCATGAACTAAAGGCATTCGCTGAGCTCATTGTTTGGTATTCGGGATCGCAACATAACATCATAAGGTCAAAAACTTTGGGTAGAAAATGACAGACGATTCGATTCATTGTTGTTAGATGAAGGTAAAAAGAGGCTAAATATTATCGGTAAGACCGTTTGCGGTTTCCTGTCAAGGAAATTCGATTTGGTTAGTACTTAAACACCGAACTATAATTTTTCTCCCATTCTTTTGCTTTATATCCATTTCACCAAGTGGTGAAAAGCTCTCCTGTGGAACTTCAACTCTGTTAAAGAGCTGAGTATTGACAACAAGGTAGGATACACTCCCATTTAGCTCGAGTTGAATTCATATCTGGTTGTTGAAAAACCTTTTGATCACTCGACATTGCCCTTTGATAAGAATTTATCACGAATTATCACGACTAATAAACGTTGCATGATAAATGAAATCAACTGTTAAGGCCAACAAAGCATTGTCATTTCCGATTTGTTTTTTGAAAAATATCGATGGCACGGTATTTATTATTGATCCCTTAATCACAGGCATATTTTGCCCTGTCGCAGGTAAGATGTATTTCACTTTAACATGTTCATTCCATCCAGGAAGGACCATACTTTAGAATTTGTCAGGATTTGCTTAAATTTTATTGTGTCTGTGCCTGTTCTTGATAGAAAATGAATCAAATTTACTTAAGGTAAAATAACATTTGAAATGTGAAAATGTTGAAAGAACATGAATCCAAAGATTGCAGTTGTCCACTATGATAAAGTTACGCCCATGCAATTTTAAAATTTTAATTGTCACAATGGTTTTATTTATACTGAAAGCTGTAAGTGTGAATTCAAATTATAGCCAAGTTTTCATTTATTGCAATGTCAAATTGCTATTATGTGTTGACTATCTAAACGACATTAAATGTGATAGAAGGCTAATGTCATTAGGAAGTTACATAACATGACTCTCATTTAATGCAAATATTGATCTATGAATATTGGCAATACCATCACATCTAAGGGTATTAACCTTTGGATACATTAGGCTGACCTCCATGTCTGATCTCGTCAGTTTAAACACTCTTACTAATTGCAGATTTAAATACGGTCAAATCCTAATAACTCTAAAAGCGCTTTCCTGCTAAAGGTGAAAATTCGATTTTAGTGAAGTTTTGGCGAGTGGGAAAGGTTAATTTCGGTAGTAATCTGCAAGTGAGACTTTGCTATAAATAGTATGTTTTAAAAGTGAAGCTTCATTGCTCGCCAAAAGTGGTGTAGTAGAGCGTAACTTGGCGATGTTAACAGTAAAGGTCGCGACAACTATGTAGGATCATGCGAGATAGATATCCCGCAAAGCATGTTGTTTGTTATTGAAGAGTCAGTTTATGTTGGTGCATTTCAATTTCCTAGATAAGTTTATAAAAGAATACACATCTGATGAAATTTTTAGTTAGCTTCGAAACCCACTGCTCCCCACTTGTTTGAGAGTACGAATGAACTGCACTGTTTGCAATTTTAATCAGATGACAGAATTGCCATATATTGATAACTTCGATATCGCTGTCTAGTGCGAAAGGTAATCAAAGTTTCAGCGAAGCTTTGGTATACTGAAGTTTCCCTAATGGAAAAGCCTCTTAAGCTGCCTTGCATTTTGGTATAAAAATGTAGGTGAGAAATAACAAAATTTCTCTTTTTTCAGCTTCACTAAGTGACGTCCTGAAACACTATGAAACGTTGCATGTTAACGACATCAATCACAGAATCTCAAAACGAAGTGCAGACGGCATTAAGAAGGTGTCCTTTCAAGCCTTGGGCAGGTATGTTTTGCTTGTTAGCATTGTTACAGCCTTCCTTCAGCATATGTATATGTATACAGGGATACACCTTGGTTTCAAAACCCCGCTGGCCAGCTGGGCGAGTGAGCCAGAAAATCTGCTCGCCCAGCCCAAAGTTCAGTCGCCCAGCCGTTTGCGTCACTTGCTGCTAATGTCAATAAAAATCATTGTTTCATTCGTTGATGTCACCATCTATTAGGGCTAGTATCGTTTTTAGAAAATAAATTCCTTCCAAGAAACTTTTGACATCGATGAATTCCCAGCAACACAAGACGTTGCCTTGGTGCAAAGCTGCAATGTAGTAATATAGGCTACAGCTACGGCGCCGATGTGGGTAAACGACTGAGCAGATAAAATCTGACCCAAAAGTAGTTTTATTAAAAAGTGCACTCTTCCTCACTCCTGACACCAAAATGGAAGTGCCCAACTGAAGGCAACAGCGCAAGAAGTCAACTTGACCTGTTGTATGAACAAAATCAGATACTAGTTGGCATTGGGACTAGTCCATTATTAGAGAAGGGAGTTTGCAGTTACTACACATCAAGAAAGGTATTAGAATCGAAGTTTTTTGAAACAACACATGTCCATTGTTTATAAAGTAACCCACTCAATGTTTAGAAGCACTTGAACATAACTAAGAAAATTTGAATTTGATATATTTATCAGTAATTTCCTGTCATGACCTAACCTTTTAGAAGAAACTCAGACAAATGAGTTTCAGTTCATGATTCAACCACCAGAATATCATTATTTGATAGTAATAGTTTTACTGCAGTTGATGTTAGTTCCTATAGTAATTGAGTAATCCCCCTGTTACAGTTCTAGGTAAAGAAATATTGAATGGAAAAGTTTGTCTATTAGTACAATTAGTCAGGATCGTATGAAATCGAATGGAATTTCAGCTGTTAAATCTGATTACTAGCCAGACCAAGAGCATTATCTGTGCTAAACAATGGTTGTCTAAGCCATATGTAAGTTGGCTGAAAAGAGTGCAGGCAAACATTTCTTAGCTAAACAAATTAACAGAGGTCTTGGGAATTCTACCAGGGTGCATAGTAAACAGCTATGCAGCGCCCTCTTACTACAACTGGTGGAGAATTCTGATTTTGTGTCAAACTACATCTTTGCGACGTTTGTGCAATGTTATTACAACGGGTGCAAAATTCATGGTACACTCGGGCCTATCGGGCGACCAAATTCGTAAAATAGAATTTCACTTGTCTGACATGTTGCTGTCTCCTAAATTGGTGAGATATTTGCGGTATGAATAAATACGCCACATCTTAAATGTCAATTGTCATGTAGTATTTGATTTTACTTTATTTCTGTTTCTCTTGATGAAGGATTTCATTATATCCAAAAATTTCAGTTGATCCATTCTTGTTGTTTCATTTACATATATATTCTACATTTCGTGAAACAATAGTATCCTTGAGAGGATCTGGATTGCCTTATTTAGTTTCAGATTTATTTTCTACGTTAGTCACTATGTTTTGGACAAAATGGACATTGTATGTAATGCCCGTATTTTGCACTTCATCCCTCTTGTTTTTTACAGGAACTTCAACCTCTTCCTTAAATCTCAAAAAGGGTTATTGTCCTCATCATTCAGAGCAGTTGCTGTCGATGGCCACGGCAATGAAAAGCGCTTTGCAGTAGACGAGAGCTCGTTTTACACGGGCTACGATGAAGGTATGGAATTGATTACATAGCTAGAGCAGTTAGTTCCTTTGCAGTGCCCTCATGTGACCAGAGTGACACTGCAAATGTCTATGCCATGACACCAGAAATTTATGACATGAAGGGTTTGAAGTTTTTTAAAACATTATTGGTTTCCCAGAAATTGACCAGTCAAAAATTTGCATCCTGTGATGTCATAGTTTTTCCAATGACCAATGAGAGACTGTGCAGGACTTGCCATTAATGAATGCCTCTGGCTCAGAAAAGGCTTTAGGGATAATGTGTCAGGGGAGGTAAATCCAGTAAACCTCAACTGTTATCTCGCCACAGACTCTTGATATCTTGTGCGACGGTTCTTGATAAAATTTCTGTTGACCTAAAATATCATTTGTTGCCCAGCATCATGAATTCTTGTGAATTGTGATGAAATACAATTGAATTTTAAACCTGTTTGGTTTCAACTTCTGTGCTCTGTTTTGTTCTTATTTTCATTGCTATGAATTCATAAATGTGCTGTGGGCATACACAAAACAACTATGCTCGTTTTGTAACCAAATCAAAACATCTTTTTGCATATTGTAAAACGCTCAAGGTTCATTTAAGAAAAAAAAAACTGCTGTGAATTAATTTGCTCTTAATGGAGCTGGAAATATGGGGGTAAGTTAAGTTTATTGAATGTTTGAACACCGTAATTAGCATATCAGTTATGTTCCTTGGATACCACTGCAGTAGTGACACCTTTTGTAGATGAATCTCACTCCTCTGTGCAAGCATATTGGGAAGACGATGCGTTGTCGGCAACGATCCGCACCCCCACGGACGTCTTTGTGGTTGAGCCCTCATGGCGCCACCTGCCAGCCTCCAATAACTATACTATGATCGCTTACAAGGGCTCAGATGTCAAGGAGGCTTTCGATAAGAACCATCCAAATCACGAAGGGTAAGCCAAGTCGTGTCATGTTGACAAACAAATAATAAGTATGATGTATTGTCAAACAGACCTCTTAGTTTGTTCAATTAGCTGTAGCTATCGTTACGAGCTGTTGTATATATTTGAGCTTCGGCTAGGCATTCAATCCAGAATTTGTAGTTGCTCTGGTACTTTTTTTGTCTTCATAGTTGCCTGTGATTACTTTTTGTTTATTTCATTATATTTACATCTACAGTGTTCATTATATTTATCTTCTTTTAATGTGGTTTTGTCCTTTCAACCGAGTGTTTGTCTCATTAGATAAACCTGAAAACAACTGCTGCAAAAGAACTTTTGCCTACAGAGGTGCTGTTGCTGACAATGGCTGGGACTGTTGTCACGAATGTGCCCAATGTCCACGTCTTCAAACAGAAATACTGGGACTTTGCGCACACTTAGGGACTGTAGGCTTCAGCTCATCATTATTTTACTCTATTTTGTCTTAGTTATTCATCTAATTGTACATATTAACTAATTTTTATAACCAATTTATTTTATTTATTAATCTTTTCAATCTAATTCTACATAGGTGTCTGTATTTTACTTCATGTAATTATTTCCGACTGGTATCACTTGAAAATCAGTGTATTCACTGAAGTGGTCACCCAGTCTTTTAAAGAAGTTTGTAATGAATAAATGAATAAATAGAAGAATTCTTGTGAATGTTCTTAGACCAAGCGTATGCGGCGCAGTCAATCCTCCTAATCCTGTAGACAGCATGCAGCCAAGAACATCATATGACAAAAGCGTACCTAATGAAACACAAGGTAAGTTTTGACATCTTAATTATTGTTAGTGATTAAGCGATGACACTTTTGGCACTTCACGGACCGTAAGAGTGGAAAGACTTTTTGTTCAGCAAATGCGTTTCACCTTTACCCTTAAAGGCCCATCTTTGAAAACCGTTGTTTTTGATAATGGTTTGGTGTGGAATATAGTTTCTTTCGGTGACTTACTACTCTTGAGTTTTCCTAATTACATTCAGTTAAGCCATGGGCAGTAGGAAGTTCTTGGTTACCTCAGTGTGAAAAATTGTTTATGGTTAATGTCTTCCAAGTTTGAAGTTTGTGTCTTCGATTTAACCTACAGTACAAGGTAAAAGTATTCAGACAGATGACGAGGAATTCCCTGTCGTGACAGGTCGGAAGTCGAATTTATTGTCAGAGTAGCCTTACCTAATGGTCAAGAATGCTAAGGGAATTAACAGGAGTTAGGGAGATGGCTAAGCCACGCTGCAATTAGAATTTTGCTGTCCTAATATTTATTACCTTTGATTTTTGCTGTAAACAGATCTGCATTAGTGATGACAGAAGTGTTTACTTTTGTCTTGTACTACAACTTGCATTTGGTCTAACCAGGACTAAACATTGTTTCCGTTCTTTGGAATTGATTTGATTGATTGGTTGATGGACTGTTTGATTGGTTGATTTGTTTATTTATTGAGTAAAAAATAGTCTTTTTTTGAAAGCACACAATATAATACAATTATCAAATAATCAAGTGATAAATTTCTTACAAGTTGAACGTCCTATTCCAACTTTATTCATGCTAGTCGTTGTTAACTGCAAAGCCTATGCATGTAAAGAGACGTTCTCTTTTTAAAGTTCAATAGTTGATGTGAAGGAGGAACATTTAAATGAAATTGTCATATTTACTATTTCAGATCATGTTTTATGTCAGCCTCTGTATAACACAGCTTCGATAAACGCAGGTTTTGGAGACCTCCTGGGGACACTTTTTAACTAATTGGGTCATGGTCTAAACTGCATTTCAGAAGTTATTTATACAAAAGTGGTGTCCATGTTCAGATTGCTGGATACGTTTTTCCATATTTCGGCCTATTGTCTGTGGCATAAACTTTTATCTGTAATGATTTGCTTCCTGTCTTCAGGGGAACGAGTGAAGCGTGCTGCTTTTGACGCCAAGAAGAATGCATGTCCCCTACTGCTGGTTGCTGATTATCGGTTCTTTACTGAAATGGGCCAGAATAAACTGGCCAGTGCAACAGCCTATTTGGTGAGTCACTTTGTTTAGAGTTGATAGATTTTTTATCTAGAATGGCCCATGTAAAATAATCCCACAAAAGTTGCTTTCTAGGTAAACTTGTACACATGCCAATTACACTTGTCACTATTGCACAAATCACTACCATAACACAAGTGGCTTTTTAGCATAACACAAGTCACTGTTTACCAAAACACAAGTCACTGTTTACCAAAACACAAGTCACTGTTTACCAAAACACAAGTCACTGTTTACCATAACACTGTCACTATTTACCATAATAAAAGTGTGAGGGACATTTTGTTTAGAATCATTGGTATATTGGCGTAAAACATTAGGGCAATCATTTGGTTCTGAGTATTCACTAAGTGTACAGTTAATGTTACTTTCTGTTTCATAGTATTTTTAGCTTTGATTTAGAAAGGCGTCTGTATAATATGTGACATTTTGGTAAAAACTTAAATAAGTTTAGCTGCTGAATGTCCTAATGTAAATAAAAGTGTCACTCCCTCCCTCCCTCCCTCCCCTGCCTTCCCCTACCTCCCCCGCCTTCCCCTCCCTCCCTCGCCTTCCCCTCCCTCGCCTTCCCCTCCCTCCCTCGCCTTCTCCT
>NMRA01000024.1:101743-121123 GCA_002633005.1 Phoronis australis | reverse complement strand
CTTGAGCATTTTTAAATGAAATTAATATTGACCGTACTTGTAACCAAGAGTTTCTTTCTGTTTCAGATAGCCTTGATAGGGAGGGTAGATGCCTTGTACAGGAGGACTGAGTTTGAACCCGGCATCACAAACTTTGGATTTGAAATAAAGGAGGTGAATTATTTCGTTTAATGCATCCCATTTGTCATTTTCTCTTAAAGCGAGTGAAGTGAGATTAAGCATGCACATTCAGCCATACAGCCAATGTGACTATTATGTGAGAACACATACGTGTTTTAAAGCTAAATCTTAGTTATTATGCTTGTCCGGGTTAATGCGCTTGTTCTATTTAAGGACCACCTGTGAAATTTGCATACTTTCACTTTTCAAGTGCCCATGTTTGATTTAACGCCAGTCCATAAAATTTGAATAGTTTCATTTTTCAAGCGCCCATGTTCGATTTAATGCCCACCCATGAAATTTGCATGCTTTCTTTTTTATAGCACCTTTGCTTGGCTTAACGCTCACCCCCAATTTACATGATTGAAAGATCCTTGAAAGGACCCGTGTCTTTGTGAACATCTTGTTTTATGTGAATTAATAACTCCCAAAACATGAAACTGGGTTAATCATAATTGAGTTATAGGCAGTCAGACTTTCAGCGGCACCTTGCCACTTGTCTCCTGCTATGTTTTATCTGACTACTCCATGCAAGTCTGGTGCATTTGTCTGACTACTGCATGCAAGTCTGGTGCATTTATCTGACTACTCCATGCAAGTCTGGTGCATTTATCTGACTACTCCATGCAAGTCTGGTGCATTTATCTGACTACTCCATGCAAGTCTGGTGCATTTATCTGACTACTCCATGCAAGTCTGGTGCATTTGTCTAAATCGATCATTCAGATCGACGCCCGAGTCAACGCTGACCATAAATTAAGGTAATTGTAAACAAATAATAAGAAACACAGTAAATTTGACTAACAAATATTTGTAAACAAATAATAAGAAACGCAGTAAATTTGGCGAGCAAATAAACAGGCATGAAATTTTCTCTCATGAACAAATTCATATTAACAACAATAAGACATTAAATATATAACACCACGGGTAAACAAGCTGCAATATCTAACACATTTTCACACTAAACACAGCGCAGGATGACTACTGCTTTGATTGGTTGCCCCAGTTCTACATAGTATGTAACAACCAATAAATCCTTGTGACTCGATATCAGCTCGTTAACATATCATCGGACAGTGTTTGCAGGTGCTCTTATTTGACACCTGATTGACAGGTAGGGTTATTTTATGGTGTTTTGTATGAAATCGGTAGTTTTAAGTACTTTAATGGGAATACTATGCAACACTTTGGAAAATTAATGAATATCGTTAATACTTTTAAATCTGGTCTGCACGCCACCTGTGGTCACATCATGTGAAAAGATTTCTGGGACTCGAACCCGGGACCTTCTGCTAACTGTGTAGACGCTCTAGTCCACTGAGCCGGAGGAATACAGAAATCCAATCAGACTTAGTAGTGGTCGCTTACATTCGTTAGATCAAGTGATGTGCCCATAGGTGGCATGCTGATCAGACTAAAAATGTGATAAACATTTTACTGTTTTGTTCACAGTAACAGTTCTTTCTTTGCTTGTAGATAAAGGTTCATACTGATTGGACGAAAGTGGCGAAAAAAGGAGACGTCCATTATAACATGGAAAACACAGGCTGGCAGACAAAGGATTTGTTGGAGGTAAGTGTTTCACGACATTTGCATATGTTTTGAGCATGATGAGGTCTCGGTTTTATAGAATCTAAGATTGGCATAAACACTGAATTGCATGCATGTTGTGATGGTTTATAGCTCCGGTGAGATGCGTCGATGCAAATGGGCCTACTGTGACGAAACTGGTGGCGTATCGTACTCGTTCGTGATCAGCCATGGGTCTCCAAAACTCATCCGCGGGTCAAGTACATGGCCACTGATACTTCCATCCTCTGATTGGCTAAAATGCTGTGTGATAATTTGTGTCATGAGGTAATGCGGACTGACTAGGCTGTGAATAAATCTCATCAGATGTCACTATTCACGATTTGACCAAAGTACTCAAACCATAAATCCTTGACAACAAAGCAAAAAGACAATGCTAGTGCATGAAAGCAGGAGAGAAAAGAGTTATCGAATGAGAGACGAGAAGTCGGAGGAAAAAATGGGTCGCGGGTCGTGTAATAATACAAGTCAAATAAAGACTGATCTCCATGGATTATCAGGTCATATGGACCTTGGGAGAATATTGGTCCTTGTCGGTCCCTATAACCCGAAATCAACTTGTATACTCTGACATATTGGTAAAGCGTTAATATCACCTGCCTCACAATGGTGTCTATTTTCCCACCTTGCACTACGATTTCAGAGCTGTGAATGACTAATAGATATTGTTGTCAGCAGCTGGACAGTCTTACGTTGGGTTAAGGCATAAACATTCATGAATCAATTTCCAATATTCAGATGTCCATTTATAATTTAGGCCTGTGCGGTAGCTTTGAATTAGTTTTTAAAATTTCACTGTGTTTAAAAGATTTACTGAGAACTAAAAATTCTCTGTGCTGTGAAGAGTTTTTAAACCAGTTTTTTATCTTACTTTCACTGAGCGGAGTGGAAGACGTGGATTAAAATAGATTTGGGTGTTTTCTAACACAATAACTATGCATGTTTAGTTACAAAATATTGTATCGTTTGCATGCATTCATATGCATCCATGTGCTGTCTATCTTTACACATGATGTTATGTTACCTTGCTGGTCTACATAAAGTTATATAATATAGTGTGCTCTACTAAACCTTTTGTGTAGTTTTGTGCATTGTTTGGCAAAACGTTCTTGACTCTTTCTTTACAAATTTAGTGTCCTTGTGTGTAGCCCTGTTTTAAATTATTTTGTTTTGAATGTGTTTCAGTTACCAATTCAATGTGCATATTTAATTGTTTGCGACATTTTGTTTGTTGGCCTCTGGTGTTTGGCCATTATCAATATCTATGCTTGTCTGTGATAAGTGCTTAATTTGTGTTTGCTTTCTCAATCTGATCATGCTTCACTGCTTGACAAACGTCAGTAAGCCTTGGCCAGAAAGTATGTAATCTGTATTTCAATTCATAGATATTTCTCAAAATCCTGGGCCCGTGGTCTAATTTTTTTATTTGAAATTTTTCTTCACATTTTCTGTTCTACTTTTGTTCGAACTCAAGAAAAATGTCTCTTATTCTGTGCTCAAGTACTTGCTGACTTACGTGGATAACTTTTTAAACCTAGTCTGCACTTGATGACCCCAGCATTAAAGCTGAAATTTCAAGTCGGAACTCGAAATGTCAATTTTTTTCTGAATTTCTGCTCAAGTTTGTAGCAGGAATTTATGTGTCGTCTAGTGCAAACTTAGTCTAGAAACTCAAATACATATTTAAACCATAATGGACTCTAGCGCGGACTACAGTCGTACAAAACTAGAACAGAAAATACCAAAAAATAATCTCAAGTTTAATTTCTAGTATGGAGATTAGACGCCAGCCCCTGGTCATTCAAACTATAATTTATTAACAAACTACCTCACAGAATTGCTGTCACCAGCGGAAATTTGATTGATAAAACTTCAGTGTTGAATTTTTTTCTCATTCCCTTGATTTCTGGTCATGTGTCAATCACTATTGCTATATTTAACCGTCAAAAATCATTTCGGCTTACTGACAGTTCTGTTAAAAGCACTGTCTTTTTCTAGCCTGCTCAGTCACATGCAATGCCCAATGTTTAAAAGACCCTGAATGTTGAAAATTTTGTATAATATGCCCAAATATGCCGAAGTGTGGAACACCATGTGTCGTCAAAAATGGCTGATTTGGCTCTGTTCTCCAAAGCTCCAAATGTTTCCATTTTGCATGGGGGCTGTTTGTCTTTGTAACACTTAAAGTTTACTAAATTAAAAGAATAAAATGGATCTTTAGAATACTGAAGTGTTGTTTTTGAGATTTCAGCGAAATTTTGTCTTGTTATAGGTGGCTTTGTTTTGCTATCAATGAAGTTTATCTTAATTCCTAATTTTTAATAACAGAACGTCGCCGCTTTACCCCTTCTGCTTTTAAAAGATCTAAGCTGTTACGAAATTAAATCTTTGCAAAGACTTGTCAATACATTTGCCACATTTCATCCTTAAAATTAACTAAAAAGTTTAAAAATATATAAATGACTGATTAAATTCAAGTTGTGTGCAGGTTTCCTTTAACTCTAACTTTGGCATTAACTATGGGAAATCCCGTACACATTTTTGAGCAGTTTTTTTAATACAGAAATTTTGGTGAATGCTGGTGTAAGATCTTTTTCCCCGTCTTGTACCTTTTAAAAAAACGGCCCTTTTGCCCAAATCGCGGGGTCACGGACCACGAGACTGACACAGAATGACATAAATAGATTTGTGTCGATTCCTTTTTCCAGAAATTATATTCTTATGGCTAGATAGATATTTCGAGAAAAAGACATTATTTTAATTTGGGGTACAATTGACCTTAACAAATTTCATACGCAAGCACTTTTATGGAAGTCTGGATCGTGGAGATTAGGGGTGGGCATTTAGATGAACATGGACTTTGGAAAGTTTCATTGGCATTAGGGGGAACATGGGCAGTGCATGCAGTGTGTTGGGAAACTGCGGTTGGCAATATGCAACAATTACTGTATTACCAAAATGGAAGACGAAAGACGCAGCACAAGGTGTGGTACCGAGTGCCCCAAGATGAAGACAGGTTATTGTAAAACTGACAAATTGTGTTAAACTGCCTTAATCTTAAAAATGTTAGTGGTTATGTTAAGTGCTAGTCATTATGAAATCAACTGATTAAGTTGCTGTTGGCTGTAAGACATATCTTGCGTTTGGTTTGCATCCTGCTGTGTAATTACTTTGCTTACGTTTGCATTTCTCAGTTCTTGTCCCTGCCACTAGGTGGCTCTGCTAACAGTGTGTTAATGCAGCTTTGCATTAATCGTGTATTTAACCATTTTTGCAGTTTTCAGTGATAAAGGCTCGTTGAAGTTGGCTAATTATTTTAGCAGAAGACCTTCAGTGCTTTGTCAGAGACTGCAATAAAATCATTAAGCTATGCATTGTTTTTGGCAATTTTAAAAGTACAAGGAGATGAACATCGATACAAAATCTTATTCAAAACCCTATGTTTTTAGTACCGCTCTTTCTGACTGATAATTTTGGTAATCTCCAAGATTAAAATTTCATTTTAGTATCATGCAAAATGTGGTATTACTGTATACTCATCCAAGAATACAAAACTATCTAAATGTGATGGTGAAATTCTTAATTGACACATTTCATTTCCTGATTAAATTGCATGCATTGTAGGCGGAAATTTATTAGTGCAAAAGACGCTTATAACTTGATCAGTGTGAATGTAGCATATAACCGTCCCAGATGTGTATATCTCCACACACATGTATTTTGAAAGTAGATGGTTGGTTTTTGATACTTCGTGTGATTGGAAATCATCCTAATTCCATTGATGTTTGTCTGTGTGTCGCAGGCGTTCTCTGACATTGATCGCACTGAGGTCTGTCTGGCCCACTTGTTCACGGCGCAGGCAGTCGGCGAATCACCCGAGACCAGCGCTCTCGGTCTGTCCTACATTGCCTCCATCAGACAAGACGTCGCCGGAGGGATCTGTAGTCGAGGTACACGGCGCCACCTACAGTGCTTTTGCTAAGTTATGCTGTATTCCCTTCTAACGCTCATTTGTTCTTCTTGTGTTCATCACCTAATCGTGTACTAATCACTTTCAATGGAAAGTATTACAGTGGCATCTTAAGTTTGCAGTTGTCCATTTTGGCTTTAACAACTATACAAAATGGTTAACTGGTTAATAGGGGGTGAATCCAAATCTGTTTGTCTTTTATTAACACTGCATGCGTGTTGGATGTTTGATTCACTCTGTATTGACATATTGGATTTGTTACGTGGCACGCCATTTTTTGCCGTGTTTTGTTTCTGCATCACATGTTTCAGCCTGGACACTGAGATCTTTTTGTGAACTTTTGCCAGGCCACTCTGACATTTTTTGCGTAGACTGATATTTTTGCCATAATTTTTTGTCCTTCCTGGGTCTTAAATTTTGATTCGTGTAATTCTCTGAAAAATGGACAAGTTTTTGTGGAAAGGAAACCTTCGTTCTAAGATTTTATGCGGTTCAGCGAAACATGTGTCTTGTAGGTAGACATGTGTGAATTAAGCCAAAACGACGTAGTACCAGCTCCTGCAAATGCCACTGACAAGTTGCATGATTATGAATTTGTATCAAGCTGAAAACTAGATTTATTTAGAGCAGCTTAAGACAAATTCATATTTTCTGTTTTCCCAACCTGACCTCGAGTAGTTTTCAACTTTAACCGCATGTTTTGCAACTCGTTAACGGGACATTTCCATCTAACTGACTGACTAATTATGAAGTTGTGAAATAAATTAACTTGAAAATACTGGTCTCAAAATTGTCAGTTCCGTGCCATCGAAACAAATAAAGAGATTACCTGCATTTTTGCCTACAATTGATATGAAGCATGTCTTGGAAAGATTGGCCAACCATGCCAAAATTAATTGAATTTTGACAGCGGTTTTATTAGCTGTTGCCCTGTTGAGTTAGGAGATGGAACTCGTTTTCCATCGGTAGTGTGGAAGTATTCCAGACATGGTGTGTGTTAGACTAACCTGCTTTATAATTTGTGTTTTAGGTAGTGAGAAGCATGTGTTTCTTTAAAGTGGTTATAAACATACCTTCCATCACAGAAACCAACTTTTGATTTAGGCTATTTACTGTTTTGAAATTGTTCTCAAATTGTCGCTTAGCCAAATTGGAGTAGATTTATGAGCTTTGAAAGAAGTGACGGTTCTCTATTGTTTGAGAGTAGGCTCAAAAAGTTGGCTTGTCAAGGCGTGTCATTTTACGCGTGGTCTCGAAAAAGTAACGAATTGTTAGTTCAGAAATCCTTCTTATCTGAGCCAGTTTGTTATTGGTTGAGATAAGGGTCTAAAAGTTTACTTTTCACGGCGAGTAATTTTATACACCTAGCATGGTCTAATGGAGTACCGAACTATCAATTCTTTGCAAATCCAGAACTCACTTCTGGTCCTAGTAAGGAACAAGCTGAGACCAACTTCATAGCAGTAAGTAGTCAACTTCAAAGGTTCGTTTCTTGTACTGACCATGGGATTATAACTACTGACGTTCTCTAACTTTATTTTCAGACGTTACACCACGGAAACGACATTGACAGGATGGTCTTCCTTTTCTTTCAGGCTCTTGGGTTTTTCATATTGTAAAGTCGTGAAATTGGTTGCAAACAATTCAATATGCACAAACAAAACCTATTAACCATCTTTTCTATTCATTCTGTCATTCAAAGCGCCCTCATTAGCTAGAAGCTAGCTCTGAGCTCATAAAAATTGGCTTCAGCTTCTTGAAACCAGCATAGATGTCTGCTGCGCATGGCTTTGTTGTATACTACTCAGAGCCTTGTCTGTTTTTTGTAGGCATTTCAGAGTGCGCCCTATTACCACCCTCATCGAACTTTCTGTTTAGCTCACTTGTTCACGGCATGGTCGTTCAGCAGCGGCACTCTAGGCTTGGCATATATTGCTTCCAAGTTTGAGTTTGGCATTGGTGGTATTTGCTCTGAAGGTGACTCATATTTTATCTGTGTCGTCTGCGTGGAGTGTTATAGTTTTGTTTTTGTTCAAAGCTTTTCTCGCTTGCTATGCTAAGCTTCCTGTTTGTCTGTAGTTATGAATGTTAATTCATGTGTTGTGCTTTCAATGTAGTTTAACTTGTTTCGTTTTGGTACTGTGACTTTCGTGTTAGTTCAGTGGCCTTTAGTAGACAAGCACGTCTGGTTGACAATTCTCCCAATTTCAAAGACATATCTTTTTATTGCAGCGTTGTTTATGCAAACTACTTTACCTATGAACTATTTGCCAAAAAAACATTTTTTCTGGGCAAACTTTAACTTGAAAATAAGCTCCTACTCTACTTGGTGTCAATCACCCAGTGCTTGTTACTGGAGTGCCACCTATGTCCTAACCTCTGCACCAGTTTCTCAGCTTTCCTCCAACAACCAGGTGGCCCAAAAATTAGGAAGGACAGACTATGACAATTCTCATCATTCAGGCAAGCCTGGAAGTGACTGACGTCAGATGGCACCACTCACAAGCCACAACACGCGACACGCTGCTTCCCTCACTTGTCTTTGTCAATTCTGACGAGTAATGGCTCTGATTTTATTTGCAGACGTTTAGTAGCAATCCTTATTTGCGAAGGTTTTGCTTGGCCCATTTATTCACTCATTGGTCATTCAGCCGCGGTGTGCTGGGCTTAGCGTGGATTGCCTCGCCAATGCAACATACCGTAGGCGGGATCTGTTCTCCAGGTGACTGTGTTTTCTACTTAGATTTGAAGAAAAATATTGCCTGTTCTTCTATCTCTAAGCTATCCATGTTCTGATTCGCCCGACAAACACCATTAGGTACTAATTTTGATATCGGAATCGTGTACATATTTGTCTGTCTGTCGGCAATTGTTTTAATAAAACAATTGTTTGAATGCAGTGTTGTTGGAATGCTTCATATCCATTATATAGTTCCACCTATCACACTGTATGTTTTTATTTTTACTGACCTGCACACTGTACTTTGTTGTCTGTCAGTCAGGAGGTGGACCAATGAGGGAGAATAAATTCTGGCCAATCAGAACTGAGCAATCAACAGGGGGAGGTGGTGCCAGATGTCTACGAGAGTTATGATTAGCTTTTTGAGATATTTCACATAACATATACCAAATCACCATCAAGGGAAAGCCCATTATTTTTGGGATCTTTGTCGTAAATATGATCTCAAATGGCCAGCTGTATAACAGCAGATTATGAGCTTTGACTGCATTTAAAATGGAGCCCATGTAAACCAGGGAAGCCTTTTTTTTCTGTTACAGAGGTATCTGTTATGTGAAATATTGTAAGGGTTTGACAGTGGCATTTTTGCTAATGCTTCGTACCATAAACACAGTGGGCTCAGGTAGGTTTCCGAGTTACAGATTGGCCGGGTAATGCGAGGACGATGGTTGAAGCCAGAACTAAAAGTCCAGTTCCCTACTGATTGAAGCGATCCAAATTTGTTTGAAGCATGTACAAGTTGTCAGATCTTGTTTGTTGCATGGTGGGAGAATTCCTGCCCAATTGAAAGTTGTTACCTTAACCTTAGCCCTGTGTGTTTGACGTAGGGTTACTTTGTTTATTCATTGTTTTTGTATATTTGGAACTATGCTTACCTTGAGTTTCGTTTATACTAAAAGTTTTGCTGATGTCCCTAATAATGTCGTTGAAAAGCTATGGCTGAAAAATAACTAATGTTCACCCACCTGTATCATTTGATTGTTATTTTTATTATAAACTTTGGAAATACATTTTGTTGTTCAAAGAGCATAAGTGATGAAGTTCATTAAATAAGTTATATTTTCAATAACAGACTTTTCTACTACTGAAGCCTGTTAAACATTGAGCCGCAATGTTAAGTATTAAATTTATTTGTTTAGTTCAAAAAATTTTGATTTCTTTTGCTATGTGAAATGCATAGTTTACTTTTTACATTTGCTTGAAATTTTCAGTTTTGTACCTCTTCATTTTTATGTGGAATAAGTCATGTCACTGCGACCAATTTTCACAGCGGTGTGCCTCTTGTACCAGTTAATAGGTTCCAAATTTGCTGAAATATGATACGAGATAACTAAGTCCCCTCTGTTTTTTTGGAAATAAACATTTTGAATTGTGATTTGTCAATAGAGAGGGAAAGGTACAAACTTGAAGATTCCATAGTTGACTTGAGTTTGATATTGAAAATCTACAATTCCTGCTAACATATTGTTGATGTTGATTTGCTGAGGCGTGAATTAAGTGTTGTACACTAGTGCTTTGTGCTGAGCAAGCAGACATCTGTCTGCGAATGCTCAGCAATTAGCAATTGTGTGCGACCATAATCTACACGATATTGGCCTCGCGAAGGCATGATGCAAATATCTCATACTTACAGCATCTTTCCCTCACCAGGCCATGTTGGCACCGTCTTCAGGTGTCTTGGGTTAGAGGCTACGCTTATGAGCGTCACTAACAAATCGTTCACTCAATGTGATACACAGAAATTTCCACTAGGTGTCTCTTTTTGAAGTTGAGGAATGCGTGTGCCTAGTGCATTTCTTTGCCCTCATTCAAAGTAATATTCAGTCTTGTGAAAGAACAGTTAAGCAATAGCCTCACCAAGCTTACCTGTTCGCTTGCCATTTGTGAAAGCTCTTCTTATGAACTGTGCGGTCAACATTCCTCTTAGCTTGGCTCTAGAATGTGGCAGCTCTAGAGCTTAAACTGATGTTCATTTGACGATGGTTTCATTTTCAAAGCGTACTAATGATTGTGTTGCCTGTTGTTGTTGTGTTAACTGCACGTTGCATGCTGCTTTTTCTTATTGTTTAGAAATGCATTATGGGTTGTTTAGAATTGCATTATGGGAATGGTTACTTAACATGTGTCATAGAGTTTTTAAACAACGCACGATTTGTTCACATTTAACGTGAAGCATGTAAACTAAGCATAATTTGTTTTTAGAGTATGATCTCAGTATTTACTGGGTAAGAATTCTTTAATTTTGGACGCTATGTGACAGGAAAGTTGAATTTTGATTTATCAGATTTATGAAGAAAATTAAAATGGTCTCCATCATTGTAAAAATGGTTTGTACTTGACAGCTATCATTGTTTATTGATATTTGCACCATCGCAGCCATGTGATATGCGTTTGAAGGATGGGGAAATGGCAATATAAATAATTATTTTTGTCTGAAATTGAAGAATTTCGTAGCATCTTGCAAATGCATTTTTTAATATTAAATTGGTTGTTTTGATTTAGACCATGCCCCTAATGAGAGTTCATTTTGTTATTTAGTTTACTACCAGGGTTCCACGCCCATGTATTTGAACACTGGCTGGAGTAGCTCATTGAATCGAGCTAAGAGACGCATTCTGACGTCTGAGGCAGATCTTGTCACAACCCATGGTATAGTATTTGAGTTACTACACTCTTTTGTGGTATGACACTAAATTCATGGAAGTAGAATTATCCTCACTGGTAACTTCAATCAAGCCAATACTATTCAAGCTCGGCCAATGTTATTCAAGCTTGGCCAATATTTTTCAACCTTGGCCAATGTTATTCAAGCTCAGTCACTATCCAAGCTTGGACAATTTTATTCAAGCTCAGCCAATATTATTCAAGCGTGGTCAATATTCAAGCTCAGTCAATATTACTCAAGCTCAGCCAACATTCAAGCTTGGCCAATATTATTTAAGCTCAGACTGATAATATTATTAAAGTTCGGCCAATATTATTCCAACTCTGCCAATATTTTTTCAGCTTGGACAGTATTCAAGCTTATCCAATATTCAAGCTTGGACAATATTGTTCAAGTTCAGCCAACATTATTTAAGCTTGGCAATACTTCTTCAAGCATTTTGTGTCTACATTACTTCAAATTCTACTCTAAGCTCGTATAATTTGCTTAGCAATGTGGTCGACGTCTTTATTTTAGAGTAATTTAGTATACCCAGAGACATGGTTATGTTTAGTTTGGTAACCATACTGTAATAAAACAAGTTTTGCTAAATGATATAATTCACTAAAGACAGTCATTTTGAATTTTTATGGACCAAAAATTTTATCCAAGCTTATGCAACAATGGTTTCCAAGAAGCAACATTTTTCAAGCATGGATTTCAATGTTGATCAAAGTTGCTGGCCCAACAAGCTTTTTAAGATTTCTTGACTGCCCTGATTTGCGATTATCGTCAATAGCTTTTTCAAGCTTAATCACGCAATAGTCAGTAAGAGAACAAGGAAATTCCAGCTGGGAGAAAATATTGATGATGTATCACTAAGATTGACCAAGCGTGGTCAGTTCTTTTGGTGAAATGTTGGAATTTGTCACGTTTTTTAGTTTCTGAGAGAGGCAATTTCCCTGTGAAAGCATTGTAGTTTTATACTCTATGCGTTTACATCTTATGTCCAAATATTCTGTCTCTTACGTTTGAAAATTACAGTCAACTTTCACATTGTGTCAAAAACCAACTTTTTATTTCGGTCTCCTTACCAAGTCTTGTCTTGCTTGTTACTCAGGTAAGAAATGGCTTTTAGTCTGAGGAAGAACTGATGGGTCATTGTTATTTCAGACCACGCCCATTAAGTGCCTTGACTCGGCGGTTTAGTTTTGGATACCAAAGAAATATGGCCATCGGGGGAATTCCAGGCCATTTATTTTAACCAGTTTCCATTCAAGCCAGCAAAAGAAAAAAATGCTTTAGTTGGAAAACTAGAGCTAGTGTGCCTCTGAGGAAGATTATTTTCAAGTTTTCAATACCGAGTTGTTTTTGCTAATAACTCAAAATAATTAATCATGTTTGAGGATGTTCAGTACTGTCTCAGGATGAGGATCATTGTCATTTGTGTTTGCATCACCAAAACTAATGTTTATTTTGTTTTCATTTCATGTTTTGCGGACATCAGAATTTGGTGAGTCTTGTTCTTAGTTTTTCTAAGTTTGAAAGTTTTAAGTCCATAACTACATAACTCACATGCTTTAGATATACTGTTCATTATTTAGTTTCCAGGTTTCCAATACACAGGTCAATACTTTATCATACTGTGTCAATAGCACTGTCCACTGCGAAATTTCTCCATTAACTTTATGCAGGTCATATATATAACGAGTCATTTGATGTTTCAATGAGGCAAGCCAATGTGTAATTTCTACATTTCCATTACTAACAGCTTTATCCTTACACAGGCCATTGTGCAATTTCTTCATTTTTCTTGCACACGGCTCAAATGCAATTTTTATGCTTCCAATGAGCCCTGACTGTACAACCCCAGTTTTTTGCATATGATTACTAGAGGTGTGTAGACAGGCAATCCAAAAGCCATACCAAAGCCGTGTGCGACAATCAAGGGTCTAGTCAATGATCCGAAAGACGAATAAGAAAAAACAATATGTGTAGACAGAGCATTGTGCAGTTTCTCCTTTCCAGTACACAGGTCATAATCGTGTACTGTTTCGTGCCCATTACACACACCGTGGTGTAATTCATCGTTCTTCATAACGCAGGTCACAACTGGGGCAGTGAACATGACCCTGACACAGACGAGTGTTCGCCCTCGTCCTTCAAAGGAGGAAAGTTCATCATGTATACATACTCTGTGTCTGGCTACGAAACTAACAATAAGGTAAGTGCTGACCTCTGTTGGAATCAGGTGCCCCACATAATTCTTCAAAGCTGTATTTCACATGGTTTAGTTGACTCTAAAACGAAAATCAAATTTTAATTTAGTCCTTTTCCTCTCTGACATGAAATTGGTTGTGTCATATCCCTTTGCGGCATTGGGTTGTATTTTCTTGTCCAACATAGAAAATATATATCTGAAACTAAATAAGGCGATCCAGATCCTCCCAAGGATACTATTGTTTCAAGAAATGTAGAATATAAATAGGTATATAAAACAACAAGAATGGATCAACTGAAATTTGAAATTTTCGGATGTAACAACTTCCTTTATCAACAAAAACAGAAATAAAGTAAAATCAAACACAAAATGTGATTGTCATTTTGTGTTTGATTTTACTTTATTTGTGTTTGTGATTGTCATTTTGTGTTTGATTTTACTTTATTTCTGTTTTTGTTGATAAAGGAAGTTGTTACATCCGAAAATTTCAAATTTCAGTTGATCCATTCTTGTTGTTTTATTTACCGATTTATATTCTTGTCCAACAAGAACATTGAAACCATCAAAGATAGCAAATGCTTCAGACTTTTTTAAGGTTAACCAGCCCTAAATTTGTGAATTCAAAAATGACACGTGGGATTTGACTGACCTCGTTAACGCATTCAAATGAAATCTTATCACAATAACGCCAATTTTGTGAGAGTGAAAGTTTGAATTCAATTTTCATTAATTTTTTAGCCAGCTTAACAGGGTGAAGTGCTGTTTTGATGATTCACAATTATGGCTACAACATAGTGCACACTGGTTGGCAGGCTTCATAGAACACTAGATATAGTGATGGTGATGATTCACAATAGGAATATCTTTACAACATAGTGCACACTGGTTGGCGGGCTTCATAAAACACTAGATATAGTGATGATGGTGATGATGGTGATGGTAATGATGATTATATCAGTTACATTAGCATGGTGGTCTGCCTTTCTCAAGGACTATTTACACGTCTCGCTACAAAGCGCTGTGATTGCTCGCACCTTTGTCGTATATGAAGTATTTTCTGAACTGTCATCAAATGGTTGAAAGGAAAATGTTCTATTTTAACAGATATTTTCGAAGTGCAGCCGGAGGTCCATTGCTCAAGTGTTGAAGGCAAAGTCATCCAAATGCTTCAAAGGTTAGGATATGCAAAATTATTTTTCAAATTTGTTAACTTTGATTTTTTGAATATGTTAAATCAGACTGTTTTATCTTTTATGTTTATTTACAATACTTATATCTCAAATGTTCAAAATTAATTGGCTTATTTTGTCTCTGAACACATTTCTGTTAAAAGCATTTGACTTGTGTTTTTGGTACAAAATGTCATTTGGAATTTATAATTATACTGTGCTACTTATTTTGTTTGAGTAATGTGAGAGATTCAGGATAAAATGAAGACTGGTTGAGGTGGCTTCTTCACTTTGGTTCACAGCATCTGAAATGAGCCTCAATACACTGTTACTGGTTCTTTTCATTAGAAGTTCCTCCTAATGCTGCCAGGTGGCAGCAGAGGTCATTGGTACCGTGTCATCAGTCGACACTTGTTCACCTTCTGAAGTTTTTCATCAGAAAGTAAACCTTGCTGTCTTTCCATTATTTACAATCAAGTGTAAAAGTTGAAAATTATGTGCTTAGTGTTATTTTGAGTAGACAAGAAGGTAAATTTGAAGTGAGATTGGAAATAATGGAAAGACAGCAAGGTTTCCTTTCAGATGAAAAAAGTATTCGCTTAGTGTTATTTTGATTAGACAAGATGGTAAATTTGAAGTGGGATTTGCAGGCTATCTACTTAACATGTGGGTGATTATTTGGTCAAATGACTTAGAAACAAAACATATAGCGACGATGTGAATATGTAGTGGCCTGAAAGTTGCTAAATCTTTTTAAGCAGAAGTTTTGTGGCGAAAACAGTCTGCTGCAAATCACTCAACTGTAACTAGTAAGTACCATGACATGGTGCTGGGAAATAGCACTGTATGATGCGGGCCATGTGAGCCAGCAAGTTACGTCACTAGATTGAAACCCTGTTACTGTTTGCATCATGTTGTACATTACGTAGGAGCGTGCACATACATCTTAAAAGAAACTTTTTACTATTGTCGCTATTTTTACGGAACACACTGTTGGCATATCATCTCCAAAAGTTGGTTTGGTCTCGATGTTCATTTCATATCTGAAACTTGTTTGTTCCCTGTGATATTTCATTTGTATAATTGTTTTTGATTAATAGAAGCTTCTCCCGAGACGGCATACTGTGGGAACGCCAAAATTGAGGCCGGGGAGGAATGTGACGGTGGATTGGAAGGACAGACCAACACAGATAAATGTTGTACATCAGACTGTACACTGAGGCAGTCTGCTGTTTGTAGGTGAGTGTACACAGCCGTGGTCAGACCCTGATGTAAGATGGCGTGTACATTGTAACAGTGTGCTGTTAGTAGGCGACAGGAGACAGTGTGGCCTAGTGTGATAGGTATCCGCTTTCTTTACTTGAGGTCGTGCGTTCCAAGTCCCACTGGGCCACCCTGCTAAACCCTTGAGTCGGGTTTCCAGCTGCTCAGCTCGGTTTTAACTAAATATTGATAAAGCATAAATATGGTTCCAGGTGATCAGTGCAATGGGGCCACATGCACTACTGGTTCAACGTGAACTGACAAGACTGCCTGCAATTGTATTATTAGTTTGTATGTGAGTTTACACGGCCATAGTTAGTGCCTGTTGTAAGTCGATCTGTATGTTGAAAGTCTGCTGTTAGTGTGTGAGTGTACACAGCCGTGGTCAGACCCTGCTGTAAAGCATCTGTAAACTGAGACAGAAAAAATGATGGTCACATGATTAGAAACGACAATTGTTTAATGTTTTAAGCATCAATTAAGATCTTTCAGACAGTTGAACATTCAGAAAAAATCTTTCTTGGTTTAAAAATCGACAATCGAAAAGCTATTTGATGAATCAAAGGTTTTCTGTTGCCTTAATATTTATTTGTTCACATGTTTTGTACTCTTGTTTCAGTGATGTCAATCACAGGTGTTGTCATGAGTGCCAGTTTGCCCCGGCCACAGAGATCTGCTACTTGGCCATGGAGGATGATCTAGCCTGTGAGGGCAACTCCACCTGCTCGTATCCTTTGTGGTGCCATGAGTTACCAAACTAGTTTCTAGATAGTGCACATACACAGGAGGTTTTGCGCTTAAAGCAATTTCGTTGTGGTAGACTATCCTGAGCAGCCAGCTCGTATTCTCGAGGCGGTCGAAATGCCTGAGCAAGCCGAAAGTCTTTGTTCAGCGGATGACATCCAATTTTTCACTCATACACATTACTAAGCTAATGGTATTTAGATAAAAGTGGCCTAACAAATCGAGATGTTTGTTTTCACTTTTTCACTTCTTTGATGGACCAGTCAACTCAAATCAGTGACCATAGCATGTCCAGTTTGTAGTCCCTGAAGTCCCTAAGTTCCGATCACAACCATTATCCATTGTGGCATGTCATTGCCACTTAAGCGCAACACAAACAGTTAGGTGCTCAGCTGTCTGTATCTAGTGACGTTAGCTGAGCACAAAACTCTTGTTAAGACATTGACAATTGAATGAACTTCTGGCTGGTTCATTCAGTCACATTTTCGTGCGTTTTCGTGAGCTATGCACTTGGCTCACTTCCACTGGAAACCGCCAGCGGAGCTCGAAGCTCTTCAGCTGCACTGAGCCAAGAGAACTGCAACTGTGTGCAATTCACAGCTTCTGAAATGGTTATGTGGAGCATCAGACCAAATTTCTGCCTGAGTTCTTTGAGTCACTTTTCATGCAACAGACCCCTGGTGACGTGTTTCATGCAATAAGAATGATAGTCATGAAGTGATCAGGCTTTCAATTCCTTAACTACACATCAGTGGAGATGGTCCTGATTGCCCAACACCGAAACCGAAGTCAGATGGCTCTGCGTGTTTTGAAGAGTGAGTTAGGCACTTGTTTTTTTTTGTTTTTATTTAACATCATTCAAATTTGTATTTGCTTTGACCAGTTGTTGTGCATGAAGAGGCAGTAATCCGTTAAAGTTACTGGCCCCGAGTTTGGCAAATGAGAGAGATAAAATTCAAATTTAATCAGGGTTCCCTTGAAAAATCTTATGCTTGGTTATTGTTAGAGAATGCAGGAATGTGACGTTGGGGGTTTCTTGTAGCCAGATCAACTGATCAACATTCATTTGTTTCAATGTACAGCTACCAAAAATTGGATTAATTTGGATTTTAGATGACTCGTTTATAGAACTCGGTTCCGGCAACACTTGCCAAAGGTGTTAAGATTGTGAGTTAAGTTGCACAGCCGCTGAATTTTTTAGATCTATAATAACTTTTTACGTCAGTTTAATGGTGTTGTGAACTTGCATTCTGATTTGTCGGTTTTCAAAAGAACTGACAGCTCTTTTTTGCTTGCACTGGCAGATCTAGAATGTCGTAAGGGGGAACTCAATCGAAATTTTTGAAAGAAAACTCCGGGTAATGATTAAAAACGTCATCATGATGTTTTTTTTTTTGTCATTTCCGTAGGGAGGGGTCTAACTCTAAGGGGAAACTGGTTAGTGAATGAAAATGTCATCGTGATGGTATTTTTCCTTATTTCCATGGGGGGCCCTGCCCTCCCTAAATCTGCCTATCGCTTGGGACCATACTTCATTTATTTATAAAAAACGCGAGCGCAGGCCAACTTTTTTATCCTGGTCTCAAGCAATACTGAGTTATCAGAGTTCTCCCCTAGTAGGATAGATTAACAGTATAAGGCCATTCTTGTTAAGATAAGTGGTTTAAAAAGGCGGACTCGTACCAGTTGCAAACTTGCACATTTTATTTCTGAGGAATAGTTTTTCAAGTTCATTTTGATTGATTATTTGTTAAAAGTTTGAGTGTACAATACGTTGCAAATGTGTCAATTTCCATTACAGGGGCGAGTGTCGTGGAGGCGTGTGTAGGCCGTTCTGTGAAAAACACAACAAGATGCCATGTATATGTGATAACGGTGAGACTCCTCCGCAATTGCCACATGTGGTGCATAGTGGTGGCCATTGTTGTATTTGTGGTACATAGTGGTGGCCATTGTTGTATTTGTGGTGCATAGTGGTGGCCATTGTTGTATTTGTGGTGCATAGTGGTGGCCATTGTTGTATTTGTGGTACATGGTGGTGGCCATTGTTGTATTTGTGGTGCATAGTGGTTGCCATTGTTGTACTAAAGATGAAGAATTAAACTGTCTTGTGCAGTTGCGTAATATTAGTAAAATATTTCTGAGTTTTTTCCGAAATGCTTATTAGACCGCAGATATGTTTCGCATTTACTTTTCTATGGATCCATGTAAGTTTCAGTGCTTTTATGTAAGAAGTCAAGTGGACCATTCTACGTCCTCCATTGCCATAATCCTGGATCGTAACTTTTCTAGCTATTCTATCATTTTTGACCCAAATAAATTTAAAAAAGGTTTTTAAAATTTCTAATGTTAGCTTGGGATAGAGATGGGAGTGTGATCAACAAATGGGTAAGGTTGGTAATATTGTTCACAATTACTGTGACCATCCCAAGTGGCCATACAATTACGCTTTCATTTCCTTTCTTTATTCAATGTACTTTTGACTACTTTCTAGGTCTACCCAGTTCAGTAGATGTGTCTCTTCTTATTTAACTCCAATCCTAAAGTGATCTCACGAATGGTTCCTGGAACCAAATGAAATCCATACACACTGAGTTTTTTGGGGTTTTTTTTGATGTTTGGTTTAAGACCTTAAAATTTTGCATTGTTTTTAAAATGCATCTAATTGAGTATTTTGACCCATCCAGAATCATCAAACTGTCATCTGCATACTGCAAGATTTCAGTTTAATGAGTGAAAGTATCTCCTTGTTTGTAACCTCCTTGAGGTCTCGAAAGATTTCGAGGATATTCCATTTGCTACAGGCTTGCAAACACATTTCAATCTGTATATTTTCTCTAAAATGGTAATGTATTGTTGAGAAATTTCCATGACCAA
>NMRA01000024.1:68774-86734 GCA_002633005.1 Phoronis australis | reverse complement strand
GGCGGATTTAGGGGTGGCCAAGGGGTCATGACCCCCCCTAAAGTTCTCCCACATTCCATTTGGCAGTTCGGGGCCGGTGCGAATTTCTGACGGGTAAAACCCTGCCGTGGCTAATACTTTTGCTTTGTCCCCCAACTCAAATCCTGGATCCGCCCCTGGGACAATCCCGGCAATGAAGCTATCACGAGTTGAGTAACCGTGAACCAACACGGAGAGTAAGAATGGGCCTTGGACCAGTATGCGAACCGGTAGCGAGGAGCTGCCTCAAGTAGCTACAGCTGAGATCTACCAGTGTGAAAATACGAAATTCCCGATGAACTAAAGCTAGTTGCGGGTCAGCCCAACTATGATTCACTTGAGACAGGCACCTTAGCTCGTACCGGTCGTCTGCGCTCGTTCTATGGTCAAGATTCCTTTTATTGTGATCCAGTTTCGGGAAAATTTTATTCTATTATGGTCATTTTTGAAGGAGTTTTTTTTTTGAAAAGGTGAGGTCCCGAAGTCCCTGGTGTAGTGCCTTTGGGGCTGTTTCAAAATGCGTAGACACTTCCTGAATGCCTGGAGTTCAAATTCAGTTCCCGTGGATCACTGAGATTCTGCGCGGGCCAACTGCATTGCTACGTCTTATATTTAACGTTGGTACGTCAGTCATTGCGTGCACGCAAATAAGGACGAGCAATTAATTCAGTTTTGAAGAGCAAAAATTCATTGCTCAATACTACTGGAAACTAAAAACACCAAGGAAGTGCAAACACAAACTTTCCAATTTTATTTATTTAAGGATTTTTAAAACGTTTTTCAATCTACTTTTTGTGAGTCCGAATTTCATAAGTGTCTTTGAGAGTTATTTTAGATATGCGAAAACCTTCTATAAGTGTACTTTACTACTTGGGTATCGGATTATACAGTTTTTTCAAATTCAGGCTGCAATTAAATTCACTAAAACATCATCAATTCTTACAAGATTAGCTTCATCTAATTGTCAAAAATTATCTATGAATCTATCGATTTTTGTAGCTACATAAACAAGTAAATCAGAAACCAACGAATTTGTTTATCAAAACGGAATGTTCTAAGCAATTTCCGCATGCATGCTTGCAGACTTTTGACGGGTAACCGGGGGAATATGGGAGATGGGGCATTAAGGTGTATTGTTGCTCATTTCAGAGGTACCTATAACAGTTCACGAGGTAAGCTTGAAATCCACTGACAAAAAAACGATGAAATCTTTGTTTATGATTGCGAGAGTTCTTTGAGCATCCCCTTTCCACGTGTACACGGACATCATATTAAATAGTAACCTAGACAGCAGTGTTTTCTACATGTGGAAATTCCTTACAAACAACTCATAGTAACCATCTTCATAAGAGATACTAATCTTGTGTTACTGCGGGAAACAGTAACCATCGGAAATAGTCCTCCTGTGTAATTCACAAATAGTTGTCTTCACGACCTTCAAAATTTCATCCTTTCGATGGCGGCAATCCTACTGCATTTTTTACATTTTTGGTTGTTTGGGTCGAATGGCTGGGCTGTGCACGAATGTTTTGTGCTTGTTGATAAATTTGGAATCTCAACTTCCATGTGAATACTTAGCAGTTTCGGATTTACATGTATAGAGGGACAAAGGGATATTTCCCCCGAACTGCTCCACCGAGAGACGGTACCGTCTGATCTGGGACACCTTGTGATGTAAGGCTAAACATCATTAAGCTTGGAAAAAAGAATGACAGTGCATTCCACTGTCGTGTGGTCCCAAAACGATGCAGGGAGTGACTTCCTTCAACATGAAAGCCGGTTGCATGATTTCACAAAAAGCAGGAAAATAGAGGTAATCGATTCCAACATTGGACCCTCTCTTCGTGAGGGGCCTTTATGAATTTGGCAATGAAAACACAAAAAGGGTGGCCACTTGAATGTAATCAATGGCCTCCTTCATATCAAGGGCGGGGCCCCTCAGTATGAAAATATCTATATTTTAAGAAATCACAAAAAACGTAAAAATTGATGTTATCTGTCAGATCATCAATTTTTCTCAAGTAATATACAATTTCTAGAAAAAAATAAAGCGAATGTTGTCTCCGTTATCCCTTCCCAGAGAGGGTCATATAAAAAAATAATTGCAGGCGGTCTGATACACGTTGTACCAGACGTGCGCAGGCCTCGCATGTGGGCCCATTGCACTGATCACCTGGAAATATTGTTATGCTTTATTAATATATGGTTAATACCGAGCTGTGGAGCTAGAAACCTGGCTCAAGGGTTTAGCAGTGTGACCTGGTGGGACTCGAACCCACGACCTCGAGTAAAGAAAGCGGGCACTTATCAACCAGGCCCCACTGCCTCCTAGAGGATCATATAGAAAAATGTAGTTTTGCATCCGTAAAATCCAGTAGATTAGTTTACAAATTTTTCTAGATTTTTTCAAAATTTATGTATGATTGATTTCGTGCACGTTTTCAAGTGCGTTTAGAGGACCTGCACTGCAAAATCGGAGACGCTAACGACAATGTCCTGGCCAGGATCCTCAAAAGGTAAACCATGCATTGATGCAGATTGCAGAGTTGATAAATGTTCTCTTGAATTTTCTCTCTCTTATCCATATTTAGCAATCTTTCTTTTCTCGACTGTCCCCGGCCCCACGCCTATGTCGGTTGCCACGGTTTAAGCTTGACGCCTGAAAATTTTCAATGTTCTGTAGATGATGGAAATAGAATCCTGTCACTTCAATGGATTTCATGAGACCGCTTTTACGCGGATAAAACTCGATTTTCGTTTTTTAGAAAACTAAACGAAATAAAATGTAGCTTGAAACGTGAATTCAAGAAGCGTGCTAAGTTAAGAAGTTTGATTCAAACTGGACTTTTTCTTTTATTGATAGCTCGTCGGCTTTAAAATTCAGTTGGCTCTGAGATATATGTGCCGTTGAACTGAATCCGAAGCGGTCAAGTTTTTCATTAGCTAGCCAGCCGCACACTTTTCTTGCGTTTTTTAGTCTTAAATAATTTCGGTGTACTTCAAGATAGTACTGTAAATTACGTCACGTAATGCCAGAAACTTGAGATCGGTTTTGTAGGGATTTGATTTTGTGAGATTTTGAACAGCTAAACAGAAGGGGGGGGGGGATGAGTAGGGATCAGGGAGCTGGAGGAGTGGTGTCGGGAGGTGACAAAGGGGAGTGGCGAGAGTGAGGCAGTGGTGGTTTCGTCATACGTTGAGTTAGTGCTCCTATTACACGTGATGGAAATGTACCGAACGAGTTCATTGGTTGGTTTAGCGGGAAGATTTGCGGTCGCTAGTTTGATTCCTAGTCTTAAGTTGCCATTTCGGCTTTAGTTTACAATTAACGCTGCGTGGATCCTTAGGCACTGAATTTTCTTGTACTGGGCAATAAAGGTGTGCCTTAATTGTTTTACTTCATTCGATTCTTGGACTTGCCATAACCTCATCTCAAAAAATTTATATTTATTATCAGAAATTAGCTTTTAATAATGGATGAAATTATACGATGCGGCTCCCCCTTCCCAATATCCTGTTGTAGATGCTCTATAACGACCTAAACTCTTCCTTGCGATCAATATGCCATTTATCCATGCGAAACTAATAGTGTAGTACTACGTCAGTGAAGTAACTAAATTGCATTTTAATTATTATTTTGACGCAGAACGTATTTAATTATACTTTATGATTCAAGTAGTTCGTGTCGGAATGAATTAATTGTATTTTATACTAATTCTCTTTCTTTCACGCACAAAATGAAAATCAGGGCATAGTTGTTCAATGTCTGATCGTCACGTTCACTTCTGTGTTGTTGAAAATCTAATGAGATACACTGCATGTACAAGTATTCCGTTCTATGGCGGAAAAAACTAATTAGTCGATTGCAAGCTGCTTAATGCTTTACACAAGGGTAACTTGGGTGATTAAAATCAATTTTTTCTTTGAAATTCACTGTAGATTGCAACATCAGTGCGGAAACGTTTGAAGTGCTAACGTGTTGTTTTGTAAACCTAAAGAAGGGGGATCTCAGTCTGTATCATGTATTGAGTTTACTCCAGAAAACGCCTCCTTAGCTATTACCATAACAAAATAAAAGACTCTACATGTGCGCACAAAAGGGGGCTCGGGGGCTCGAACGAGCCTCCCTCATTTGGAGAAGTGGGCAAAAAGGTCTGCCTTGGAAAAACAAAAACACCGAACAAAAGTCCACCAAAAAGGCAGGAACAACCAAAATCGGCAAATGCACAATTCATAGCTCTGAACGTACCCAGTGAATCTTAGTGAAAGTTCTACATTCTTAAAAATTCGAACCCCCATTTTTAGGGTGGATGCAAGCCTGCGAACCAAAACTTATGTAGCTATGTACAGTGCTTGGCGTTGATTCGAGAAAATGCAATAAAACGATTGCACTCTGTCCAATAAGGGATTCAGGATGCACTAAACAATGGGCTTTGGGTTTTTTTTTTTTTTTTTTTTGATGTTTTGATAAGTTTATACATTAATTGTGTATGAATTGAATATCTTTCTTACTCATCGTGGTTTTTAAGGGTTGAATCACCTTCTTCGCCACCAGAGTCTCATTTCTCTCAACCAAGGGCGTGGCGACATAAGCAGCCGATTTCATAAAGATGGTTTAACAAAACCAGGTTTAAGACTTCAACCAGGCCTTTCTAAACCTGGTCTAATTTTAGACCTAACTAGCATTTCACCAACGTGGTTTAAATGTCTGAAAGCCTAGTTTTGTTAGACCAGGGAGTGGGTTTAGTAAAACCAGTCTCCCGTTCAGTAACGCTATGACCGCGCTAAAAAGCAAGACTTCGGGAGATTACGTGAGATATTGCCGTGTATTTTAAATGAGAACACCTGACTTTAGCTAGATTCTAGCTAGGTCCTAACGTAGGTCCTGGCGTTTCTGAACGCAAACCACGTTTAAAGTATCCGAGCCTCCCTACTGTGTTGAACTGGGTTAACCCCGGCAACAAAGAAACTGTTGAAGTGCTGAGTTAATGAAAACCTTGATCATGTGGGTACAGAATAGCACACAGCAGTAGAATCGATCAGTACAGACATTTGCGAAAAAGGTCTAAAAGCCTTTCTCATGAGGAAAAACTGATCAGAGAAAAAGCCAATGGTATAGAAAACAATAAAACAGGTGCCAAATTAAGTCAACGTAAGTACCAGACTTGGAGAGATACTGGTTCCGCAGACGGCTGGCTGCACAGTTCCCACAATCGGAGAAATGCAGCGACAAACACTTAAAAGGTATCACTAAAAAATGAAGGCCAGAAATGTAATCAGTGAAAAAATTGCAAAGAAAAGCGGTGAGGGACCCAGTGGCAGATATAGGATATAACGAAGGGACGTTTTTCATTTTTTTAATGTGTGTGGCCAGCACAGGTACACACATTAAAGTAAATGCTCACGATTAGTCGCAACATAATAAATACCCAAATTTAATTCTGTGTCATTTTAGTGTTTATTTTTTGCGGCCAAGGGGGAGGGGAGAGGGGAAGGACCCTTGCCCGGCAATCTCAAATCGGGAACCGATGGAGGTGGAACTCAATCGGAAGAATCAGAAGACTCCGTCTTCAGTAAAACTCGCAGCACTTACGACGATGACGCCCTGTTCGACCAGTCGTATTCCGTTCTGAGGAATCCGAAGGACACACTGCAGCACGTACTAGTCTATGAATAGGTGGAAACAGCGGTTCAAGGTGTCCGGACCCCCCTCCTTTTCCCTTGATTTTAATGATATCAAATCTTTAATATTCAAATTGTTGATTTGGACTGCTTTTAAAAAAATCCTTGATCCGACCCCCCCTTTAAAAAATTCTGGATCTGCCCCTGCTACGTTCGATCTTGTGTTGTTGTAAAACTGAAAATTGAAAATAGACTATTCTCGCTCTGCAGACTCCAGCATCATTCATTTACTTCTATATCGTACAAGTCTGCCATATTTAACAGTATTAAATCTGGGTCTGACCAAGTCTAAAGTTAAATCTGGTTTAGAATCTTAATACAAGTCTAAGGAATATAGACCTCTTTGGTGAAATGAAAACTGACTTAGACAAGGTCTAAACTGGAGTTAAACCTGGTTTTACTAGTTAAACCACGTTTTGAAATCCAGATTATCTTTAAACCTGGTCTAAGTCCACTTTAAATCGGCTGAAGCAGTGTCGTTATTAGTCAGCCGCGGCCCTAAAGCATTTATGTCCCACAACATGTGAAGTTAATGTTCCACATACCACCGCATTTTATCCTTTGTCAGTATAGTCAGAAGTATTCAACAGGAAGGCCAAACGTGAGAAATTGAATGGCAACTCCCATTCAACCCACCGATGGAGGCTCTTTCGTAAAGACTGTCCACGGGCGTTTTTTTTTTTTCTAGTTTTATACATTATTTCTTTTAAAATGTTTATTTGAAGAAGTGCTCAACAAACGAATCTTTAAAAAGCTCCAAAGTGTATTTCTTGTACCTTTCCATGTCTCCCAAAGGCCCATGTTTGCCTTGTGCTTACTTAAGCAGACATCGTTTGCGCCTGTGTTGCAGTCGTATATGTTTTGAATCAAACAACTTACGCGTCAAGGCCTCTGGAATTATTCGTACAACTGTTTTGCTATTTTACATTTAAAAATTACATGTGTTACTTGCCGAGGTAAACAGAGAAAACCACAAAGCCGAACATTCTTAAACTTTTGTATAATAATTACCAAAATGCATGCACATATCTATATCTGTAGACGAATGCGAGTCCAGTTTTAGAAACTTGTATAAAACAGGAATCGACAAAACGTGATGATTTACGTAGAAAACAGTCCCTAAGTACGGTACAGTGTGGATATGGTTCATGCCGCATCACTGCCCCTATGCACACATCGTCGTTTCATTGAACGGTGCAGGCAGTGTACACCTTCTTCTCAGGGTCTATAAACCGCTGGTACAAGATGTCTGAAAAATCAAAACGGGAAGTAAAGAATCAGGCACGCGTTGGAGTGGTAGAGAAGCGGCTATGCGGGTCATTGTGACTTCATTTGGTGATCAATTGGAACTTCTCCAGTCTAGGAATGACGATGAGTTTGAGTCAGCTGATCGTCAAAAATGCTAGATCTAGAAACTTGTTAAATTGTTTTCTTACTTTAGATTTTGTTTGCTTTATGTTCTTTTGGAGCCAAATACTGCACAATATCAATGTTGTTCAAAACGGTTGCAATCCCCAAACGTCACAATCACCGAGAAACAGCTTCTGATCAGGACTCACTGCATCAACACTTCATTAATGAACAGACTGATCTGTGTGAGAGTTTTCCTCAAGAAGGGCCTAGGATGGCGGATCGACGAATGGGCACTTACCTTTCACAGAGCGACGAGTGAGGCGATATCGAGACATGCCTGACGAGGAAGCAGCTGACGTGGAGCTTTCCGTGACCGATGAAATCGTCAGAGAGGTGAAGCTTGTGGTAGACACGTTGGCAACTGAACTTCACGAACGCGATAAACGGATTCAGGCACTGAACTCTCACTTCGGCGTCGGATGTTGCATATACGTTCGCTGATATTTGGCAGCACTGAATCAAGTGCAAGCTAATGTCTGTGGTCTACGAAACGCACCCCAGGGTTGGAACGAGTTGAAATCAGCTTTATGCCCAAAATTTTATTTAAAATTTCTTTGACGAAACGCGGAATTATGCCTATAGCCTCTTTAACATCGAATATACGGTGTAAAGAGACTAAATTTCGGACATTGAAAATTTTATCAACTTTTTTCTCAGTAATTTTGAAAAAATGACACCATCATAACTATTGTGTGTTTTATTAATGGGATTAATGGACATGCTCTCAGACTGAAACACACTTTTAATGGAAATCTGTGAAACTGTGATCAGACAAATTTCAGTTTTACATTGAATTAGGTAGGTACCCCTGAAGTTAGAAATTGATACCATGGATATCGACGCTGATGTATAAACAACGTCATCAGGTGATGGTTTAGCTGTAGAGAACTAATGTCCGTAGAAAAATAAAACTCGACGTGAATCACGTTAGTGTCTTCAGAACGTGTTAACAAATCGGTATAATTTCCTTATTTATTCTATTTTCCTTTAATTTGACGTTTGTTCTCTTGAAACCTTATCAAATGCAAATCGACAAGAACTGTTTATTTTCGTGCAAATTCCACTTTACTCATGCACATCAGGTCGCGCTAAATGCAATGATCACTAGAGACCTTAACATTTGTTGCTTGTACAATTACATTTGACACTGTGATAAATTTGATTCCTCTAAGTTATCTTTTCTATTCTTGTTTGAAGTTGTCGCCACCGTGCGCGACTTCGAACCAGCACCACCTTTGCTGACGCGGTGACTTCGGGAGTGCGTGCAAGAACTCAACTAATTATGAAATTCCAACTGAATGGTGTACAAATCCTCGATGAAAGTTGAGCATTGTCTATCGTGGTCCTCGTGCCGGCTCTTTATTTAAGTTCATATATCAATACTTGGTAAATTTTCCGGGAAATTATCGATTGCGTTCCTGTCAATGTACGAGTCTCCGTGTCGCCATTGCCTAGTGGTTTCGGTAGTTTCTTCAATACGTTCATCTTGGATTTCCTCTTCCCTCACATATTTCACGTACTTTGCTCGTAGGATCAAACAAACGATAACGCATACGACGCAAATGGAAGAGCAGATCGCGGCTATTAGTGGTCCTTGGAGGTTCCATTGATCGCCAACGGCTGCCAACATTACCAATCCGTAGATGGAACACGCAACGCCCACTACCACAATCAATGACAGAATCATACACAATGATCGGTAATTTTTTATTAGAAAAGGCCGCTTCTTCAATAAGCGTGAGGCGCCTCTTCTCTGGGAAAAAATCACCTTGGTTCCCATGACTGAATGATTCGAATTACCGTGCAACAGTCATTTTCACTATACTGTAAACAATAAGAAAACTTTACTGATGTTGCCAGTACATCCTTTCCTTCAGTTTAAGTAATCATTCTTGCTCTGTCAGTGTTGGCTTTTTAATTCGAACTGGCCTTCTTGTGTCTGATTTTAGTAAACTACTAAAGACGGCTTCACTCAGTTGACGATTTCCAAGGAGTGCCTAATCAAGGTCGATAGTGAATGATCTCTCAATACTAGAAGACTGCCTACCTCTATGAAAACACAGCTCCCAGAAAGATTAGTAATGTCACGGAGGGGGATCAATTGGTGGCTATTTATTATTCATAAGTTCCATTCAGGGCAAAACAAAGGATCTGAGAGTTCTTTTCAATACAATGAATTATTTAGTGACTTCTGTTTCGTGCGACGAATAAACAAGCATTCACGTCATCCGAGAGTTGGCACTAATATATTTTATTTTCATGTATCTGTGAAATGTACATTTGATAGAATTACCTTTGCCACAGCGCCGTCTCCGGTGGAGTGTGAGAGGATGATGACCGACACCAGTGATCCGCGGAATTCCGTGTGTGCGCATGCCTCGGTTTGGACTGAGTCATAAACATTTCTTCCGAAAAGCGAACTTTTCACACTGGCGCTCTTTGGAGTAATGAGAACACGAAAGTGACTTCCGATTGATCCCGACTCGGATTAGATAGACATGGAGAAACTCAATTACTACACAGGGATTCATTAATTTATAAGTACGGGAACTTGATGAATTCCACTGTCAGCCCCCTCCCCCTTTATAGTTTGATTAGTTAAGTTCACTAAGTTATTTTCTGAGCTTTTTGACACCCGGAGACTCAAGGATCGAAATAATCCTCGCTCACGAGGCCAACTATCACGCAATAACTGAATAAGTGTGTGAGTCCACGGGCGCACCCAGGGGGGCTTGATCGGGGGGAGGGCTCGAACGCAGCGAGCCCCCCAATTTGGCGAATTGGGCAAAAAGGTCCGCCTCAGTGAAACGAAAAGTCCGAGTAAACGAGACAAGTCCACAAAATCCACGGGAAGTCGGCGAAGATGCAGAGTTCATGGGCCTGAACCTAGTGGCCCCGTTTTTTTTTTAGTCCTCGTTGATGTCTTTCGCATAACGAAAAATTCGAGCACCCCTGTATTTTAGACTGGGTGCGCGCATGGAGTTTATGAGAAATGCAAACCAAGGAGGCATCACAACATTGGCGATAACACCGCTTTTCATGTGAAGCACGTACAAGGCCGCCGAATAGCAAGGCTTTTAAGCTGTAAGATTTGCAAGTCACCAATGGATCATAAAGAGATTTTATGACTGTGCCTCTTATAAGCATTACGTTTTTCTTAGAAGCTATACTTTAGACCTATTGCCTTAAATATGTGAAAATATGTATGACCGTTCTACTTTGTTCAAGTTTTTGCGTAAATTGTGCGTCCTTTCACTGACTAATTTGCTGCGACAGAATAATTCTCTGTCTGCAGGTGCAGTTTCCGGTATAGAGACTCTTTCCCCAACAATCAAACTTCCATCCTCTCATTATAACCGACTTGCTGCCTGATAGTTTAACAATACGTATTTTTAACAGAAGCCTAGTACGTATTTGGGTTTCTGATAAATTGAACTGACTTTGTTTTTAAAAATCGTCAAATCTTTAATTCTGTTGATTGTATTTAGACTTAGGTAAATGTCAGCCTTCCTGAATTTTTAAAGTGCGATTATTATATGAAGTGATAACTATTAAGCCTTGGCAATTCTTCGCATTTTTATGTGCCAAATGTGCGAGTTTACGATCGAGACGACTTCAACTACAGTACAGTATGCCTACGGGGCAAATCTTGATCGGTCATTTTTAGGCCTTTCGATTTTCGGAGGTTTTGGCAATTTGAACATCTTAGTTTTCTTAAGCGCTTGGGTAAATTTGCAAAGAATACCCACTTGTTTTCTTAAGTCACCAGCTAGGTATAAATACTAGGAAATTGTTTTGAAACGATTTTTGGTTACAAGTATTTTCGATGTTTGGGGGTAAATCGAGCCTGTTTTTCATGAGGAACCTATTCCTGCTGAAAATTCGAGCCAAAACCCAATTAAATTTGATAACTGAAGCGGAAGTTTCAATTACCCTATTCCCTGCCAACACAATAGAGAGTCAGCTAGCTGGGCTGCCTCAGTTAAGAAGGCATCATAAAATTCATCTGAATAGTACTACTTGTGACCTGCCCTTTGACCTGGATTTTCATGTGGAGGACAATCAATAAACCTTCTAGTTACATTGGCCATGGAAGAACTTTGTCAAAATGACTCATCCAAATTGGTGGGCTATGTTTAGATTGCAACTGTTGTAGCTAGAGTAAAAGGTAAAATGAAATAACAAAACTATCAATATATCTGATCAATCAGTTTATTTTATAACATATATACAAAGAAATACATACAGTATGTAAAAACAAACAGCTTTGCCTTAGAAAAAAGCATGGCTGTACAATGGTCTAGTTTATCAAAAATATTGAGAATCTAGGGACAAAGTGAGATCTGTAGGTAAATAAATACTAACTTAATCTGCTGCGTATCAAAATATATAAATACTACATATCTTACATAATATACACAAGTTTGCATTGAGTTTCCAGGTTAACAAAAATATGATCAACAAAATACTCATTACTGGTAGAAACATACCTGCACTACTGTAGTAACAGAAAAAATAACAAATCATGCATTCCTTAAAACGTGAGACTGAATACAATTTTTCACCTCATACATATTTTTAATGCATGCTTTTCCTGATATACAACCTATTGCATTTTCCTTGTGCTTTTGTAAACCAGCCATGACCAAAATGCCAATTGCAGTAAGTTAATAAGTTAGTATGATGTGGTGTAGAAACAGACCTACACAATTGTAATAACAGAAAAAATATATGTATTCATACCTTTAAGCCCGAGACTTTAGGTCATGCAAGACATGATACAATTTTTCACCTCACATATATTCTTTCGTATTCAAATAATTCATACTTTTCCCGATATATAACCTATCGCATTTTTCTTGTACTTTTGCAAAGAAGCCACAACCGAAATGCCAATTACAGTAAGTAAACAGAGTAAACAGGATAAAAACTTATTCTATTATGCTAAAATGTCAAGATCATGAGATTACCCATACAATGCCATGGGTTTTACAGTAAATCCCACTGTAGAACCAACAATTATTTCAATACAATGTGAATCCACAGATTGCACCAACATGAGAATACCATAGTTAATACTCATCGAAACAAAGGATACGCTAAACATCAGTCAGCCTGGCACACTGTATAATCAGTCTAAATATCAATGAACTATGTACAATAACATGCTTTATGAAACCACTTTAATATTATGTAACACTGGTTTAAGTTGAAGTCAATTATAAAACAAAGGGCACCAAGCCACTGAAATGAAGCCCAGCCTGGTCACACCAAAAAGAAATCAGGCTACAGGAGTGACAGCAAATCACGATATACAAAAACCATTAAGTTTAGCAACTGCTTCACGAAACTAAATTATTGATGTTTGTACTAATACGAGAGTGCCTGGAGATACCCCACCAACACCAAAATATGAACAAAATCTGCAGCTTCCCTTTTTGAGATATCAAGCCTACGACATTGTGTCACTTTCAGACAGACAGACAGACAGACAGACCGACCGTTGTGAATACTATGTCCTCCACATCTCGCTGTGGTGGACAAAAAGTCACGCCAATGACATTGTGACGCAGACAGATGGTCAAGAATACTAGGTCTCCCACACTGTGAAGTAGGGGACAATAAAACAGTTATGTAGCCTAATGTAGGACCATATAAACAAGTATGTACATTTAGCAAAACCTGACAAAAGCATATATTTTCGGAAAGTAAATTCCAGTGGAATCTGCCACTAATGTAGCAAAACAGGACCAATTAGTGACTACATGTCAAGAGTTTTCTAAGACCCACACAACCACAGCCAGAATCATAACTTAGTTTATAAAAGATGAATCTGCCAATGCACACTTGAAAGCAAAAGTGTCAAAATTGTTGTAAGCTGAAGTTGTGATAATGGTGTTATTTTGCAAATGCTGCTTTTCTTTTATCTCCTCATATTTTGCATTAAATAATTGTTTCTCAGGACTAGGAAGGTGCTTGACCTGTTTCAGCAACGTATTGAACCTGTCTCTTGCCTGACAAAATTCAGTGTTACTTGGCTGACTACGAATCATAAGTGTTGCATATAAAGTAGCAAAATTTCTAGGTAACCTTAATCGTTTAATACGTTTGCTTTTGGTAACCCTCTTTTGTTTCATTAGCGTTATGAACCTTTTCCCTTTATTGAAATGCTGTCTATTAATGGAATACACCTCGGTTATGCGTCTTTTCAAACAACTGAGGTCCACCTTGTGATTGTCTAGATTTTCGAGACTTTTCTTATCAACAGAATCAAAAACAAATGAATAAGCCAAAACATGATGCCCACCTCGTACTGCAAGTTTTATGCTAGCAGGATATTTCGAATTGGATGGAGGCTCAAACAGAACGTAATATTTCTTAGTTGACCTTCCCTTAGATATAGTGGGCAAGTTCTTGCGAATACGGCCACCATTGGTAATAACAATTTCTTGAATTTGTTGATGAGTGTATTTTCTGCCATGATAACGTTTGACAGAACCAACCATGATGAAGGTCAAACCTTTAAAGCACAGATTGTTATTACAAGTTTTCACGCTAACAGATAAATGAGAAATGTTCGCAGCTGCATGTCTCAAAAGATCTAATGGTCAGGGTGCATCAAGCAACATTTCTTGGGTAATATTCAATTTCTTGCGAGTCATATAACCACGCCAAGCCTTTTGAATCTGTGTTGCCGCTAAGTGTTGCTTGACATAAATAAGAAACTCCTTAGATGCATCACCAGAATCACTAGATAATGTTCCATAGTATAGTTGTTTCCACATGTTACATAAAATATCTGTCAATGGGTCACGTTTAGCTTTCCCCCCATGACGGTTTGTATGCTCAAAATAAAAACAATTATGAACATAATTCAAGTGCTCTCCAGCTTCAGCATGAAACCTTGACAAAGGAATGGAGAGATTCTTCAGGAAGAATGATCCATAGTCTATGAACTTGCACATATAAGGAGTAAGATTTTTATGAGTGTAACGAAGACATACGAGATGGTAAAACCGCTCTGCATGAAATTTATAATCTTCTATTTCTTGATTGCAGAAGCCAAACATATAGTCAGACACTTTCAAAGAACCAATTGGTTTCCCCTCAATTAACTTACTAGGTTCTGGATCTCTTTGAAGTATTTCACACATGCGATGCAGACTGGTGAAAATCAATTCAACAATTTCAAATTCGCTCAAGATTTCAGGCAGATTCAGGCAATTGCGTACATTCTCCTCTAAACTGCAGTCAACAGGCCTATCTAATACAACATTCTGCAAAGCATGAGGAACAGCATTACCAGCACCTGGAGCTATTATTGCCAGAGCTGAATCTTTATTCAATGAAATCGATTCTGGTTTCCCACTTTTGTCAAACAAAATTCTAAAATTGCCCTGTCTGACATGTCGCGTATTAATGTTAGACTGCAAATTTTGAATGAGGTCTTCAGCATTCAGTTGATCTTTTGCTTGCTCCAATTTCTGTGCCTCAGAAAAAATTAATTGAACTTCTAAATTCAACAACTTCTCAACAATACGAATAATGCCATGCAGAATGCAAAAAAGTATTCGTGATAATGGTATTGATGGTAAAAGAGAATTTGGAAGATCTCTATCAAAAGGAACAGGTAATTCTGTTCGCAGTCCATTTGTAGCTACATTTCTCTTTTCAATAGTTTTGGACGGTGAGTAGAGATTCCAGCCTTCATCAGAAGTAGGGCTCATTTCATTAGTGTCAGCAATCACACTCTGGAGAAACATATGATCACCACAGAGATAAATCTTGTAAGAGTCAGGCAATTCCCTTAACCAGTTTTCCAGGAAAGGAGGCTTAGTTAAATTTTCCTCTAAGTTGTCCCTGGAATCAGACTCGTAACAAATCAAAACTGGGAATACAGAACGTGGGTCATGGTAGGATATATTGCGTAGCTTGAGCTCGTGATTCACAAATGAAATGCCAATGACAACGCTATGTCGGCCACCGATTTGGCGCCCATCTCCCCAAATACGTAAATGGAAGTCCTCATTTGCAGGAATAAAATGATATTTATATTTTAGCACTTCCACAAGCCTTTGAGGATCAACGCACCATCCAGAGGCAGTGCGCCGAGGTAAAAGTACACTAGCAAACTAGTCTCGATACATGTGTTTGGCAGTTTCTTCTTCTTTTTTAGATGGCATTAAACCCTTGAATTTTGTTCTGAAAGCCTTTGTGAGCCTAAGACCACTCATATTTTCTTCCATATGAATCAAGTCATGAACTGAAAAGGGATGTTTTGACTTCCAAAAATCTGTAATGGTACCGATCAACACTTTTTCTCTTGATGATGCCTTACTAACCATTTGAAACAATTTCACAAGGTCACGCTTGCCAAGACTGACTGATTTTTCATCGGGGTCTTCCTCTTTATCCTCTAGACTACACTGCCCAACAAGCTGAGAAAATGCATCCAGAAACAAATCAACATCACTCTGAAATTCAGTGTTGATTACGTTTGTAATTTTTCTTTTCTTAGTCAAATATTTCTGATTAGTTGCTGCATTCGTTGCAGTGCTTGGGCGAAAGTTGCCTACAGAAATGGCTTCCACCACTCCAAGTAATTCCTGTTTCAGTTTCCCTCTACTGTCTTTAGAACCAATTCTACCATGCTCTGCTAAAGCTATGAATGCTCGAAATGACAAATGTGACACCTGAGCGTTATTGTATCGCAACAGAATTTCATTCATAACAAATCCATTTTTGGTGAAGAAACCCACAATCCCAGACCAACCTTTATTTGCCACATGCGATTTGCACGCAGGAAACAAAGACAGTGGAACAATTACAACTTGCTTTGTTGCAGACAAACTATGCAAGTCAATTGTTCGTTATTCCACAGAATCTGTCGAAGTGCCAACTGTTTTGTATCTAAGTATTGCTTTGTGACCAAGTTTTGATTCAGATTCAAGTTTGGTTTGTCCATTTTAGAATTACTTTCGTCAGCATGCGGCATATCAGCAGTTTCCAAATTTGATGGGCCACACTTGAACAGTTTTTTCGAACATGTTTGTTTTGATTTTTTCTCGGGAACCTTCACCTTTGAGGTGTTGTGTCTTGGAACCTGAGAAGACTCACAGGAAGACTAACAGGTGTTGTCATGAGAATCTGAATCAAGAGGAGTAAATCTATTCGTGGTTCTAATCACATTTACACTAGATTCGGCTACATTTGTTTTACGGACAACTTTACGCTTTGGGCTTTTCCAAGTACTTCCCTGGTCTAATTTGCTTTTCACATTCCCTACTTTGTAGCCTGGGGAGGATATTAAACTAGAGGTCACTTTGGATTTTTTTCGTATTGGGCTTGAAAACACTGTACTATGTGCCTGGCAAGGGTTTTTAGACTTATTCACCATCTCAGAGTAAGTACTCAACTTACTAAATGCAATATCTCTCTGCTGCTTCTTGGCAGTAGAATAAAGCAGCAATGGGACTCCTTTGTCCATTTGCGACAATCTCTTCACACCCGAATTGGATGTGGACAAATTTCCTTCCACAGCCGAGGCAAATGTGGGGTACAGGTATGCATGACTTTTACAGTCATCTATGACTGCATAACCTGCATCTCCCACACGACAAATGACAACAAAATGACCAGGAACCATCTGCACAGCACCACTCAACACATACTGCTGGCCATTAATTATTATATGTTCTGATACCTTTGGGTTGGGGACATTCATATTCCGTTGGTTGAAATCCAACCCAAGCTCACACATCAAAAAGTCAGCCATGTCAAAGGCACAGTGACTAACAGTAAGAGTGGTTGAACAGTTGGGGCATGTCTGCAGCACACTCTTTACCTTGAATCTATTGATTATTTTATCCAAAACCCCCACAACACTGCCATCAACTTCTCCCCTAATGACTGCTCAAAATAGTGATAGCCCGGCAGACAAAAAGATCTAGCAGTAGAGCTTTCACAAGAGGAACAAGAGAAGTCGACATTCAACTTTGTTATGGACATACTTGATGAGTGCACCAAATGTTGAAAAACACTCAGAAGTTCCGCATCACCCCTACCCTAATAGGGGATAAGGCAGCAGGACATTGACTAATGAGGTAGTCCCAGACCTCTTCCCTGGTATTACAATTCAATCCATTACTTGGGATCGGCAACATCGTTGTAAGGCATTTAAAAAGCCATTATCATCTAATATGTCACTAACTCTATATATTGCATAATGGAATAGTTCCAAAGATACATCCACTGCGCAAGAGTAAAAATGATTATGCTCTTGGCATAAAATACCATTCCTTAAAAAAGGAAGATTTGTAGCAGTCATAGGTTCATAAAAAATGGCAGATTTTTAAAAAGTAGGCGAGAAGGCCAAGCCATCAAAAACACACTACTTAACAAAATTTACTTCTTATTAAGTATCAGTCCACGGATCCACCGACCACTGTACAGCCAACAAGCGGCAAGGTGGGGGGTCAGCCATTCAGATCCATGTTTAGCCTGATAAATCACATTAGGGATGAGAGAAATTGGGTGAAGTATGACACCACAAAGTTTGGTGGTTTAGGAGATACAAGGGAAGTGTTCTTGGGGACAAAATGAGGCAATTTCTTGGTGTGGAACGAGTCAATTTTGATCAAATTTTCTACTCCAGTTTCTGCTTCAAACAGAATCGTTTCTGAACAATTTTGATATCACATGATAGGTTCATGACCAATGTCAGTAAAAACGGCACCGACACTGCAATATCGGTTACCATGGTAACACTGGAACTGTTTCCGTGGAGGTACATTTCCTTCTTGTGAAAAACCAGCAGTAAGTTGTACCCTTATAGCGAAGCTGCCCCC
>NMRA01000024.1:18323-68084 GCA_002633005.1 Phoronis australis | reverse complement strand
TTCTGTTCCACGAAATTTAAAACTTTTAGAGCAGAAAACACTACCATATTCACTTACTTTCATAACTGACCCAACAGTAACACCTTGGGCAATAAATGTTGAGACAGCTCTTCCAGCACCACATGCAGTCCCGTGGTCCTACAACAAGAATAACATATTGCTAGATTACAGCACGAAATATTAACATGCTTTGAACAGTAACAATTCATAAGTTCTACCCAAACAGTAGGCAATATTCCAGAAAACGCATGTCTGCCCTGTTTAATGTACTAAATTAAAATTTCACCCATAGTTTTTTCAGTAGTTAAGTCTTACTAAAGGGTTCATTTAAGAAAAATATGTCTATGGGTCAACAGACCCAAACAGCCTGAAACCTGTCTGTTAATTTTCAAGACCTATTGGTCATCAAATTGTGTCTGCTGTTCATGCATTGGCAGGAAATTGTTGCACTGTTTGCATACTTTAGGTTTTGCTAGTGTTTAACTATGCGTTTCTCGCATTTCACTTATTATAAAAACCAAATCAATGGTGCATTCCGAACTAAATCATGAGAAGCATAATGTAAAGTTTTCTACTATAACGGTTTACGACTCCAAATCCCTAATATGAAGACTTACGTATAGTTCTAATTGTAAACGGAGCTGAAAGACCCATTACCTCAATGCCTTCAGTTTGCGTAGACTGCTCCAGATGAGCCTTTGGCAGCATAGTCCGCTGTTTTTTCTTGGTTTGTGGTTCAGGCACAGGAGCATCTTGATCTATGTAAGTATAAAGTACAGATGCAAAAACTGTGTTTAGCAATAAAGCTTGTGTACTTCGCAAACAAAAAACCCCTAAGATGTTGGTCACACACGAATGTGGCAAATGGCAAGTTCATTAAGACATTGGTGATGACGCCATGTTTGAGTTTTTCACTGGCGTTGCAACTGTGTAATATTTAAAGTAGTCTTGGTGAACACTAAGTCTTATACAATTTAACCACACCTTGGAGTCATCCGTGTCTGGACTTAAACTTCAAGTAAATGAATGAAAACAGCTTTCATTTAAAAAAGCTACAACAACAAAGTGCAACTACAACAGATAGTACTGATTATCCAGAAAATGTTCACATGCCACTACTCCATCACGCTGCTCAAATTAGCACCAATCAAATAGCGAAACACTACAGCAACTGGCAGGAATAATGCTATGCACCATGCCAACATTTTACTGAACATGTAATTTCCTCACTCAACAACACGCATCAAACTGGGTCTCAAAATGAGGCATGATATAAAAGGGGATGACAACAAGCCAATACAAGAACTTTGGACTGATGTTTGTACCTGGCATTATGTCATCACATTGCACCACTGTTAAGTCTTCTGTTGTGACTTCTTGCTTAAATACATCTACATATTTTACAATCCCTGTTTGGACTCCACATTCTGTTGAGTAGTTCACCACGTCGCCTTCTACCAATCCCCTCCAATGGGAAGACACTCTCACTTTGCGACCTCTTTGTCGTGTTCCTTTAACGACTCCACTGACTGAAAAAAGCCATATATGTCAGATCTCATAACATATACCCAGCTCCACTGTGCAATGAAGAAAATTACTTTGATCCGAGCCTTAGTGAATCACTCAGACAGTCATAACTTTATTTGTAAAACAATCAGATTAGAGTGTGGTTAATGCTAACAAGAAACATGAAGTTGATCTTTTGGGCAACTGAAGACTCTGTTTCAAACAAAATTAACTTTTGCACAAAATATAAAGTGTGAAATAAACATTTCGAAAAGAATCAGGGTCGCTCACAAACGCTGTGGGCCATAAACCAGTGCAGAATGGAATTTCACAACAATGCCTCAAACTTTGGTCTTGAGTGAACAGGCTTTTAGCAAAGTATTGTAGTTGAAAGCATGGACAGAAGCACGGGTAAGAAACAACATGACTGCGTGCCATTCCTCTAAATCAGACCGAATCACCTAAAACAGGACTGATGCAACAAAAAACATGACCGCCCCACCACAAAAACGGGACCGCCGGGGACTGAACAATAATGTAGTTATCAAGGCCTTTGTATGATACTGCGGACACAGCTAGCTGAGCGGTTACGTCAATCGCCAAAATAAAGCTTGGCAGAACTGCATTATTGAGCTATGTTACATCGCCGAAATTCCCCACAGCCCGGGTAGTTCTGCTCGTCACCTCGTCGTGAAACTTACGTCAACACATAGAGCTCACAAAAAAGGAACCGGCCAATGTGAGCCAACCTAAAGGTACGCATTTCAATTTTAGCAGCAGAATAACGACAGAATAACAAGTTTTTTCGAGCGCTGATAAATAATTTAGTTTACTCAAGGAAGAGTGTTGTTAATAACACTAATTCACCGGGTGAAGACCTAACATGTATTTTTTTACCCACATCGGCGCAAAGCTGTATATTCAGTATAAAGCTTTGCCGCGCAAAGGCTAGTTATGACGATGCTTCACTCGGGAAGCAGAACATTTTTTTACTTGACTAAGACGTCAAATTGGAGAAAATGATTTTCATTTTGTTCTAAAACTTATGCAGAGGATAAAGTTATAATTATTTAGCTCAAAGACATACGTGGTTGGATTGTGGTTAAATTTATTAAATTTTGACCTTTCGACTGTTTATAAGTAGCAGAGCCTGGTGAAGTTGAACTCAAAAGCGCCACGTATTACAAAGCGAAGTGTCCTGTAGCACACAAAAGATTTCGGTGGACTAATCGGCACAAGACCTACATATGCATACGTATATAGCCCCATTGTATGATCTGTGTAGGCCTAACGGTAAAAAATCTGAGCCTGTTTGTCATTACAGTTTCAATCCCCAACGGTCAAGGTCAGTCCACGGCGGTCCCATTTTCTGGTGGGCCGGTCCCATTTAATACCCGTAGATCTTGTTTAGAGGACCGGCAGTCATGTTGTTTGTCACCCGTGAGAAAGGGGGGAAACACTCCTCCTGACCTCCCCCATTCAGCTCTACGAGACAAAATGTTGGCACCTATTATGATATTGCAGACTGCAATGCAGATCCACCACTGATCCTCTTGCTGCCAACATGCCGAAAAATTATCTGTTTGTGTATGGTTTTATAGTAGCTCAAATGCTACAAAGCCTAATAACCTAATAACAGAACTGAAAAAATTAAGCAAAACAGATGAAATGAAAAAAAGTGAAATCCTCCATCAATATAATAGATGGAGAACAAATGCCTTCAGAATGACCGTGGCCACTTTAGCAATAGTTCGGGACAAGTAAATTTTATTTTAATTTGTCAGATTGGACAATTATACAAAACGTAATGTCGAGACCTGAAAGACTCAGCACTACCACAAAATGAGTTTAGGTGTAAATAAGCAAGTTAATAGGGAGCACTATACTTTTGCAGTATCCAATCAAGATGGCAGGATTTGATCACGTGATCAAATCTTAACAAACAACAGTTTCTCAGCAATTGCAAATCTGTTAATATCCTAGTATATACGAGTGTAGAACCAAGGTTTCTCAAGATGTTCTACTCCAAATTTGTTGGTGATCGTTTAAAAGCAGTTATTGTATATTTTTAATGGTTTCACCACTTATTGAAATATCCGAAAATCCTTCCGTTTAACACTCTAATTTTCCCTCTACTGAAACCCCATTTGCAAGTGCAACTCAACCCCAGCGTGAATGAACGTTAAGCCCCTACATTTCAGATTAAATGGAACTCTCAAAAACATTAGGCCTACTAGGAGCGGGATTGCGAGAAGCACTTTGCCAACATGCCATGAACATGAACAGGGAATTTTCCACTCGTAACATTCATAACAAGAACAGTAGACTAAACTCGCAACAATAATATATTAAAATGCACACTATTCTGATTTTATTCTGCTCCTGTCTACTAGAGTAAGCCTCGTACTTACCTCTAACAGCTTGCGCTTTGGGTAGTAGACGATGCCGAATTTCACTGGCGTCCACCTCTCTTTCACGTCCAGGCCAGCCAGGAAACTTAACAAAACAGATATCTGAGCTTACACGCTCAACCACGGCGTCTGCCCAGTGACCACACTCATCTACAGCTTGGCACTTTTCGCCTACTTTGAAAAAATCCGCCATAGGATATTCACTACCTACTCACAACACATGGAACCCGCAACTGAACCACGTGGAGATGTTTACTTCGGAAAATGACGAGTGTACACCTACGCACAAAAACGAGTTCTCAATTGCCATTACAATTTTAACAATTTATTTCTCTTATTGAGTAACATCTTGTATTCATAGAAGTAATTTACATCTTAGTTTTTATTGAAACAAATTTATTATGGAATATTTGATCTTTTAGATAGAAATAAAAGTTGTGGCATGTAGACTAATCACAATGACCTTTGTAAATTCCTACGCTCTGCTCTCACAAAACGCGGTACATTTTAATATTAATAAAAACTTTATTTTCTGGCCTAGAAAGAAATTTCGAAGTTCTAAACTGCTTAGTTTTGCGCGAGAAATCCGGTCAGATAGGTATGGTTTTAAGATAACCGTTTTTTTGCTAACAGTGGACAGGCACGTAGTTTTATGACATAATGAGGTGTCATTAAGAGATTACGTACGTGACCAAGCAGCCCAAGCAGCTGGCCTGAATTGAATGGGCTATTGTGTTCGCATTAGCAAACTCCAACCGTCGGACGAGAGCCGTCTGACGGTCAATTTTCAGCTGGACAGGGTTCCTCATGTTGTACCCAGGCTTCGACCTTTACCGCACATGAGGCAGATGAACTCTTTCAAACAGTGATAACTCTCACCGCTGTCAATGCCAAGATTCCATTACTTTTAAACTCACTGGTGCAAACTTCTCTTGTGTATTTATAGGACACATGTAGATATTCATAATCATCCTTTCCCTAAGGACTTTGTTGCTTTCCGCACTCTGTGTACAGCTTTGTAATCAAATTTATTGACGTGACAAATGTATAGGTATAATTCAGCAGAATATCAAAAATGCCAGTGTCATCGGGAGCTATAGCTCACTTCGGTAATTTCGGCTTTTCATTTATGATGACTTTACATACAGCAAAGCAATCACTTGAAATTTTCACTTCAGCTGACACGCCTTTTCCTAGTCATCAGCACACTAAGAAATTCGGTTAAGTTCTGGAGGCAGACATTTTTCAATGTCAAGCTCAATATCCTCAGCCAATAATGGGCATTGTAGTTCAATCTGCAGATTGTAAGCCTTCAGAATAGCATATCAGAAACTCAATGACCATGCAGTTTCCAGACGGTTGTCTGATCCTTGTGTTTTCATTTGACGAAAATGCCATATGGGATCCACCTTTTCCATCCATGATCCAATTAGCTTCTACCCATGCATTAGTTTTGTTCTCATATTACAGGAAACTTTTTGCACGCACTGCTTTACAGTTTATCATTTTTAATTTTGTTTTAGAAAGTGCACACACATGGGAAAATGAACTGTATGGCGTTGACAGTTCACTGGGAAAATGGTGTATCAGGTCCTTCGCTGTCTCTTGTGCACTGAAAGTAGGCAGTGAAAAGTTAATACCGTAACACAATTCTGTGATAACATATTTTCTCCTCTTCACTTAGAGAACAGGGAGAATGTCATAGTATTAACAGCTACATACAATTTGGAATGTCTTATGGTTGCTGAAGATGTTTTTTTTCCTGTGAAGGCTGCAAAATTACCATGTTCAGTTCTAGAACCTAAACAAAGAATACGTCTAGGTGGAGACTTGAAAGTGGTTGATCAGTAAATTTGCTTCGACATCACTGGATATTGCTGTCAGCTCTGTCCAGGCATCCAGTGCTGGCGTCTGCATCTCTTAAACCCCTCAAAGATCTTGATGGGATTTTCTAGATGTGTTCCTATAAAATTGACGACAAATGACAACGAAGTTCGGACCTCTCTGACTAGTGGCGTGCCCTTAGTGGCGTGCCTTTAGTGGCTGCAGTTTTAGCTTTTTATGCTTGCCTCCTTATCTTTGAAGGCCTCAACGGATTTTCATATGATTTGGCAGTTAGGCTTCTATTAGTGACGTGATGCTGTCCTGCCGGTTTTTCATCCATTCGAACTACTTTGCCATGCTATGAACATTCCCACTAAATAAAATTGGTTCTAACCCCAGTGGTTAAGGTAAACGGTGGGGTATGGAAAATTGAACTAGACCGTATTTATCCACCTTGGCTGAGTCGCGCTCGGCTCACGATCAAAGGGATGCCGCCAAGCTGTTCTAGTCATCGAGTCACGAGCGAGGAAATTGGCTTCGCTCATGCGGATATGATCAGCTGATTATAATCCAGCTAGCAGACTGTACTTTTTATGGAGAGAGTTTACATAGTTTTTACTGTAATATTTGAAAAGAGGAGCGAAAACAAATATGAGTACAACTTTGAATTTTTCAAATCGGCCCAGGATAAGAGATTTTGAAAACGGCAACACTCACATTTATATTTCCATTCGGCGTGCACTAATACAAAAATATAGGACCCAAGTTATTTAGATTTTGGAACACATGCATTGCAATATTCAAAATACGTTTATTATGAATCTTACAAGCTGTAAAACGACGTTGTTAATTTCATTGTGTTCATTCATTGTCATCCGTCAAATCGGCAATTTCCGAGATGTGATCTGCGGCGTGCGCGTATGTGTACAAAACACGTGATTGTAATGTTCCTGAAGTATGAAAATTAAGAAGGCTTTAACATGCCGTTATTATTGACAGGGACACGATAAAACGAATTTGGATTTTGACTATAGTCTTGATACAGCGATCTGACTGACCACTGCGTCAGTGTCTAGGTTAGACCCAGAAATTTCACACAGCCCGGGTAGTTCATTTCGTCCCCAACATGTAGATCGAGCCTTGGAAGTTGGACTATTAATACTCCACGGCAGAGCTAACGACAGTCGGCCTGTTCACACAAAATCTGTGAGTTAACCAGCACTCACCTTGCACGTTACAGCCGTTTAAGTGAAAAACAATCTAGTAAACGCCATTTTCCTGCATAATCCTCCGCCTTTTGTAACAAAAGAGTCTATCGTCGATGACCCGCACACGCACGCTCACTCACTCTCATACGCAGACGAACTTCAAAACAAACGTCACGTGACAACAACATGTGTGTTCATCCAGAGATTTTTCTCGTGTTGTGTCGTACGTTGTAGCGCAGATTTGAACTAAATCGCAATTAATATGGACTCCACATCAACTTTAAAAATTGTAAAACATAAGGAAGATTTCAGGTAATTTGTTGAGTCGAAACTATATTTTTTTTCATCAGTCGGCAAGTTTTGGTCCTGTGATGAGCACAATTTTTTGAAAAATTATTGTAATTTAACAACGGAAGTTGATAGCAATGCACCACAATTTTGTAGAAAGGCTGTCATAGGCTACAACTACATCACAGAGCGTAAATTTGATGAATCCTAGCTTCCGATTTTACCCGTTTGGGAAACCGGGTTTCAACTGCCGTAGGCTCACTACAATAAGCGTCCCCTCCCCGTGAAATGAATTTTTCTAAGCGTTTGAGCCAATACAGTATACAGCTTTCCACCAAGGCTAGGTGATGCAAGATATTATTCTTTGTTGCATTATAGTAACTGGTCTTGGCTAATTATCATTTTATGGCCTGGTCATCCGTTCAGCCAAAAGTAGTTCCAGAGGTGGCTTATCAGCCAATTATTCACGCATGCTGACTCGCAATAGAAGCCTGATAAGAGTGAAGGTGGATAAATGTGGTGTTCCTACAGTTTCTTGTTTTAGTGTATGTGTTCACGTCATGAAGTGACTTCAGTGCAGAGGTGTGAATGACACTATTAAATTTGTCTCGATTCCCAGTTTCAGAAAATTTACACTTTTACGAGTTGACAGTCGCTAGTTACTTTAAGTTAGTTTTTTGAAGAAGAATAAAAACATTTAATTAGGGGTACATGTAACCTTAATTTATGGTTTGGAATTTAATGTTAATGTTCCAAGAGGAAAGATTTATCATGATTGCAAGCTAATGTCTTACGGTTTTGCGGAGCTGAACCCTGGTCTCGCATTTGTACTTCTCTGTTTGCTTCTCTGCATTTCATGGAGTCATGGTACTTGGCAAAATTGCACGTTCGGGACAAGCTTTCTAAAAATTGCGGACTTTCCGAACGTTGCCGGAAGACTTTCAAAATTGAAATAAGACAATTTTTGGCCTTTATTTCTGAAGGAAATCGGTGATACGTTACGGTGGAACTTGCCACGCCACCTAGTAGCCAGCCTTATTGTTATTGTGAGTATCAGTTTGGTGTAACGGAATTGGTTATCCATGCACAGGTCATTCCCATTGAGAAATTGGTGAAGGGAAGCTTCCAGGCTAACTTTGAGTTCCTACAGTGGTTCAAGAAGTTCTTTGATACCAACTATGGGGGAAATGAAGAGTACGACGCACTGAGTAGACGTGGTGCCACGGGGGTGGGATCAGCCAAGCACCCACGGATGGTGGGCAGGGAAAAGTCAGCCGTGTCTAAGGTGGCTGCACCGAAGCTGAAGCCAGGTGAGTGTATTATCGCCGCTTGTCATTATGCGACTGGCCAGCGGTATGAATAGCGGAGTTGCAACGCCGCCATATTGGAAATGGGTCAGAATGTTGCATTGTGGTTAAGTCGGTAAACAAGTACGTCGGCAAGCGTGGGGGCGAACCGGCCACAGGGAGGTTATACGTGTTGTGTGCCCGGCATGCTATAGTACCAGTTAGCGAAATAAAAAATTCAGTTACTACCTGTTTTCCAAGGATCAAGAACTGCGTTAAACATGGGTCAGAGACATCGGTAGAGCTGGTAGCAAAGNCGTGCCATCTACATGTATGATCGGCAACACGGCGAGAAAAATGGACGAACACACATGTTGTTGTCACGTGACGTTTGTTTTGAAGTTCGTCTGCGAGTAAGCGAGCGTGTGCGTGTCAGTTCATTTGCCAAAGCAGAGACTGTCTTTTGGCCAGAGCCATGCAATCTAACTAGCTAGATGTGTCTAAAGAAATTTGCACAAGCAATAGGCCTAAACCAGAGCGTGTTTCATTCAGCACTTGCCAGTCTCGTGCTAAAAACTTTCGACATTTGTCTCGGTAAGGGCCATATTAGTCGCCGTGTGGCTGGGTGCGTACGTGAATGTCTGACAGTTATTTTTCGGTGTAAGGGTGTGTAAGCATTCACTGTCAGTTGTCATTTTATTGGATATTCGGCTTAAAAACATCAATTATGGTTAATCAAACAATCCATCTCAAAAATAACGCAAACATGTGTTATAGTAGGCCTATTAGAAATTCTCGGAAATTAGTGCCAATATTCATTTCTTACCGATGCTATGCTACCCGTTTCATGAATAGATAGTTCCCGACTAATGTCTTTGATGACAGGTTCATGTATGTATCGCGCGCTTCCTGGCCACGTGCGTTCAACAAGTTATTTTTATTCATGAGACAGTCGATGTGTCTACTGAAAGGTCAGACCACATACATGTAGTGGGACACGAGTCGTCGCGAGAGCGTAGCAACGCTGTTGTGTTCTTTTTCAAGCGCTGCGTTACTTTGAAGTGTAAAGTCACGGCTAAATACAAACGTAGCAGTGCCGCTGGTGGTCTAGTAGACCCGTGCAAAATTTTTTTGATAAATTTAAGACGTTACTGTAGCCGAGTTTTAGGACTGTAGGTACGTCATTGTTCTCGTGTACACGTTCATGGACTGGGCGCTTATTTCAGCAAAGTCTGAAAACGCGTGGGGGGGCGCTTATAGGGGCATGGGCGGTTATTACGGCGAATACGGTAATGATAAAAAGAAGCTGGAAATCAAATGAGAGGAAATAAAAGCAAAAAATAGGAAATCCTCTTAAAAGAGGAAAATTCCAAGCCCTGTATATATCCCTGTCTCTACTTCAGGGCTTGGAATAACCAATGACAAAAAACGCGGAAAGTTTTACGGCCCAAATCATGCCCGATAACCAGCCTTTGAAATGGTCAATGTGAACCTTTCCGCGACAAAAATCGGGAGGACTAAAAAAAAAAAAACGTTACCACCATCAGTAGCATGCGTCTGCGTCCTTTTCGCTCGCCCGTCCGCTCCCAACCCACACAATTTTGGCTGCAGAGCGGTAGTATTTGTTGCCGCGCTTAACAATAACACGAGCCGCCATTGAAAACCACACCACGCTTTACCCAGCAATGTTGACAATTTACGTTCCTCCGAAACATAAAGAGCAACTTCCGCTCTCCGAGATGAACGTCGTCTGCAACGCCGCGGTAAGAAAGGAATTTGCCGCGGAAATTTCATATCAAATCCGATTTTTTTTTACGCGGAAATATAAAAAAAGCGGAAAGCGCATTTCAAAAAAGCGGAAATCCGCGTTTCCGCGGAAAATTCCAAGCCCTGCTACTTGTTCCTTAGTGGACTTGAAATAATTGAAACTTTGTTTCTTCTCAAAGCCATAGTTATTGCACCAGGTCTTAAGCAATAACAAACTATCAGTTCAACGGAAGCCAATATGCCACGTGTAATCTCAGTAAGGAACAGTATGAGATCAAGAGTCTAACCATGAGCACACACGTGAAGATTGACACTGGACACTAGTTTCAAATCCAACTGCTGTACATGCCAATCTTCATGCGAGCAATTGTGATTAGATTTACTAGCTACTATTTTGGCCAAAAACAACATTGTTAGTACAAGACCAATCTTATATTGTTACATGATGGTTCTAATAAGAGGTTGAATTAATAGCAGCTTGAAAAATGGTACACTTTGTGTATAAGGAACTTAAAAAGGTTCACTTTTTCAATACAGTTTAGTACAGATGTTTTCTTATTCTCCACCATGTATTTAAATGCTTTTTGGGCTAAACATATTCTAGCCCAGTCTTATATGGATTGATTTAAAACCCTGAAAAGGGATTATGTGATCATGTTTGGGAATACACCTCTAGAGTGAAGCTTTCAATCCAAATCGAACTCAAAATTGTTTTTGTCACTTCCAGTCCACTTTCTTGCGAGATCAAGATAGTACTTAATGACCACTAGATTCGAACTAAAATTTGAGTAAAAAATTAAGATTTCTTGTAAAACCTCGAACTCAGACTCGAACTTTTAGCTCTAATACTGGGATTATTAATTGCCATCAATAAGCACTCAAATATAGAATAAAAGAAACTTATCTCGAGTTCAAACAAAAGTAGAATGGAGAATAACAAAAAATTTTGAGTAAAAATTGAAACCCAGTGCCCAGGTGTTACTTTCATTATTTTTTTTTTCACTGTGATATATATTTATTGAAGGATACACAGAACATACAAAGAAATAATAACAAACCCAGAAACCGCGAAGCATTATATCTGGGTTGTAAACAATTCATAAATGAAACTTATATACATAGAGGTACATACAATTAAGTAGTATCTAAAATAAGTATTCCAATACTTAGACATGCTATTGCAGATATATAAAAACAAAAATATTTACAGATTCATGTAGGGAAATGAGATGCAACAATATTGATAAACGGTACATAAAAATTTGCTAACGTTGCTTAGGAGGAATTCGTTTAGAACAAAGTCAAGGTTAGGACTACCATTCAGTAATAATGTAACTCTAGTAGGGATATTATTACAAGAATTGAGAGCGTTAACAATTGATTGGTTATCATTGAGTGCACGAAAGAGTGAGTCTCTCAGGGATTCGATGAGGGGACATTTGAAGAAAATATGAGGATAAGATTGATGGTCACCACATTTACAGTTTGGAGAGACATTACTAAAATTGAAACCCAGAGCCCAGGTGTTACTTTCATAATGGTCTATGCTTTCACAAGGCAGTGAATGTGCAACTTGAGTGGAAGTCGGGTCTTTAATAACCTATTCCCCAGCACCAGTGGTGTAGTCAGAATTATTCAACAGAGGTTGCCAAACTTGAAATTGTTGGCGACCAATGATTGTGACTGCAATGAGAGGCAACCTGGAGGCACTGCATGAACAGGGGACAGGGACAGAGGAGCTAGGCAAGCACAAAACTGAAATGAGTTTCTATCAGGGGAAGGGTATGTAATGAAGAGGGTGTAGCCTTGTTGTGCGCCCTATGGCTATGTTAATGCCCAGACTTAGTACTTCAGTCTATCCTTAAACTAGACCATATTTCTAATCAAAACATCAGAAAAATAAAGTTCCCAATGTTAGACAAATTTCTTAGCATGTTGTGTTTTGTAGCTTATGAGTGTAATATTTCTAGGAACACATTAATGATGTCACGGTTTTTAATTTTGAGTCAACGTGAGGATGTTTGCCAGTGCGAATGTTCTCAAGGATTTCACTCTGCCCAACTCTTGCCACGAGGAGGCCCCCTCAATAAGAGTCAAATTTGTAATTTTGAAAAACTTTTCGAAAAGACCGAAATGTTGACTAAAATCACTGCTGTATCATGTAGATCATAACCACAAGAATGAAACACTAGCATGTTGCTAAAAACACTGAGCAAAGCATGATGGTAATAGTCACATACAGGGGACCTCCAATTTGAGAACCAGTTTTTCACTGAATAGCAGGCGTTAAAACATGTTCTCAAAATGCGGATTGCCAGTGAGTGACTATTGCCTGAGTAACAATCCAACCCACCTAACACACAAGAAACCGTCGATTTGGGTTAAGTGACCCAACTTAAATCTTTGAAGTACCCTGACCTCCCAATTTTAAAATGTGAGATGTTTTTGCATCTAGTCATTTCAACGAACCAGGTTTTTAAAGTTCGATTGCTTACAAAGTCTAACTCCAAGATGACCATAGTAGTTTCTGAATGTTTTAGAATGGTTCTGGTTTTGCAATTAGACTGAAATTAATAGATCGTTGCAAACTGCAACACTTGACATCATGTGAATATGGAAAGCAAAAAAATGAAACAGTTGACGAGTCAGGGTCCAGGAGAGAGAGGACACTTGCATAGATTGCATATGACCAAATGTGCCCCTCTGACCAGTGACTCGGGCATTGCAAAAGTCACCATGAAAGGGCGAATTTCCAAATAAATTCCACACAAAAATTTTTGCTTTTAGGTTCGAACTGCACAAAATGATCCATTTTGCACCAAAACCACTCAATGTTTCATATACAACTGAGGCTTCTTGAGTGAACAAGAATACAGTCCATCTTTTTGCTGAAATTCAATTCCCTGTAAATAATAACTTTGCATAATTATGTTATCAGAAAAGTTGACTATTCCATTGAGGCTCACACCAGAATGGAGCAGTTTTATTGACTGTGCCAACTCACAAAAGGGTGAGGTTTTATCTTGCTGATTATACTAAAGAGTGGGTATAATCCTAATTTCACAGCAACAAACACATTCCGAAATAATTGAACACTCCGCACGACTGTACGATGCCGTCGATGGCAGTGATTGCTGAATGGCACCGCCAAAAGCGATAATGTCAGTCATTATAAAACTATTTCTAGACTACTTAATGTTTGTGTTTAGAACCATTGACTGCATTTTTATGCTCTTCTGTTAATAGTGACAAGTGTGCCAGTCTACTATGCAATGACAATGAATAATAGCCGAATTTCAGCATATATCCTTATCTAACCCACTAGTTCAACCTTCACGGTATTCACGGGAGCTTATATAATGTAAATGAACACGTCAACATACGAGAGGGTGTACTCTGAAAAGATCGAGACAATCTCCCATGGCCGCGACGCACTCAGCTATTCCTTTCCCAGTATTCGGTGCTATAGTACGCCTAAAATGACTGTTAGAGTGTTGTAACTTGTTGTAGGTGGCCTAATTTCTTCCACAAATTATTTCGTAAAAAGTCAATCACTTCAGAATCCAGCATAGTATACACGATAATTATCATAACATGTTCCGTACACTTTACTGGTGACGTAATTTCCTTGACTCGTTAGCTTTGAAATATGGGAGTTTGATGAAAACAGAGAGACGGCTGTAAATCCATCAACATTCTTTTACTGGAAGTCGCCATGTTGGTGAACTAGTTTGACCTATTATATAACTAACCAATAGAATGCCTTGTTTCTTGAAATCGGAACAGCCAATGATATTCCAAGAATGCGAATGGAAAAGTGCCCTGTAGCAGACCCCAACCAATCTCGTGAGTCTGTGTAGGAGACTGCATTCAAATGTCACATGCCCCCGAAGTGCACAAAAGCGTTATGTGAATGTATCTAAAACCGCTTTTGAAATCTTGGCTGGTGATGTCACTTCCGCCTGTCGGTGATTTTGCCGTGCTGAACATCAACATTTAAAAATTTTTAACGCGAGTAAAAATTTAACTGATCAAACAAAACTCACATTAACAGGTCCAGAAACATTCAGTTTACTATCTCCAAATCTTTTCATGGACTTCATCTGCATTTTCATACTCCACGGGACATATGATTTCGACCTTGATTTCAAAATTTTCCAACCACACAAACTGGACGGCATACCGGCAAGTGACCGAGTTCGCCCACATAGGATAGTCCTTACCAAGTTGTGTGAAGGTTATTTGTGTGCGAAAATATGGTAAAATTTTTGGAATCTTGACGAAGAATTTTTACTGAAGTCCTATTTTTGTAAAATTTAAAATTAAATTCGAAATTTCTATATCAAGAAAAAAGAAAATAAAAATTTTTCGTTCGGTTTTATGACTAACCCACCCCCTCTAAATAATGCACCAATCGCAATACAAATGTAACTAGTGTTGAGTGCGCAAAACATACAAAGTTTGATGACATCTGTGGACTTTTCTACTTCCACGTGGTTTGTCATGGCAGCCAAGTAAATAAATTATGCGAGTGTCTTTGGATCGCTTTATATCTATTTTTAGGGCCTTTTTGCGCAGTGAAAGCCAGTTTCATTTCAAGTAGAGTAAGGAAGTGAATTTTCATGAATTTTAACAAGTTACTGGAGTATTTTAAATGACTAACTGTATGATTTTTAAGCTTGCATCAGAGCCTTCAACTGATTTTCTATTTCAGTACAGATCACTTGAAGGGGTGCCTCCTTCAGTGGTACATCTTCCCCGGCCTGTACTGCCAAAATGAAGTCGCATTGTAATGAATTGTTGTGCTAAGCTGAGGATTTCACTATTTCTGATTCAGTTATGAGAGAACTAAAAGATTGGAAAAATAAACGAGTTGCATGTTTTGTATTGATGAGAAAAAGTTTCCTTGATGATAACGTATCTTATTTAAAAGAGGTCTTCATTTCTATCTCAGTCAAAAACAGTCACATTACATGTAATTCTGGTGTGGCTAATTACTTTTTCTGTGTTCCACCTAGTGGCAACAGTCTACAGCTCTTACGCATGTACATGTACACCAATGATATTATCAGTCATTAACTTCCCAAACATGACACAAATTTGTTTTCATCTTTATTGAGCAGATCATCCAAGGCACCGACAAGAAAAGATACTAGACGAAAAACCTTCAGTTTTGACAAGATTCGTCAACCTTCCAAAATTTTGCTTCTTTCATATGATAATTAATCCCTGGCATACGTTCTTTCAATTCCATTTCTTGACATAGCTCAAAGATGATAAGTCCAATACAAAATGTTATGTTTTACTTAAGCGGTGAGTACGAAGGAAGTGACCTTTCAATTTTCTAGAGTGAAAGACTTTCAAGGTAGTTGAGGGTTATATCTACCCTACATCAGTCAAAACTGATATAATTTCAGTACAGTAACCATAATGTGTAAGCCAAAATGATCCAGTCTTTAACTATAAGTTACATAGAATGCACAGCACTTTAGATCATTAAGCATTACAAATGGTATCCAACAGCACAAATTTTCATGATATGAAACTGCATGCATATAACTATTACCATTGCGACTAACTACGGTATTTCGTTACACCAGAATTCCACAACCATGACTTAAAAAATATGAAGTTGCAACGAACAAGGCTTGGAGGCTTGAAGCTTCACAATCCAACACAGCCTATTTGTCTAATTAAGATTCTTCATAGTTGTTGCCTTGATAACCTGAAGTAAGAAAGCAACAAGTTACAAAACACGACTTCAAAGCACAAATTTGCCACAAAATTTAGAGAAATATGAATCATTTTGTGGCACATAATCAAGCCTTGAAGAACAGTTGTCTGTCAAGCAAAAAAAAACATTTAAAAAAATATTTCAACTTTTTTAGCCAAGTGTAACTTATTCCGCTGTCGTCCAAGATGGACGAACCGATCCAAACAAGTGACCCAAATTTCGCCACAAAAATTGCAATAACTTTGCACTGCTTCGCTCGATTTTGATAATTTTTCGATTTTTATTGAGGATGCATTATCTTTCCGATGATAATAGAGAATATTTTCAAAAAGAAAAAAAAATTTTGGTTCGACCGCCCTACCAATATGGCCGAAATTCAGCAACAGCAAATTTTTGCCATTTTTCATGATTTACACAAGATCATATCTGTTAGGATACTAAATAACATAAAATGAAAAGTGTGCCAACAGAATATTTGAACTTTCTCCTTTCTATTAATATCTATTATAACAAATTGGGGCGATGATGAATATTTTTAAAAATTAAAGTAATGCAAGCCCTTCACAAATTTTTCACTTGTATTCCTACGGAGCCGTCAAGAAATGGTAGCGAGTGTTGAAGTGATCCTGATACCACTATGCTCCCTAGTGGCAAAATGTTTTTTACGTTTACTTTGCATCTGTATCTGCGGATTTCAGTAATGTATTTTCATGAAATTCAACAATTAAATTTCTGTTATATAGACGACAATGCCTTCCCGTTTTTACACAGATTTGATGTTGTCTGCGCTTCCTGGTGTCCATTTTTATTTTTGGACCCGTTTTCTGGTGTCCACCTCCCTATCTGCTATGAAAGATGTATTCCTATGGAGCCAACGACGAACCGTAACAAAGCCAAGCTTATCTGCTGTGTCCCCTTGTAGCAAAATGTTTTGATGTTCACCTCTGTATCTTGAATTTGTAGTTCATGAGTGCATTTTCATGGAATTTGGCAAATAGGTTTCTATTAAGGAGACAACAACGCCTTCCCATTTTTGAACAGATTTGATGTTTTGTACGTCACATGGTGGCCATTTAAAAATATTCGCATATGTCTTCGCAGTGGGATTTTCTGAAAAATGCTTGTAATTTAACAACTAAGTTTGATAGCAATGTACCGCAATTTCTTAGAAACTGTCATAAGTTACAGATGCGCCACAGAGCGTAAATTTGATTAATTTCACCTGTTTCGAAGATTAGCGCCTCTCCCTGAAGTGAATTTTTCTAAGCTCTCTGGGCGCTTATTAGGGCAAAAACAGTATCGTAACAGAATGTTCAGTACACATCACAATGCATGGCACCATATTTGTCAACTGAAAACAACTCCAGCCTGCATGCTCCAACATTCCTATTGAACGACCTATCAGCATGGAGGACATGCATGGGAATAGCCTATCGTCGATTTTGTTTATCACTTCTTCTAATTTGGCCAAAAACTAATATTGCAATGAAATATACATAACAGCATGATATGGAATTTATGGAATCAACAAGAGTTGATTGAATTGATGTCATAGCATTAAATGCGCAAGATGAGATTGAATTGTCATACAGTTGGCATTGAGTTTATTAAATGGAATTAAATAACGGTACAATTTGATGTTCTTTGCATGAATGGCCACCCATAGTTTCTCATACATCTTAGTTGTTTTCAAGTTAAACGCACCAGGTGATATCCTGAACATATAGGATGTGTCATTAAAAGAACTGTAAAATGAGACTGGCCAGAATTGATACCTTTGGGCAGTTATAAATTTCTACACTTTTGCCAAGAAAGCTGTGACTGCAGGAATTAAGATTGACTTGCATGTATGAATGATGCAATCCTAACCCTTGAAGAGCCCTGCAAATTCCGATTTTGCAATAATTTTCTGTTTCCTTACAGAGCAACAAGATGATATGGCTTTTCATTTTGTCAAGTTTTGTGATGGCGGTGTGGGAATATGGTACCATGGCGTATGGTGAACCATCTTCAAGCAATGTAGAAGTAATGAAGAATGATGCACCCGCATCCAATGAAAGGGTTTGTAGATTGGGTGGTGGTTTAAGGGAGACAATGTCTAGCCTTCCTTTATCCAACACATGAGCTTGTTTTGTCTATACAAAAAAACTGCTTTGTCAACCAGTCTTTTGACTTGGAACTCGTATCAATTATAGATTTTGTTAAGTTTCAAACCCAAATGATAATGGTGCCCAAATCAAAATGTCAGTTAATTCAAATGTTCAGCATTCACGAAGTCATTAGCCCTGTATTCAGCCTCACTATCTATATCAAGATTATATCATTAAGTTGGACACGTTGCGATATTGATGAACGAACTAAATTCATGAACTACATTGTTTTGTCCTATTTTCATTGTATTTGTTACACGGGTGTGAAACAGCATGACCGCCGGTCCTCTAAACAGGACCTACGGAGATCAAATGGGACCGCCGCACCAGAAAATGGGACTAAAGGAAACCTAAAAACATGACTGCCCCACCACAAAACTGGACCGCCGGGGACTGAAACCGCAATGACAAACAGGCTAATATTTATTACTGGTAGACCTACACAGATCATACGATGGGGCTATATATGTAATATGCAGGTCTTGTGCCGATAAATCCACTGAAATCTTTTGTGCGCTACAGAGGACACTTCGCTTTGTATTACGCAGCGCTTTTGAGTTTTACTTCACCAGGCTACCGGCTGCGGCGTTTGACTTATAAACAGTTGAAAGGTCAACGTTTAATAAATCTAACAAGAAACAACCACGTTGTACGCTTTTGAGGTAAATAATTTTGTCCACTCCGTAAGTTTTAGAACAAAATGTCAAAATCATTTTCTTCAATTTGACGTTTTAGTCAAGTAAAAAAAGGGCGTTCTGGTTCTCGGGTAAAGCATCATCACAACTAGCCTTTGTGCGTCAAAGCTGTATACTAACTATTAATACAGCTTTGCACCGGCGGAACATGTAAAATCTTCACCCGGCCAATTAGTGTTATTAAAGACACTCTTCCTTCAGTAAACTAAATTATTTATCGGCGCTCGAGAAAAATTGTCGTTCTGTAGTTATTCTGCTGTTAAAATTGAGATGCGTTCTTTTAGGTCGGCTTACATTGGCCGGTTCCTTTTTTCACCGATTCTTCAGTCAACTGTTCTTCTCTTCTACGAGGTTGCGTACATGGCACAACAAATTATCGAAACTGGTTTCATTTCGTTATAAGTTTTTAGTATTTTAATACCAGCAAACCAAATTTCAGAACAAATCTTGCTGCTGTGAAGTTGTCATCATCTTCCGAAAGATGTCGCAAAATTTTTCTGAGGAAATGGCGCTTGCACATGTCACGAGCGCGACAGACTTTTTGTTACAATAGTTCATTAATTAGTCAGATTGTTTTTCACTCATTCAAGCGGCTGCAACCTGCTAGGTGAGTGTTGGTTGACTTCTAGATTTTGCATGGGCCTGTGCCGGTCACGAGCTCATGTTGATGTAAGTTTCACGACGAGGTGGCGAGCAGAACTACCCGGGCTGTGGGAAATTTCGGGGATGTAACGGAGCTCAATAGTGCAGTGCTGCCAAGCTTTTTTTTACCCAGCTAGCTGACCGGTTGCGTCATAATTGTCAGTATCATACAAAGGCCTTGATAACTACATGTTCAGTCGCTAGCGGTCCTGTTTTGTGGTGGGGCGGTCATGTTTTTGGGTGTGTCGGTCCTGTTTTGGGTGAGTCGGTCCGATTTGGAGGACCAGCGGTCATGTTGTTTCTCACCCGTGTGGTATTTCTTTGGGGAATTTAATTTCAGAAGCCAAACAGTTAAATTACTTGTGTCAGTGGACGCTATTGTAATTTATTTCAGCCAGTGTCCTATTGTGGTAAAATCACCACTGATGCAGTAATTGCCCTGCCCCACACAAAAGCATCTTAGATCAGTGCTCATGATCAGGAGAATTGATGGCATCGGCTGTTCTTGTACATATGAACGAGGTGCAGCGAAACGGACTGAATATCAGATGTCATGAGATTTCAAAGGGGCAAGAAATTAACTTTTTATTTGGATCCCAGTAGAACCGCTATAATGGTGGTTGCACTTTTTCCTTACTTTGAAGAGATTTGATTTTTGGGTCTTGAAAAGATACTGACAGTTCGTCATTGCTCGGCTAATAAAATGTCATGCTGTCATGCACAAATCAACTTGTAGAGCCTTATCTTAAGTAATGAGCTGCCAGCCCTTTACAAGCCAGGGACCTCACTCACCTGAGGTGAAAGATGCTTTTGCCCTTTGAGAAGGAAATTTTTGGTAGAGGGGGAGATTTCCCCGTCATCACCAATTGCATTCCAGGGCCCGGTCTCCAATCCTTTTACTCGAAATGGAACTCGAAATGATTGTATCATTTCCCATGCCTTGTTGTTTTGCAGGATACTAGGGAAGCTAACCACGTCAAGTGTCCTGATGGCAAGGACACATACATTATATACAAAGATGGTAAATGGCGTTGCCTTGAATGCGATACGTGCGAACGCCGCTATCAACACCTTGTTGAACGGTGCCTAGAAAACAAGGACTCAGTGTGCAGCTGCAATGATGGGTATTACTATTCCCAACCTAACGAGGTGTGCCTGCCTCACACTCGTTGTGGTCTAGGGCATGGCGTTGCAAAGCCAGGTAAAATACAGGCTTCCTTTCGTGAGATGTAGTTTTCTGTTAACTTTCTGTGTTACTTACAGAACAGGCAGAACTTTATCAATTATTTTCCCAGTTCAGATGAGCAAGGATGAAGGCCTGGGATCCCCTAACCTTGTCTTTACAGTTTGTAGAGTATTTAACTGATTCAGGTGTAAAATGTACTTCCAAGATGGGTTTTGATAAATGAAACATGTAAAAGGATTACCTAGAATAGTTTGTACTTCAACAGATTAATATAGGGAACTTCGTTTAATCACTATTTGGGACTGTTTCATGCAACTGGCACTGACCCCCTTGTTGTGTACTGTATACGTCTCATGTTACTTCCTTTATCAGGTACCCCGAAGTCCAATGTGGAATGTGCTCAATGTTTACCGGGCTACTACTCTAATGAAGTATCCAGCGTCAGTGAGTGCAAGAAACAGACAGACTGTCACTTAAAGGGGCTTAAACTCCTTCACCATGGCAACGCAACTTCCGACAACACATGCGGTGAACCAATTGGTAACTACTGTGTGTTAAACTTGCATACATTTAGCGCCAACGACTCTCCATCCGAATAACTGTTTTAATTTGTGGCTGATATGTGCTTAGTGCCACTTCTAATTTTTTTATTCATAACATTTGTCAAACGCGAACAGTATCCGTCATTCCGTCTGTGTGTATGTGCATCCGTCCACAAAATAATGCTGATTTCTGAGTGCATCCGCAACTTTCCTCAAGGGTTCTCAACCAAAAAACTTTCAAATGTATGTTTACAAAGCTCCGTAGTGCCTAATGGTAATGAAGTGCTGTAGAACATATCATCGCCATTTTGGAAATCGATTGCCCGATTTGTATTTTACTGAATTTCACATGGACACAGCTCGTCTACAAAATTCTCGGGGGATTTTCACCAAATTTTCAAAACTGTATGTTTACAAAGTGCTATTGGGTAATTATGTTAATTGTCAACATTTTTCACAACAATTGTATTTTCCTGAATTTTGTCCCATTCTTGATTTTCAAATCCATAAACGGGAATTGGCTCTTTATTGCACATTTTTTTCACATTTCTGATAGGGATTTCGACCATACTTTAAAAACAGTTATTCTTACGAAGCATTAGTTTGTAGATGCCTGTTCTGGTTTTCAAACATTCACGTAGGAAAATGTTCTGTTCACGACTCCTACTGAGGCTTCAAATCGGTTGGTCTGAAAATCTAAGATCTGTCTTGGGCCCACTTCGTCAATCTTGAATGAAATCTATTTTGTTGCCTGTTCTCGCGTTAAAGTCCCCTGAAATGAAGACATTGTCAACATCACTAAAGTTATACAATTGGTTGGTGAGATGAGAATAAATGTCGTCAAAAAAATGTTCTTACTTATATTTGAACCCTCAGGAGGAAAGTAGCGTGACTTTTGTATAAATTATAAAACAAGTTTCAGACATAATACTTGTAAACTTTACCCCTAGAATGCCACCATCAAATGCCTTATCAATAACACTTATGTTAAATTTATCAAACATACAGTGTTTTATAAGCATACCAACACCCCCAGAATCTCTGGGTGCATTAATGTGCAAATTTTTACAGTTGCAACTAAGAAATCGGTATCCTTCGACTTGGATGATACCGTTAGAACATAAAGTGTCTCATTCAGGGAAACAACATCATAGTGAAATTAATAGATTGCTAGTTTTCGCAGAGCATTGTTGTGAATCGACCACCCATTTTGGTGTAATTGCATATTAATTATAAAATCAACAGTTCAAGCCTACTAAATTAATTCATTATATTTCTGTCAAAGGGTGGGCACGTGACGTTACGCTTGACAGTTGTGATGAAAGTGAAGCTAAGTTTTGATGGCAATCTTATGAAAATTAGTAGTGAATGATGCTTTCCTTCCAGTGGCTGTCATATTCATGTCAGTGTGCATGTACGAATGAGGCTTCAGCTAAGTGCCCATATTGAATAATTTGGTGTAATAATAATGATATTGACCATCACACCATGAAGCCCATTGCCAAGAATTGTATGGTGACACTTGGCTTACCTCAAAATTCAACTGCTGCCTGCAAGATTGGCACAAATATTTTGCACACCCAGCAGAATTAACGGGACCGATATCATGGCAATAGAATTGTACAAATTAAGTTTTAGGTCCATTGTAAAAGTAATAAATACCTCAGTTTTGTAGTATTTAATAAGTATCTCTGTTTTAGTAAGTTGAAGCCTGGCAAGTATATGGCAGTATGTGTGATGTCTGCCTAGTAATTTTTTATTAAATTCAAAATTTTTGTTCTCGTGAATTTGCCGAAAAGGAGGTCTTTTCAGTATCACAACATAACAGCAAAATAAATTACCTGTTCATTTATCTAATGAAATGATTCGGATCAAAGACACTGCACACATTCACGTGTTGACTAGTACGAAATAAATAGTTTCCTCTGGTTTTTCCCGCTGCAAAACAACTACTGGAATTTTTTGGCCAATTTGTCATTTAAAAATACTGCATCAGTTTTAGTATACAAAGCACTGATCAGATCAATCTGCAGTTCTTTTTAACCTAACCTTTTATATTTTAGATTCTGGATCCAGCAGAGTAACGAAAGCCATCACCCCAGTATATACGAGTCCTTCACGTAAGTAGCTTGTTAACATCACTTGCTCCAAGAAATGTTCACAGGCTGGTCTCATTATGATCGATATATTTTAATTGGAAACTTTAATAATAAAACACGATTAGGAATTAGTCACGTGGATTACACTGTACTATGTTTCACAGGGTTTAGTATTGAGCACACAGGCCCTTACTGTGGCAGTTGTCTCAGACGTGAAATAGAGCTCAAGACTCGCTCAATCTATGTTCAAATGAAATTCACTTTGTTCAGACTTGTATTGATAGTTCTCTGACCATGCTAACTGGAACAAGCAACGAATGTAGTGTTCAGGACAAATCATTTTGAAGAAATGGCTGAAATCATTGTTTTTACTGATTCTTTTGTCAAGTTGCAGTGAGTTTCAAACATTGAAAATTCATTGGCTTGCAGGTCGACTCATGCAGAATGGGTCGACTGCCTTGCAAAGATAACACGCTTTCCTGGTATCAAAACATTCAGCTCCGCTTTTGCTTTCGTGTACTAATCATTTGGTAAACATACAGTAATCAATTCTTTGTTGAATGGGCAACTCCTGGCCATCTGGAAGACAGCTGTGTTTTTCTTGGGTGGTTGGCCGTTTCTAGCTGTCCTCCAGCTGTCCACACTAACCCTCGTTACTGCCTAATGTTGTGAGCTGTACTTTACTTGTGGGTGTTCACAGCAATTGTGTAGCGTAGCAATAAATTTCTGCTGCAATTAAATTGCATTCCAACTAAAGCTGATGTTGTTGTTATTTATATAGCTTTACGGGCCATATAAGGTACTTTGCATGCTTTGTGTTGTCAGCATGTTACAAACTTGCATACCATACTTTGTTTCACAAAAAGTTTCACAGTCTAACCTTAATTGTTTTTACCATCTGCTGATCGCAAAAGTCAAAACTTGACACTCACCTATTAAGACATACATTTTTATGCGCCCACATATTTATATGTGGACGCATTATGCCGTCATCTGCATTCGTCCGTCCGTCCGTCCGTCCGTCTGGCATCTGCTGCTCTATCTCCAAAATCAATCGATGTATGTTCATGAAATTTTGCACAATATGTTCCTTTCATGGACGGGACGACATGAGCGAACTTTCAGACGGATCCGACTATTGCTGTGCCCCCTAGTGGCAATTTTAGTTATTTACATTTACCTCTGTATCTTCAAAGGTCCTCAATGTATTTTCATAAAATTAGGTATCTATTAGTGAGATGACAGTATCCTCCCGTTTTCGGATGGATTCAACGTAGTTTGCGCCACATAGTGGCCATTTTTACTGTTTTCGAGATTGTTTTTTGGCATCCACCCCTCTATCAACCAAAACGCTCTAAGCATGATTGTGAAAATTGGCATGTATGTTCTTACTATGAAGAGCACGGTTGACAATGATTTTCCGACGATTTCGAGTACTATGGCGCCTCCAAGTGGCAGCTTATTTTTTTGCGCCTAATGCTACATCTCCTAAACCGTTTGCTGCATCTACTAAATTTAGTAAGTGCATTTATATGATGTTGACAATGCACGATGACGACTTTTGGACAGATGTGACTACTGGTGTCACCTAGTGGCAATTTTATTTTTTACGTTTACCTCTGTATCTTCAAAGATCCTCATCGTATTTTCATAAAATTTGGTGTGCAGGCTTCTGTTAGTGAGGTGACACTATCGTTCCGTTTTCAGATGGATTCGACCTAGTTTGCGCCACCTAGTGGCCATTTTTACCGTTTTGTTTTTTGCGCCCATGGCTGCATCTCCTAAACCGTTTGAAGGATCTTTAAGAAATTAAACAAGACTGTGTTTATATGATGTTGGCAACGGGCGATGGTGATTTTGGGATGGATCTGACTACTGGTATCCCCCCTGGTGGCAATTTTAGTTTTACGTTTACCTTTGTATCTTCAAAGGTCCTCCACAAATTTTCATAAAATTTTGAATAAGGGCATCTATTGGTGAGATGACACTATCCTCCCGTTTTCAGATTGAATCAAGGTACTTTGCACCATATAGTTGCCATTTTTGCTGTTTTCGAGTCCGATTTTTGGCGTCTACCTCTCTATCAACCAAATCATTCTAAGGATGGTTTTGAAAATTGGCTTATATGTTCTCAGTGTGAAGAGGACGGTTGATGATGATGACTTTGACTACTGTGGCGTCTCCTATTGTTGGTCTTGTTTTGTTTTGTGCCCATGGCTGTATCTCCTAAACAGACGGCAGGATCTTTATTAAATTTAGTAAGCATATTTGTATGAAGCTAACACCAGACAATGACGACTTTCAGACGGATCCAATGAACACTGTGCCCCCTAGTGGCAATTTCATTTTATTCTGTTTTTCTTTGTTTCTCTGAAGTTCTGTGACAGATTTCTATTGAAATTTGTTGTATAGCTTTCTATTAAGGAAGCAATGACATGTTCCCGTTTTTGGACGGATTGTATGTTTTGAGCCATCTAGTTGCCATTTTTATGAAACAAATAAGCAACCCTAAAAGCACACCATTTGCGATGCATTCGTGAGCACATTTCAACAGTCTGCGTTGCTCTTGTATTAGTATTGCAGCATAGAAGCACCTTTCCTATTTTCACTTCTGACATGTCCATAAAATGTATTTAAAGCAGTTTTATTATACAAGTTAATTTAAAATTATAAAGAATGTTTTGCATCATTTTCGGCAATTCTCCCAGCTGTAATGGCCAATAAATAACTCAAGAAGAATTTGGATGAATTGCCACCTGGTTTCCAGTCACTGATGATTGATTAACAAAAAAGTGGTGGAAATTCGTGGACTAACAGATATGCTGAAAACATGAAGGGAGATAAATGCAGTGTTGTACGATCAGGGAGAAGAATTATTTGGTTATTTATGCAAAATTTTTCATTAAACCTACCATTTGTCTGCAGCAAATTGAGAGAAATCTGTTACTGAACAAACCATGTCTCTCGTGTTGACAATCTGTGTGACATGCAGTTTTTGTAAACCAGAAGTCAGTGCATGAAAACTCACTTTCTGTTCATTTTCATTAACATCTGTTAGCAATTGTCATAATTGAGTTTCCAACTAACAATGATTTAGACTGACATAGACTGTGGAAAACATTACATCACACGCGTTTTGGTTCCATTCGCATTGGGTTTAGTCGGCATACACCTGGCAACTTTTTAACGGCAACTTTTTAATATTTTGAGTTTTGAATGACCGTATTCAGGTCTTCCCAGTTTTAATGATAATGTTATCATTTTTGTAGAAGATAAAAGCCCATGTTCTGTCGAAGAAGCTGACTTTTGATAAATCCACTTGCTGCTATAAACTTGGTCTTACTCAGATGAGGAGTGATTTTACATCTTCTTGCAAAGAACTGGTAGTTTTGTTATTGCCAGGTAACACACTTGGTGATTAAAATCCCATAAGTCTTATTCTAGAGTTTTAAACACTGAATCGAATCTGAATTTGAGACCAATTTTTTATAGTGGTAAGTAGTTGAAATCAAAAGTTAGGTTTCGTTACAGAAGGTGGATTTATAACGCTTGTTAGATTCTAAAAATCCAAACAGATGCGTTTCTTTTCCACAGTCACCAACAACCTGTATCTGTGTGTTGTCTGTTGACTGAGCGTTATTACTGAGCATTACTGAGCATTATAACTGAGCATTATTACTGAGCGTTATTACTGAAGAAATTTGAATCAGATTCTTACTTGGTGAAGTTTGCCAAAATGATGCTGCTTGAATCATTTTTCTCAACGACCACTTACATTTCTGTAAGCCCCTCTCCCCTCCACTCTCCCCTCCACTCTACCTCTAACTCATGTCCCTTCCTGTTCTTGAACAATTTGTGTCCTTTTGAAGGAAGCAAGTACGACTTTCTGAGATAGTGTTACATAACCACAAACCCCACATTTTTTAACGTTAGTGTGAACTTCCATCTCTGTAAGCCATCTTTGTTGTAGTTTCATACTGCTCATCCATGAGAGTTTTGGATGTGTGCACTTTTATCATTTCTTAGTGTGAACGTAGTATATACGAGAACTACATGGCAGGTAACAAAATAATGTTTCTATTTAGCGAATTGATTGTATATAGTTCTGAAAGCCTTATATCTGCATCGTTTTTTGGCGGTTTGTTTTTAGCAGCTCTGTATCTCTGTTTTGGCATTTAACATAACGTATTCGCCCTAATAGTCGCCCATGCCCCTATAAGCGCCCCCACGCATTTTCAGACTTTGCTAAAATAAGCGCCCAGTCCATGAACGTGTACGTGTGAAAAATGCCTTACCCACGGTCCTAAAATTCTACAGCAAGGTATTCAATTTATCAATAATATCCGACAGACCTGAAAAATCATTGTGCGCTGAATTTGTAGACCACGAGCCTCGCCGCTATGTCGATAATTAGCCGTGACTTTACTTACAAACTTCTGCCGTGCCTTAAAAGGGACGCAAAAGTTTTGCTGATCTTGCGAGGAATGTGTCGTACTATGGGATGGATTGTATTGTAGATATTTCCCGCTCTCAGCAGGAATCCAAATTTCTTCGTACACGTGAAAACTGCGAATTGAAGACTAAATAAGCAAAACTTGACCACTGTTAAAAGCACGTGGCCAGGAAGCGCGCGCTACATACATGTACTGGCTGTCATCAAAGACATTAGTAGGGAACTATCCATTCATGAAACGGGTAGTATAGCATCGGCAATAAATAAATATTGGCACTAGTTTCTTACAGTTTCTAATACCATAAAAAACTTGCATTATTGGTTAATCATAATTGGTGTTTTTAAAGCCAAATATCCAATAAAATGACTACTGACTGTGAATGCTTATACATCCTTACACCGAAAAATAACTGGCAGACAGTCACGTACGCATCCAGCCACACGGCGATTAATATGGGCCTTACCGAGACAATTGTCGAAAGAATTTTTTAGCAGATGAGACCGGCAAGCGCTGAATGAAACACGTTTGCTTTCTGCTTGTGTACAATGCACATGTAGCTCATTAGATTGCGTTTACGACTGGCAAATGAACTCTAGTGACGTGCACGCGCTCACTTACACAAGCAGACAAACTTCAAAACAAACGTCACGTGACAACATGTCCCGAGATTTTTTTCTCGTATTACCGGGTAAGCCTACGATAGATGGCACGATGTAGCACAGATTTGTACTTAACCTGCCATTAATCCCGACTCTATGGGAACTTTAAAATCTTAGGGACGCTGTCTGGAAAACTTAAGGAGGATGTCAGGTAATTTGCTTGAGTCGAAAGTGTATTTTTATTCAAGCATTCCAAGTTGCCATAACGACGATTGCGAGGCAGTCAGTCGGCAAGTTTTCGCCCTGGGATTTACACACAATTTTCTGCAAAATGATTGTAATTTAACAGCAAAGTTTGATAGCAATACACCGCGATTTTGTAGAAAGTCTGTCATAGATTACGGATACCTCACAGAGAGTAAAATTTATGATGAATCTTAGCTTGCTATTTCACCCGTTTCGGAGACCGGGTTTGAACCATCTTGGGTTACAATAAGTGCCCCATTTTTTTTAGCGCCCTGGGCGGTTATTAGGGCGAATACGGTAATGATAGTTATATGTTTTATTCATTAATAAAAGTGGATAACCAGTTACTTTGTACTCTGGACCTTGGGCCCTGATATCTTCTTTATGAAAGTAATGTAGTTTTACTACACATTTTCTGTTCCAGTTCATACGGAGCCTGCGGATGAAAAGATTGTGACTTCAGGTGATCAGGCCACAATTACCTGTTTACTAACGGGCACGTTAAGTGTTAATGCTGCTGTGACATGGCAGAGGGACGGTGTAACTGTCTCCACCAATGATGACCTGTAAGTGAATATTAATATCTTCATTCTGAGCTGCTTTGATGACGTCACACTAAAGTTCTAATAATTTAATAGCACTGAGATTGTTGGTAACTGAATTCTAGCATTTATGACCACTGTGTTGTCTTGTTTTACTTGTTTTTGTGCGTAAGTATTGCAAAAGTATATTCTTGTTCTTTTTTCACAGAAAAATTCACCAGATAATTCTTAAACACAAGTCCCTTCTGATGTTCAAAAACTTCACTGCTGATGATGCCGGTGCTTATACATGCATTGGAACTGAATCCACTGCTAAGATAGCTGAAGTGGCTATACAGATGAGACTCAAAGGTATGACATTCATGATTGTTATTGGAGAGAAGTTTCCTAATAAAGGTGCAAAATAAAGTAGTGTATTCTTCCATGCATAAAGTTTGGGAGACGCTTTTATAAAATACTGTTCGTGCGAATGCTAACTAATTGTGTGTCCTTACACGTGACATTTTTCTGACTGGATCACACCTTGTCTATGCGTTAGCTAGATCTAGATCTGGATTTGCTTGAGGTTGTGCATTTTGTTTTTGGGCACTTTTTTGCAAAATGTAACTGTTTAGGGTTTTTACCACTCAAGTACTCACTCACCTTCATGACATGAATTTCAAGAAGTATAAAAAATGCGACATTATGAAATTTGCTGTAGAATGACTCATCAAATTGCAGGGTCCCCTGGACGCTTATGGAACATTTTTCAAAAGACACAGTTGGGTGTTAAAACATGTACCCCTGGGTTCTTAACAAAATTGACTCAAAAGTTGGAGGTGTACGTTAAAATGAGCAGTGGGCATTTACATGGCGAAGTATGGTGGTTTAAGAGAGACAGTAACATACACCTGACTTTGCTATTTTTGGTTATATGACAACTTAGAATTATCATTGCTCGTGGTGGAAAAGAACAGTTTGTCCCCTTCCCTTGGTCACTACCAATTAAGCACTGCACCTCTGCTACTTAGTTGTCACTTATGCGCTGTATGCGCCCTACATTGATTGCTACTAATTTTGCTTAGGCATTGTAGAATTATATGGCTGGTGTGCAACTGCACCAGGCAAATTCCAAACAGGTTACAATTGTGGCACCCCTGTTAGTCATAATTTTGGTAAGAAATTCCTCGTCTGTCAATTTTTGTCGAAATGTGATGCAGAGGTATTTAGTATTGTGGGACTTTGCCAGAACCAGTTGATTTTTGAACAATTGAATTTCATGCTTGCTCATGTTCTAGGTGCTGAGGTCGCTCAATTTACAACAGCAAGAGCACCAGCGGGTGAGTGTTCCAACTGATAGAGTTAATGGAGTGTGACCTCTTGGTTGATGCATTATAGTTTTTTCTGTGTTGTGCTCTTGACTACATAGCTGAGAGCCAACTTTTTGCAAATGATTGCACACAGAACAGCTGTGAATTGGGAGTTATTGACAGGTGTCAGATTTTTTATGAAAGTTGACTGATTTAAAAAATGTTTGCGTCTCAATTTGTTTCATGAATTGTAGTCGAAACAGGCGAGGAAGAAGATTTTAAAGTTAGAAATTAAAAAAGTATTGTAAAATCATTACTTTAGCTAAAAAGTTGAGCGTTGAGCTACAAACTCGGAAAATTTGTTTCGTTTCATTCTCGAAATAGCCTGATAATTGGCGAATCGCGAGGCCTCTCTATTGGTATGTGTATCACAGGCCTAACCAGCAAGCAACGACTTCTGTGATTTGTGGGTTGCTTACTTCGTCTAATTCTGGCTATTTACGGCTAAATATGTACTGTTGACAAAATGGCAAAGCACAAGAGTGGTCATACATCCCGAGCTGTGAAGAAAGCAGCTTCTGAAAGAAAGGAACTTGGCCAGGTACTATAATGGTCAAATTTAATTTTCTTATTTTTTCCTATGAGACATTAATGTCAAGTGCGAACAAGTATGTCTAACAGCCAGCCAAAACCATTGAGTTTTGCATAATATGACCACATATCTTGCTCAGTAAATGGTATTTGTTTGTGGTGCTTTGATGGATGCGAGAACTTGGCAAGAGATCGTCATATTCAATTGTAAACAAAGCGTGTGGTCACAATGGCCTCCTTTGTGAAATTTTTGCATTTGTGGAACTCAACCGTGGTCTTTGATTAACAGTTTTCATCTTTTTAGCGTGTATACGCTACCAGTGTTCAGAAGCTTTTTAGTGTTCAAGCTTTAATAATTTTGTTGGCAAAGGTATAATTATCTTTGTTGGTGACATTTACACAGGTATACCAGGCCTCATAAGGTATTGCATGTCACAAGTTTAAATAATTATCAATTGGTTGTAGTGTTGAGTTGGCATTCCCCCTTCCNCGAATGCGAGCTGGATTTTGAAAATGCGACCTGGGATTTTGGCTAGGTCGCAAAATGCGACCTGGCGATTTTAATAGCGTCGAGCCCTGTTGTCGCTATGAATTTGGAGCTTGGTAGCCATTTAACCTATAATTTTTGCAACCCTGGCTGTAGTTTAACACTCAGCGACTTCCCGGCAACAAATCACTGGTTGGAAATTCAGCTACTGCAGACTTCAATTTGCCAAAAATATGCTTGGTTGGCTGTCTCCCCACTTGTGCAACCGAGAGTGTTTTGGCAACCGAAGTTCCCCTAAGGGAAAGTGTTCTTAGAGTAGCAAGTTTTTGTCAGTAGAATCACTTACTTAGAGACGGTGTAGATTGGACGCAGACGTTTCAACCTGGTCCGCCAGGTCTTTACCAACGAGTGCATGCAGCGCCTCCTTTCTTGAACCGAGACTGGGGTCTGCACTTACCACCCGTGTATTCGAACATTCTTAATCAGCAAAAGGCAGGATAAAGACCTGGCGGACCAGGTCGAAACTTCTGCAAGCTGTACAGTACCACGTCTCTAAGTAGGTGATTATCTTCTACTGACAATGCCTCTAGAGACCAATGGCCAACCTATTCTCCAAAAATAGCAAGATTTTATAAATTTTTATTGCATATGTTTTAATTTTCTGAAAAGACAAATGTCACAGAATGTGCTATGGTACTATAGCATCATTTGATTTACCGGTAATCATTTTATTACACAACTCTGTTTTGTCGTTTACTGCGAATTTCTCAGAAAAGGGGGTTAGCAATGCTTGCTATTCCTGAAACTGTTCGTTTGTGAACATTAGTGCATTCCTTATTCAGTGCATCTTATTTGATTTGGTTAATTTTAGTTGTATCTCTAGTCTGTTATTCCTTTCAGTTGTATCTCATTCAGTAGTAGTCATTCCACACTGATAGTGTTGTTCTGTTCCACGATCTGCAGTTTATTACAATAGAACTGTAGAAGTTAGAATCAACCTCCTGTCCTTGCTTCTATCTGTTCAAACGAACCACCTCTGCGTATCTCCCTCGTACGCCACAGCAAAGATTATTCTCCCCTGTGTGGAGAAAGAAAAATGAGGAAAACTGTAGAGAGCCACTTGACCTTGTTCGTTGTTGGAATGCTTTGATCCCAAAACTCGGTGTTTTTCCTTGGTTGTTGGGGGTGTGCCGCCAACTATGATGTGTGTTTTGCCAACTGACTTATTGTGTGGGGTTGGTAATTGTGGTGTTGCTGTTTGCCACGGGTTTATGTATACATTCAGGTGTTGTTGTGGTTTGGGGAAAAAGTGTTATGGTGGTGGTGGTGAGGAGGGGGTACTTATGAAGCGACAATAGGGCTGTCTCGTATTACACAGTGATAGAACTCTCCTTTGTGAGAAAGCTCCTTGTGTTCATTGGCCTCATTTTGAAATGTCAAGCACATTTGCCCAAGTAATGCCCGTAGAACTTATTCAGGATTTCAGCTTTTTAAAACTACCGGCGTTGAAGGTATCTTCAAGTAAGGGGATTCTGATCAGTCAGAAATTAACCTGACAAACTTGCGTCATCTTCACGTTTTGCATTTTCTTGTCTTTCATGTTGGAAGGCGTAGAACTAGTAAGATGTGTCTACAGATTTGTCAAGATATCCTGAACGTTCTGACTCTTAGTTAAAAGTCTACAGCACTGCAGAATACTTTGTTTTACTTTAAGTTAAAATCTACTAACAGTTTTGTAAGATATTTTGCTTAATATGCAGACCTGTCAATCTATGGAATGTTAAGAGGGACAATCATGCTCAGTAGTTTGTAGCAAATTTTCGGGGCTCATGGTGCGTTTTCTCTTGACATTTGTCTTGAGTGAAAGTGTATGTAGTTAGAAGGAAACCCTTTTACTTTTAATCTGGAACCTGGGTGGATTTATCTGCATGGCATTTGGATAATTAGTCGACTAAAAAGCATGCTCTTTGATAATTATGTTTTGCTTCTTTTTTATTGTTGGTGGCAATGTTGTTTTAGAGGTTGCCTTCTGCATCGTCACTGGTGTCATTGCCTTCGTCCTCATACTCCCTTCTGCACTCGAGATTTTCTGTGTAGGAGAGCATGGCTAACATTGATCGTCAGATGTATGCAGCATCTATTCCTGCTTTTTAATGGATGTTTTATTTGTTGTGCCAGGCATAACGTCTACCATGTTGTTTAAAAGATTGTCATGAAGTCTAGCAGCTGTGTTCCCATTAATTATAGCACAGCGCGTGTTGACTTTTGGTTAGTCGTATTACATTTTTATGCCTGCCTCTGTCTCTACCAACTCTCTTCGTGGAATTTGTGAGAAGATATGCTTTTAATAAAAAAAATCATTTTTTGTGACTGTTACATGTTCAGCATCCCATTGTGATAATTTTAATATTTTAGGTTTCTTTTTTGACATCAGCTTTTTCATCTATCAAACTGAATGGAAAATTATTACAAAATTTTACAAAACCCGAGTAACAATAATTTTTAGATGGTGCTATGCCCCCTTGTGGCCGATTTATCTTTAGCTGCTGCTTCCGTAGTTGATGAAAGATCTTCTCGAAAATTTTCTGATCGGGTGTTAAAAAACAGGGCTTGTCCTTTTTGGGAATTTCTGACTTACTCCTGTTGTAGCCAGGCTCTATATAATTTAGTCTTCTTTCAGTTTCACCTTGTTATCTGCCTCATACCTTGAGTGATGTTTGTGGAATATAGCCCCACTGTGTTTTTATTAATTAGGAAAGAACTGCACCTACATATTTTTGGATCATCAGTACACATAGTTTTACATGGAGACAATTTCAATTTTCCATTGTCGCATCCTGTTGTGGGTATGTTAATAGAATATTAACTTTGCTTTCTTCAGTTCACTAAGTTGCTGTTGTAGTTGGAAATACTTCTAACTTTGTTGTGTTGTGTTTTAATGTTTGATTAAAATTGTAATATTACATTTGTTTGCAGACAAAAGCAGTGACAACGGGACCCTAGTGGGAACTATCTTCGGTGTGTTAGCTTGTGAGTACTCTAACATTTGGTATTGCACTTTTGGACAGTTTAGAACACCCTACAGCTCTTCAGTGTCGAGTGTGGTTGGATATTTTCAAATTAGAAGATCACGGGTTAAATACCTTACTAGTAAATGCTTTGTGATAGAATGTCGACTAATGTAGGACACAATATGACTGATGAGGTATATCGCCTCCGTTTTCCATTAAAATTTATGTTGCCAAATAGGTACGTTATCTTTTTTCAGTTCTATGCTGTAGCTTTCATCAGATAAAAGTTTGGAGAAATGGAAAATTTAGGCCTTCACAACAATTTTAGCAATTTTGACGGATTTATTGTTAAATGACTGGGAAGTGGCCTGCAAATGGCAAAACGAAGGAGTCATTAGGAAAGCAGTCGCCACTTTCATTGCCTAGTAAGATTTAACAATCGATGTTGCCATTTCGTATCGGATGAAAGGTTCCTGTACTAGTAGAGGGGTTGGGGAAAATAATATTAGGCAGTCATGATTGTAACTGATGGGGTGTAGTGTACATTTGAGGAAAGCCTCACTCCAGGAAATGTTAGCTTCCTATCAAATAGAGTTCTGTGAGGACTGATGACCTTGGGAGGACATTGGCGTTTGTGAAATAAAACTGTAATGGACATTCTTGGTAAGAAAGATAATTTTACAGAACAGTAGTAGTAGCACAGATTCGAACCCTCAACCTCCGCATATCAGCCGACCACTCTGCCGCTGAGCCAAATTTCAGAGTCAAAGCGTATTTGAATGTTAAAAACGGTTGCCTTGGTTTGATGGAATGCCTGGCAGGCAAAACTGAGAATTAACGAAATTAATAATATAACCAGAAAGACAACGGATTTTGTTATTTTATAGCTCTGATCAAAGCTAATAACTTAAAGAAGTCCATCCAACAATGATTCCCAAAATGAGTTTTTGGTCATAAAAACGATGGTGTCCCTTTCAAACTATCTGCGCCTTTGGAGACCTGTGAATTGCAAATTCCCGCCATTTTTTCCAAAAAATATTGAACAGAAATTGTGCTCGTGTCTGTCTCTGGCTTAACCATGCTGTATCCCAAGGGTGGGACAACAAATTATCATTGAGATGTTCTCCAAAACTAAAGGCATGGGGTGCTTTGATGGTAATATGGATTTGGTTCATTCTGGAAATAACTGAGAAGATTCACTGGACTTCCTTGTTTTAAATAAGTCGAGTTCTTCATAGTAGTATGTTTCGCAATGTGTTAAAAGGAAACATAATCTTCCTGGACACTCATGCCTGTTCATGTCCAGTACCTTTATTATGATTTCATTGTCTGTCATCTTCAATCTTGTTGAGTTGCAGAGTGGAGCATAGCTTAGTTGGTACATAGCTGTATACTAAATAATTATACAGCTTTGCGCCGATGGGGGTAAAAAAGTTGCCAAAGAAAATCCGAAACAACATTAGTGTCATTAAAATCTACATTCTTCCTTGAGTAAAGTAAAATTCTTACCTTTGTTAGACAAATGGGAATTCTACTGTTATTCTGCTGCGCAAGTTGTGGAGCGATCTTATGCATCAACTTTCAGCGCCATGGAATATTACGTCACCCATTGGCCAGTTTCTGTTTTCTTCGATTCTGCAATGAACAGTTCTTATTCCCATGAGGTTGCACCTATGTCAACAGATTATCGGAACTGGTTTCATTTCATTACAAGTTTTTAGCATTTTATTACCAGTGAGTCAGAATCTCTGAACAAACTTAGTTGCTGCAAAGCTGCCATCATCTCCCGGCAGGTGTCGCAAAGAACTTAGGAAATGGGGTGTGTGCGTGACATGAGCGTACTGTTTTCAAAAATATGGCAGGCTTTTCTTTTTGTTACAAAAGGTGGAGAATTACGCAACGAAATGACGTTTCTTAGATCATTGTTTTCACTTAAAAGGCTGTAGCAGACGAGATGGGTGTCGGTTGACGTCCAGATTTTGTGTGAATCCCGCGATTATTAGCTCTACTTGTTGACATAGTTTTCACGAGGAGGTGACTAGCTGAACTACCCATGCTGTGTGACATTTTGTGGTCTAAAGGAGCTCAACACACAGTGGAACAGTTTACCTAGCAGACTGAGTATTTTAACGATAGTCTTCATACAACTAGCTGGCTGTCTAAGTGGAGCATTAGTTTCAGTGTGCCTCATCTTTGAGTGAAGCAGATATGTCATAGTGCTGAATTAATTCTATTAAACAATATGGAACCAACAATCCTCTAGATTTAGCTGTTTGTTTGCATATTGTAAAACTCGTTTGCTCAGGCTGCAGCCCAAAACCAGAGTTAGCACCACCCAGTGAGCCTGCTGGTTTGTGAAAGATTTACTTTCTGTGGTGGAAAAGGTTTCATTTTGTATTTTTTCTAAAAAGCAAATGTGTTCCACTGTTAGTTTTGTTCGTACTAAGCAGCGGTTACATTTAAAACACCAAAGCCTCATTAATTTAGTTTTGATTATTGGTTGAAAGATGGTCAGACATTGTTTGCCTCTCGTCAACGCACAGTATCTGTTTTTTTCAAGTTTCAGGTGAACAGATGTAGAAGACAAACTTGTACCAACCATTTCATGTCTTGAACTACTTACTTTACGTATCTTTTAAATTATACCCATGTAGGGTAGTGTTGGGCTCGGCGCCCATGAGTCCATTTTAAATTCTCGATTCAAACCCCTTGGATGTTAGCTAAGCTTGGGTCATTCATGAACTTCAATTTGTGTATTGGCATTGTTTACTTTCAGTAATAGCCGTTGTGATTGCGGGTGTAGTCATTTACATTAAATGTTGCAAGAAATCTGGACATCGTAATTCTCGTAACTACGACAATCAAGGCGACCTTCCTGGATTTAATGGTAAGGGATTTTAAGCATTGCTAAGATTGATAAAGTCACGTACACCATACATTGTGAGCTTAAAATGGCCAGGGTCTGTTTCATGTAAAGTGAGGTAGGTCTTTTAAGACCAAATTTGTGTCTTAAAAGACACAAATTTGGTCTTGTGCTCCACATAACTATGTGTCTGCTAAATAATTGAAACTCACTTTCAATTAGCAAAAGAATAAAGTCTCTAAGAATACACCCATAGCTGTTTCTTACTGAGAAGATTTGTACAGTCAGATTATTTCCATGCACTTATTTGTTAATGATTACATGTCTTGGCTAAGGCTTTATTTGGCAATTGTGAAGTAGGAGTGCAAAATCACATTTCTGTCTATAAGTCGTAAGCCACTTTTCTTGAAACAGGCCTCTGATTTATTACATACTTTGACAGATCTTACAGATGAATAGCTGTTGGGTAACTTTAAGTTGGTTCTGTTCATGGTTCCCACTACTTTCAATTAAAAAAAGAATTTCACATTAATTTTATTTCTGCTACTGTTCCATGGAATTTTGAACATTTCAAAACCTTTGGAACAAAAGTGATCAAAATGTTTTCCAAAAAGTGCATATTAGAACCTGCCTTTTTCATTTCTTGCGAGTATAAATTGTCGAACACTCGTATTATGCATTCAAGGTAAATAAAGATATAAAATTTTAGACTTTGTTTTTAGTTTTTAGCAACATTACAACTGGGCTGTGGGGCATAGCTCCAGTTTTTCATCCTGTGACCATGGCAATTTGGTAATCCCGTGGCAAATATCTGTAATTATGAGTGGAGGTACAGTTTGGCTGTGACTTAAAATTGAAAATTAGCAAAAGCATCCAGTTGACCATGACATGAGGCAACAGATTGCAGTTTTGCTCCGTAATGTGCCCTACTGGTAAGGTCACATGTTGTTTCCTGTGTTTGTTGTCTAGTGTTCACTTTACATTATTCACTGTTCCAGGTGGTGTATTAGAAGGAAATGGACAGTCAAGTAAGTTTTGATGAATAGGCTCCGTCTCCTATTACTTTTCCTGTCAACAACACTTTTACTAAAAACAAGTCTTTAGAAACCTGGCCTGTTTCACAGCATCTTGTACTTGTGGGTACAAGAGCGATACTGTGGAGAGGACTGTTTATCAGGGGTGCTGATCTTAGGTTATTTTCTGGAGAACAAAAATAAAGGATAATTGGGGCTCAGGTTGGCCCATTGCACTGATCACTTGGAACCATTTTTATGCTTATATTATTAAGACCAAGCTGACTCAAGGGTCTAGCAGTGAGGCCTAGTGTTACAGTCAAACCCATGACCTTGAGTAAAGGAAAGATCACCAATAAACACCTGGTAAACTAAACTGATATATTATTGACTAAAACCGGGTATCTTTATGTGCCCTCATGTGTGTAATTATTATGTGCTTGCGTATTGTGACTTTGGTTGTTAGGTTGCCCAGTTGTCCACTTGATATCTCGGAAACTCCGTGTCAAATTTTGATAAAACTTGGCACAAGGGCCTAGTGCGTCACTTATAGAAGAGCCCATGTCACTTACCAATCTCCCCAACTCCCTGGTGTTGGTATTTTTGGGGAAAGAGGATTTCCGGGTGATATTTAGAGTACGAATGAACAGATTTCAATGAAACTTGACATAACGACATGTGGTATCAACGCACCAGTACAATTAAATTTTTGGGCGGTTTTCGACCACTGCAGCACCTCCTAGTAGCCAGTGTATTCTTGATGAGGTGCTGTTCAAGTGGTGTTTTGGGAAGAAAAGGTATATCATGTGAATACGCTGGCACCATTTGGTTTTCGAGCAATGTCTGATTCGACTACTGCTAGTGTTTCCTACTGGTATGTCACATGTTGTTTCCAGTGTTTATTTAGTATTCATCTTACATTACTCACTGTTCCAGGAGAGGCTCTGTCGGGAGATGAAGATGAAGAAACAAGTAAGTTTTGATGAGTAAGGCACTGCCTCCTATTTCTTTAATTTGCTGTCATCAACACTTTTACTAACTAACAAGTCATTAGAAACTCTACCCGTACAAGAGCCAATGCTGTGGAGAAGATTGTTTATCAGGGGTGCTGATCTAAGATCAAAATCGTGGGGAACAAAAATAAAGAATAATTCATTGCTCGTGATCTGGTTCACAGGCCACTCAGATGCGCCCATTGCACTGATTGCCTGGAACCATTTATTCGTCCACATGTTTGTTATGTGGGGGCATATTGCCGTCATTTCTGTCTGGGCATTCGGTGTCAGCAGCTTTATCTCTTAAATCCCTCATAGGATCTTGATGGGGTTCGCCGTTATGTTCCTATGAATCTTACAACGAATGACAACGAATTTCGATCCTATCCAACTACCGGTGTGCCCTCTAGTGGTAATTTTATTTTTTATGTTTACCTCTGTATCCAAGAGGTCCTCAATGGATTTTCATAAAATTTGTCAGATAGGCATCTATTAATGAGATGTTTTCAGATGGATTCAAGGTATTTTGCGTCACCTAGTGGCCATTTTTACTGTTTTGTTGTCTGTTTTAAGCATACGCCCCTGTATCAACCAAACACTCTACTTGATAGGATGATTTTGAAAACTCGTGTGGCTGAGGATTTTGGGAGGTCTACCATGATGCCTCCTAGTTTCAGTTTTTTTGCGTCCCGAACCCTCCGTAGGATATTAAATTTATGATACAAATAAACACTCCTAGACGCACGCCGTTTGCTTTGCAATCATGGGCACATTTCAATGCTCTGTGTTGCTGTTGTTATGCTAGTTTATTAATATATAATTAAAACCAAGCTGACCCAAGGGTCTAGCATTAAGGCCCAGTGGGACTTGAACCTTCGACCTTGAGTAAGGAAAGTCCAATAGAACAAGAGGGCTAAAATAAACTGATATATCGTGCATAAAAACCGGTGATTTTTTGAACTGTTTGGCTTCTGAACTTCAGTATGTTGTGGAAACTTAGGTAAGGACATAGGATGAAAAAAACAGGTGGTCTTAGGTTTCGGTTTCCAGGAACCCGTTGATTATTTGCCTGCAGTCATGTCAGACAAAAGACTATAGGAACCCTCAACAATGGACCATATTGATATCTGGATTTATGGTCAATTTGGAAAGGGTAGTCCTCTCTAGTCGAAATCAGTGATTTTTGTATTTTTTAAAATTCTTAAAGAACAACTTGAAGTCTATGTGCCAATTTTTCCTAAGGAGAGACTGTGCAGGGTTAGCGCACTGGTCAGTTTTATGCCCACCCCAGAAAGTTTGAAATGTTTGCTTTTATTAGCTCCCAACATACTTTTCTGTGAACGTCTGGTTCAGGAAATTTTTTGGTTTCAAAACATTCACAACCTAACCTACTTATAGTTACAAACCATCAGTTTCAATGGCATCTGGGCCTATTTGGGAAGGGAAATAACAGCATGTTTCTATTGAAAGAGAAGTGATCTCTTTGTTGGTTCATGGAATACTACTCAGTGTACTAGAAATAACGACAATATTTGGGTGAGCTGTTTTGATCATTTTAACTAATCCTCGTTCTTTCACCTGCTAATGCATCATTGGCGTCAATCTTGAAAGGTAAAGGCATGGGGCAACAAAAAACTCAACTCCCTATGTCACAGATTGGTTATGATGTTTCTTGGTGGGCTTTTGTCAGAAATAGACTGTGGGTAGCTATGCTTGAGATTGTTCGTAGATGGAGAGAGAATGGTTAAATTCATTTGATTAATTTATTATATGATAACCACCTGTAACAGTTGTTAATTAAGTAAACTAACATTGAAGAAGAGTTCTAACTATGCTAACGCTTAATAATTCTATTGTAAATCACCAACCATTGAAGGAAAGGGGCATCTTAAGTTGCGCAATCCTGGGCTTTGGTCTCCAAAAGAGGGCCCAAAATCCATTTAATTAAAATTTCGAGTGCAACATCCGTTTCAAATTTTTTTCATTCTAATCGCCACCCAAATTAAAAGGATGCAACTTACTAAGGCGTGAAAAAGCCTGGGGTTATTAATTAAGACGCCTAGTAATGGACACAATATTCCTCGTACGCGACAACCTTAATTCAGAAACTACGCCAAAGTGGGATGGATTTAACGCATGTCTTTACCAAGATAAGTTACCGAAGCAAGTTGTTCATTATATTAAACTGAGCCAACCCATCACAAAAAATGACGTGGACATGAAGTGTGCAGAGGAATATTGCCAAATGTGTGGCCTACAAACACATGATCTAGATGTTGCAAAGACTGCTCATCGAATCCAAGTCGCCAGTCAGCCAGAATTCGACAAGGTNGCGGTTTCAAATTCACGCCAGTTCTCTGCCACATTCCCTTGTACTGACATTGGGGTTGGGGCCGGTATCTGATATGTTGCCATTTTTGTAATGTTCTGAATGTTGTCAGTTTATGTGTCACTTCGTTAACGTGTTCACTAATGTTGCGTGTCACTCGTGCAGGTATGTGGTAAATTTATTCGGTCAATAAATTCACTAACTTTTATGTATCGCTACTTATAATGTAAAGTCGCGCTTAAAAGTTATCTTATAGAGCCTCACACTTTCCTCGCGAACTTCGATCACATGAACTGTCAGCTCAAAACACACAATGCACATGTGGCTATGACGTCATGGAAAATTTTGAAGTACTGTACAACAACTATCAACAGTTCCCGGCTATTTTCTGATATTTCACAAACAAAATACTTCGAAAACAGCACGAAAGATCCTTAACACAAACCGTTGGAAGGTATCAGTGTACAATGCCCAGTTGTTTCGCCAGAATCACAAAAATGACACAAACCGCCGCTGCCACCATGTAGGAACAACAACGCTGATGGAACCGGAACTCAATATATCTATCTCTAAGTCTAAAGAGCTATAATACTACATAATTCATTGCTCGTGATCTGGTTCACAGGCCACTCAGATGCGCCCATTGCACTGATTGCCTGGAACCATTTTTATTCGTCCACATGTTTGTTATGTGGGGGCATATTGCCGTCATTTCTGTCTGGGCATCCGGTGTCAGCAGCTTTATCTCTTAAATCCCTCATAGGATCTTGATTGGGTTTGCCGTTATGTTTCTATGAATCTTACAACGAATGACAACCAATTTCGATCCTATCCAACTACCGGTGTGCCCTCTAGTGGTAGTTTTATTTTTTATGTTTACCTCTATATCCAAGAGGTCCTCAATGGATTTTCATAAAATTTGTCAGATAGGCATCTATTAATGAGATGTTTTCAGATGGATTCGAGGTATTTTACGTCACCTAGTGGCCATTTTTACTGTTTTGTTGTCTGTTTTAAGCATACCCCCCTGTATCAACCAAACACTCTACTTGTATGGATGATTTTGAAAACTCGTGTGGCTGAGGATTTTGGGAGGTCTACCGTGATGCCTCCTAGTTTCATTTTTTTTGCGTCCCGAACCCTCCGTAGGATATTAAATTTATGATACAAATAAACACTCCTAGACGCACGCCGTTTGCTTTGGAATCATGGGCACATTTCAACGCTCTGTGTTGCTGTTGTTATGCTAGTTTATTAATATACAATTAATACTGAGCTGACCCAAGGGTCTAGCATTCAGGCCCAGTGGGACTTGAACCTTCGACCTTGAGTAAGGAAAGTCCAATAGAACAAGAGGGCTAAAATAAACTGATATATCGTGCATAAAAACCGGTGATTTTTCGAACTGTTTGGCTTCTGAACTTCAGTATGTTGTGGAAACTTAGGTAAGGACATAGGATGAAAAAAACAGGTGGTCTTAGGTTTCGGTTTCCAGGAACCCGTTGATTATTGGCCTGCAGTCATGTCAGACAAAAGACCATGGGAACCCTCAACAATGGACCATATTGATATCTGGATTTATGGTCAATTTGGAAAGGGTAGTCCTCTCTAGTCGAAATCAGTGATTTTTGTATTTTTTAAAATTCTTAAAGAACAACTTGAAGTCTATGTCCCAATTTTTCCTAAGGAGACACTGGGCAGGGTTAGCGCACTGGTCAGTTTTATGCCCACCCCAGAAAGTTTGAAATGTTCGCTTTTATTAGCTCCCAACATACTTTTCTGTGAACGCCTGTTTCAGGAAATTTTTTGGTTTCAAAACATTCACAACCTAACCTACTTATAGTTACAAACCATCAGTTTCAATGGCATCTTGGCCTATTTGGGAAGGGAAATAACAGCATGTTTCTATTGAAAGAGAAGTGAAGTCTCTTTGTTGGTTCATGGAATACTACTCAGTGTACTAGAAATAACGACAATATTTGGGTGAGCTGTTTTGATCATTTTAACTAATCCTCGTTCTTTCACCTGCTAATGCATCATTGGCATCAATCTTGAAAGGCATTAGGCAACAAAGAGCTCAACTCCCTATGTCACAGATTGGTTATTATATTTCTTGGTGGGCTTTTGTCAGAAATAGACTGTGGGTAGCTATTCTTGAGATTGTTCGTAGATGGAGAGAGAATGGTTAAATTCATTTGATTAATTTATTATATGATAACCACCTGTAACAGTTGTTAATTAAGTAAACTAACAATGAAGAAGAGTTCTAACTATGCTAGCGCTTAATAATTCTATTGTAAATCACCAACCATTGAGGGAAAGGGGCATCTGAAGTTGCGCAATCCTGGGCTTTGGTCCCTGTAGGGTCCAAAAGAGGGCCCAAAATCCATTTAATTAAAATTTTGAGTGCAACATCCGTTTCAAGTTTTTGTTCATTCTAATCACCGCCCAAATTAAAAGGATGCAACTTACTAAGACGTGAAAAAGCCTGGGGTTATTAATTAAGACGCCTAGTAATGGATACAATATTCCTCGTACGCGACAACCTTAATTCAGAAACTGCGCCAAAGTGGGATGGATTTAACGCACGTCTTTACCAAGATAAGTTACCGAAGCAAGTTGTTCATTATATTAAACTGAGCCAACCCATCACAAAAAATGACGTGGACATGAAGTGTGCAGAGGAATATTGCCAGATGTGTGGCCTAGAAACATATGATCTAGATGTTGCAAAGACTGCTCATCGAATCCAAGTCGCCAGTCAGCCAGAATTCGACAAGGTCTTAATAATGTTTGGGGTATTCTACATTGAATTTCTTATGTGTTACTTTAGAGCCATTTAAAAGTTTATCCCAGAATCGGGTGGACCAGCGATGTTAACAGACTCTGGTGTATTAGCTGTGGGATCTCTGAGAGGCTTCACAGAATGCTTAAACTACAATCGGTGTAGATGACTACAACAGAGTGAATTACCTTTTGAATTTCGGTTTAATCGCATGAACCAATAGACTGTGTCATGCATCACAATTCCGTGTACTGCCACTAGATGGGATTCAAGTAGCTCAGCTTTAATTTGTAGCCAGCATAGTGACCCCTGGTATATCTTAAATTGCGTTTCTGTACATTTTCATTGTATTTGAGAGTAAGTAGTTAATTGGTAGTTTATTAGTAAGTTTAAGTCTCTTGGATGTTTCATGTCTTAAGTTGTATTTTGTCTATAGCAGTAATCAATTATAATTTGTATTTCCTCAACAAGTTCATTTTTGGGTTTTCCCTTCCCTCAGGGGCCCAAACACCAGTCTTATATGCAAGCCCCAGGAAAAATCGCGTCTTAAGTTGTGGATATGGTGTCCAGAGTTACTAAATTATCTTTTGGAAAAAGTATTTTTGTTGCACTCAAAATTTTGAATAAATCATTAATTTGTCGTTAATTAATAAGTGTCTTAATTAACAACGCAACAGTTTTTCATGTCATAACTGGTATTTTTATTCATTTGAAATAACGTTTTATCCAGATTCATTCCTCTTGCAGCAGACCCCCACATATATGATGAACCAGTGGACGCTGAGCCTTTTCCATAATATTGTGGTAAGTGTTTTGTTTGCATCTGAGATGTGTATGGTAAGTCTACACTTATTTTTCACAAAAATAATTGGCAAAATTGTAATTTTCCTTTTTAAAGGCTTACTACTGTACAGCAAAAAATTTTTATGAAATCTATACAAAGGATAGACTAAAATTCCTTATTCATTATTTTTGTGGAGCAAGATGTCAAACTAGAATTTCACTTGCCAACAATATTGTATGTTAAATAAGTGAAGAATACCATACCATTAACTTTTTTAGCTTGCTTTGCCATGTTGACTACTGACGTAAAAGCTAGAAAATGACATTATGGAAAACTATAAAGAATAAAACGTGAAAAATGCTAGGAAAATAAAAAGGCATCCAGGGTTCTCCCACTGTAAATATCCAATGAAAAAGCCTGATGAGACCTCTTGGTCACCATGTTTTTCACTGGGGGGTGTAAAGTGATTGTCACTAGAACTTGGCCTCACAGTCTCTATCCTATACACCCTTACTCTCAGATTTATGGAGACAGCCGTTGGTGGACCATTTTTTCTTTGACATGTATTGGGTTTCATTGGAAGTGATTATCCAGTAACGCTGTCATCAAGTTTATATGACTTTTTGTGCGACCATGTGTAGTAAATCTGTGGACGTTCACCATAAAAACCTAATAGGGGTTGTTTCTAGCTGCCGTTTGCTCTTGTCTTATAGTTTGATCCCCACCTGGTTCTTTCACAAGAGCTTGGTGACAATTAGCACAGTGTGGGTTGTTGCCTTCCATTATCATAGAATCATTGACAGTTGGTGTGGAAAATTCTTTATTTTCAGGTACTTCCGATATGATAATGGGGGGAAGTTTTCAATTTGAGTGACTTGCTTCTCATAAAAGAGTCGAGCCTGGTGATGACAAGCTTTCAAGGTGCAACAATTTGTTCACTGAGTTGAAGAATTGCAATTCTATATATTAGTGCAACAATATCCTTTTTATACAATAGGTAGTGCTAAAGGCGAAGGCAACCTTTTTTCATGTCATTTTTAGCAAAAATATGGTTGGTTGATTATATTTTTCAGTTAATTACAGCTTTTCGTAATTTAGTTAATTACTCATCCCATACTCCTGAAGTGGCGTTTAGGGAGTCAAGAATTTCGCTCCATTTGTTTTCATATAGTCTGAGTGGGTGAGCTGTCGAATGTCATTGTTCTATCTCAGTTGTGATAAGTTCGGTCATCGTTTGCTTTTGTTTACGAGTCAGTCAACGCGCCGCACAGTTGCTGCATAGCGAGATGTACTCATTGTCCTCTCGCGCACTCTGGGTGTACCATTACATCGCTTTCCGAAAGATGACACACTTCGCTGTACTTGGCTCATTCGTCTGAAGAACGCAGCATTACCCGGCCACACATTGTACAAAGCAGTGGAGAATTACCAAATGTGTGGCACGCATTTCCTGCTGACGGATTACGAAAGAGATATGTACGCTGAATTGATGAAGGTCCCTGCAAAACAACCCCTGAAGAAGGGTGACATACCGTCATTGTTGATTTCCGGCAGTGCCTCATCGCCACCCTCAAGAATGCTCGCGAGCTGTGGCCGTTTCAGTGACTGGAGGCACTAATTCATCTATTGTCACCTGTGTTCTTAGTTTAGAGCATATATTAACAAGATTTACAATCAGAATGGCTATATTTTTACTTACGCATTCGTCAGGCTTCTGCCAGACCCCTTGGATTCGGAAACCTCCCCCAGTAAGCTATGCGACTTCTAAAGAAGGTGTCTAGCACACCAGGATGCATTCACATGGGCACGGAAGTCAGGATGCTGTGTCAAGCAAGGCATGTGAAAAGTTGATACAGTTTCCAGTAGTGGCTTGGCCTCGTCAAACTCTGAACAGCGTAGGCATTCCATTGAGGTCGGCATAACAGTGCACACTGTACATTTGCACCAAGACCTCCCACCACGTCTGCCTCATTCCTCTCAACAGCTGCCTGTGTCTGTGCGTAATCTGCCTCATTATAATTGGGCTCAAACATGTACCCGCCCACTGACTGTCCATGAAAAAATTCCTCATCACCACTGTTATGAACAATGTCTCCGTCACTCACGTCACTACGGTCACTGTGATGTGGCCACTCCAGCCATTTTCAGGTTACAAAATCCAAACAATCCCTGAATCCAACATAATTGAGTTTTCTAGCAACCTAGCTTGTCGTAGAATACTCGTCGATGGGATGTGGTCACTACAATTTTAGAAAAACAGCACGAAAACGGTAGTACAGATACCCACAATAAACTCGGAACACAGAACCAAGTTGGCAAGTAATTCTTGACTCCCTAAACGTCACTTCCGGAGTAGGAGAAGAGTAATAAATTACGAGAAGCTGTTATTAACTGAATGTCTGGGAAAATCAACAAACCTAATTTTTACTAAAAATGAGAAAAGGTTGCCTCCATTTTAATGAACATTGTATTTTGAAGGACTCATTTGTAAACTTTGTGCCATTATTTGTTTTATTTTTCGAACTTCCATATAATGTGTGTATGCAGTACTTTGCATAATGTGTTAAAGTAGAACTTGCTGCCATTTTATTGATCATTGTGAGGAGGCAGTGTGGCCTGGTTGATAAGTGCCCGCTTTCATTACTCGAGGTCGTGGGTTCAAGTTCCACCAGGTCACACTGCTAAACCCTTGAGCCAGGTTTCTAGCTCCTCAGCTCGGTTTTAACCATATATTAATAAAGCATAAAAATATTTCCAGGTGATCAGTGCAATGGGCCCACATGCGAGGCCTGCGCAAGTCTGGTACAACGTGTATCAGACCGCCTGCAATTATTTTTTTATATTATTGAACGTTGTATTTTGTAGGACTCATTTGTAAAATTTGTACCATTATTTATTATTTCGCCAAGTATGTTGCTCTTCCACTATTAAAGTTTGTTTGTTCGCACGATACAGGTCGCAATTTTCGTCCGATCATCACGAAATTTACACATAACACGTACTTCCGGAAGTACTGGAAGCCTATTGTTTTTCGTCAAAATCAGATCCAAGATGGCGGCTGTGGCGGCCATTTTGTTTTCATTTAAAGGTTCAAATGCTTCTGGAGGCTACAATTTTTTACCTAAAAAGCTAAGAATTGGCACAGTAAATGGACCGGAAGTTTTCTACAAGTATATTGGAAATTGTTTACTTCCGGCTAAAGATGGCAGAAATATCGGCGATCGCGCATGCGCACCTCTTTTTTTGTTTGTTCGCACGATACAGGTCACAATTTTCGTCTGATCATCATGAAATTTACACATAACACGTACTTCCGGAAGTACTGGAAGCCTATTGTTTTTCATCAAATCGGAACCAAGATGGCGGCTGTGGCGGCCATTTTGTTTCTATTTAAAGGTTCAAATGCTTCTGGAGGCTACAATTTTTACATAAAAGGCTAAGAATGGGCACAGTAAATGGACCGGAAGTGTGCTACAAGTATGCCGGAAATTGTTTACTTCTGGTTAAAGATGGCGGAAATATCGGCGATTGCGCGTGCGCACCTCGATTTTGGCCTAAAAAACGTTTTCTCCTGTAGAGGGCGCATTATGAGACCAATTCCTTCGAATTTTTACAGGTATTAGTTTCTTATGACATGCTATTATACAAAACCAAAAAACCGGAAGTTGCTTTCAAGATGGCGGATCTGGCACATGTTGACCGATTTTCAGTCGTGCTGGAGTGCAATTTTAAACAGGAAGAGTAAAAGACGTGATTTTTTGCATGTGGATTCTTTGAAGGATATTCTTTCAAATGGCCTGTAACAATTTTTTTCTCAGACTTACCGTTTTCGAGTTATTTGACTTTGAATTTCTTTAAAAAAATCAAAATTTCATTTTTTTCGAAAAATTTACGGAATTGGACGATACCATCAGTTTAGATAGAATTTTGAACGGGCTTTCAGATGACGTTTTCCATTTTTCGCTAGGACGTCTACTTTTCGAGTTATTTGAGATTTTCTGATAACGCTGTTCCTTTGTTGAGCGCTCTTGCTGCATTGATGTTGGTTTACCTTCTATTGAACTAGACTGTAGCCCATTTCTTATTGATTTATGACATCTAAGTTCATCATATAAATGTTGTGATGTTGTTCATCATCGCCACCACCATCATCATATTCGTCATCATCTTCGTCATCTTCTCCGTCGTTGTCTTTTCCGTTAATTTCGCCAAGTGTCGCACAAGACTGTAGCCTTTTTCTTACTGATTTCGGACTTCTACGTTTGTCATGTGTATGTTGTTATTACTTCTTTTGTTCATCCTCGCCACCATCGTCGTCATATTCGTCATCGTCGTCATCATCTTTATCGTCATCATTTTGGTTAATTTCACCAAGGTTCGCTCCTCGGAGCGCTTTCATTTTATTTTTCGAACTTCCATGTACTGTATGTATGTA
>NMRA01000024.1:0-17341 GCA_002633005.1 Phoronis australis | reverse complement strand
GCGCCCATGGCTGTATCTCCCAAACCGTTTGCAGGATCTTTACTAAATTTAGCAAGTGTATTTATGTGATGTTGACAACGGACGATGACGACTTTAGGATGATTCTGACTACCGGTATGCCTCTAGTGGCAATTTAAGTATTTTACATTGACCTCTATATTTTCATAGGTCTTAAGGTGTATACTTTGTGTTACTTCGTGACTATGATGGAAAAGTTCCAAGTAGAAATTTGTTTCTGGCATTCTAATGCTGTGCTAATTGCGTATGTTGGTAAATTTGTTTTTAATTCTATGTTTCTGTGGTGCTTTAAGCAACTGATGTATAGGATGTGCTTGTATTATGAAGATCACTCACATTTTGCCCCTAGCCTATTGAGGAGACAATGACCATGCTTTTCCATTTTGCAAAGTACAACATACTACATATATGCCCTCTACTGGCCACTTTATGGCACTAATAAACAACACTAGAAAGATACCGTATACGGTGCAATTGTGGGCGCATTTCAACGCTCTGCGTTGCTCTTGTTAGTTATATCAGTGATTCGTAAAGGCCGCTCACGCAGACGAGGTCCAACGATGGCCTCAGCTGTGACTAAGGAACTCAACCCGGTATTGTAACTATTCAAAGGAAGTAGGTAAGATTTAAAACTCAGAAGACAAAACACGTTCATGCGAAGCAGAGAAACGTCAAGACACGTGACATAAACTACCAAAATGTGAGGGTAGACCGCTATTGAAAAGATGGGAGTTTGAAGAGCTTGAAAACCGCTATCAGTGAATTACACAAATGTTTACATAAAAAGATCAACACTTTTACCGAAGAATAATAAGAATAGGTTCTTTTGAAGTTCATCATTAGGAAAGCGTGGTTGGTGAAGAGGAAGTTGTTTGTAGGAGACTCACACGATTTTGTCAATCAAACTACCAAGAGTACGATTTTTAACTCCCTGTGCGAAGTACTGGCAATCATAAATAAAATTTGAGCGATTTTGGAGCATAAATTTAACTCACGAACCCTAATACCTACACGTAGACTTGGGGTGAAGCTGAATTCACTTAAATCCAAGCTGAAGCTCGAGAAAAGCTCTATCATACGAACCTCAAATAGTAGCCGCAAAATGTGCGAGATGATTTTGCTGATATGAAATAACGCTTAAAGCACTGTTTCGGTGAATTTTGGTGTAGGGTGATGAAGTTCTACAAATTCTCCTAAAATATATCCACTCTTCAAATGACAAAGGCATAAAGAGGATGCTCAATTAAATCCATTATTTGTGAAGTTGGCAAGAATATTAAATGTATTGGCACTTTATTGACGTCTTTGAGTTTCCAGTGGCTTTGCGCCATACATTTTCGTTCTCAGTCCAAAACTTCCGTTTGATTACCATGGCACTGCCTACAGAGAACGTCTACAAGGTTTAACTAAATAGTAGACCCGAGCATCGAATGTAACAAACACAGCTTAATTTAAACTCCCGGCGATTATATTGAAATGCGAGTACGGGGGAGACCCCGAATACCATTTGCACCCAGACACCATAAACTCGTGTAATCTTGCTTCAACAGGGGATTTTGAGACAATTCCAAAGGCAGTATACCAGGTACCCTGAAACCGCTCATTTTCAAAAGTAGGCCTATACCTTCAAATAGCCTAAAAGGATAATGCCGCCCAATTTAATTAGTCTTTTTTACAGTTTTAATCGGTCTATATCCAAATCGCCTCGCATACGATCGACCTTTACTTGCCAAGAGGTGTCGTGCTAACCTGTTAGGAAGGTGAGAAACGACGCAGCGACGTCAGTGTTTCATTTGCAGAGTGAATGCCGCTATGTTGCGGTGCATCGTTCCCGCTTGTCTAAACCGTATGCAGCTGCGAGGAAAGCGGGTATATCGTTTTTTCGACTTCCTCGAGAGTCCGAAATGCTTAGAAAGTGGCTCGCGGTAGTGAAGAATGGAAAGTATGCTGTAAATAGCAAGTATGAGGCCGTGAAACATCTCCGTGTCTGTGGCCTGCAGTCGTCGATAGTGAGTCTGACGAATGCCGGCTTACCAAATATCTATCCATACATTCCGTTGCCTGAGCTTGTTCACGGCACCTCTCGGTTCGAACTGATAGCCTGTGAAACTTAACTATCCACCTGCGAAGTCTTCGTCGGATGAGCTCTCGTCTAAGTCGGGATTGCGAGTTCAGTTGCCATGTTGACGTTTATTACTGAGCGTTCTGTTTCAAAATGAATTATTCTCATCCTAACCAATACTTATATAAAACTGAAACAAAGTCTGTCTCATTAGATGTAATTTGTAATACCCTTTGGAGTGTTCGCGTGTGCAAATGATTTGAGAAGTCACTGCGTCACGCGGCTTTAGGTGCAATAAAACTAATTGACCGGACACCAAGGCCGTGTGAGCGCATGCTAATTCAGTGTTTGCTAACAGAAACTGTTGTGAAACAATAACTCGATTTTCTATCCCACGGCAAGACGTTAGGAGAATCTTTATTTACCTATACATTATTCAAATAATGATTGTCAATGTACAACTTCTGCGCTGACGATTCTTTGGCCAAGGGGGAACCTGAATTCGCGGTCCCCGACGAGTAAGTAGATTTGCAGTTTCGTGGCTAATTCACCAACACAATCACGTGCACATTATACTTCTTTGGCTCACTAGTATAGTACTTTCTTGACTGGAAGTTTAATTCCCAACTTTGGCTGGTTTATGTTCGTGAGTCAGTCCGGCCGCGACGGGCCTGATCGGCTTCCGAGCCACTGGTCGGGATATAACAAGCGTTTTGTGTGTTTAGAACTCACAAAACCACAAGTCTAAACAACACAGATCTACGTTCTCCTGTCTATATTTCACGGAAGAATGAATTTATCTCCGAACAGACCCCAAACCCCTGCTACGGACCTTGGTAAATTGGCCTGCCGAACTCTGTAGGCTACGATGTTTCCAAATAATAAATCCGTTATAGCGAAATAAAACAACACGTTTTTTATAAGAACTCTGTGTATTTTTAAGGGTTTTACATCGAAGTTTGATGATTTATTGGTGTTGAACGATGACTTCAAGCAGCTTACAAAGTTCGGCAGGCCAATAAGTTCCGTAGCAGGAGTTTGGGGTCTGTTCGGAGACTAATGTCGAAGTATTTTCGGTGAGATACAGACAGGAGAACCTAGATCTGTGTTGTTTAGACTTGTGATTTTTTTAGTTCTCAACAAAAAACGCTTATTAGCCTGGCAGTGGCTCGGAGCCCGATCAGGCCCGTCGCGGCCGGCCGGCCGGGATTGACTCGTTATCTCCGCCAGTGAGTGGCTCGGAAACTGATTAGAAATCACGAACATAAACCAGCCAAAGTTCAGTGAAACTAAACTTCCAGTCAAGAAAATACTATACTCAGTAGTGAGCCAAAGTAATGTGCACCTGATTATGTTGGTGAATTAGCCACGAAACTGCAAATCTACTTACTCGTCGAATTCAGCGGGTTCCGCTTTGGCCACAGCACCGTCAGGGCAAAAGTTGTACATTGAGAATCATTATTTGAGTAATGTAAATGTGAATAAAGATTCCCCTAACACATGGCCGTAGGATGGAAATCGAGTTGTTTGACAACAGTTTTTGCCAGCAAACACTAAATTAGCATGAGCTCACACGGCCTAGGTGTCCCGTCAATTAGTTATATTGCACCTAAAGCCGGTAAAGCAGTGATTTATTCATTGCTGGCTTCTCAAATCATTTGCACTCACGAACACTCCAAAGGCATTACAAATTGCATCTAATGAGACAGACTTTGTTTCAGTTTTACATAAGTATTGGTTAGGGTGAGAATAATTCATTTTGAAACAGAACGCTCGCAGTAGAAACGCCAACATGGCAACTCGCAATCCCGACTTAGGACGAGCTAGAGCTCATCAGTCTCGACTTCGCAGGTGGATCTTTAAGTTTTACGGGCTATCAATTCGAACAGGAATACAGTGATGAAGAAATATTAGAGGGGCTCCGTGAACAAGCTCAGACAACGGAACGTACGGAGTTATTTGGTAAGCTGGCATTCGTCATGCACTGTCGACGTCTGCACGGGCCACAGACACGGATATGTTTCACGGCCTCATACTTGCTATTTACAGAGTACATTTCATTCTTCACTACCATGAATCAGTTCCTAAGCATTACGGACTCTCCAGTAAAAAAACCGATATACCTGCTTTCCTCGCAGCTGCTTAGTTCAGACAAGCGGGAACGATGCACCGCAACATAGCGGCATTCACTCTGCATGTGAACCACTGACGTCGCTTGCGTCGTTTTTCACCTTCCTCACAGGTTAACGCGACACCTCTTGGCAAGGTAAGGTCGACCGTACGCGAGGCCATGTGGATATAGACCGATTAAGATGGCAAAAAAGACTAATTAAATCGGGTGGCATTCTCCTTTAAGGCTTGCAACGGTCATTTCAGACTACAAGAACAAGATTTGATTGGCATTCAATTTAGACACGACAATACGTATGTGACTTCGATATCTTGATGCTTATACCTTTTATTGAAATCTCACACGAAAAAAGATTGTAGCCGCGTCTGGCTACAGGGATAAGTTAAAAGAAGCCGTTTGCATAACACACTTTATTATTTAGTTGCAAGCGATGAAAAGTTTCCGAACAAGCGTTGAATGAGAAACTGAACAAGCGTTGAAAAGGAGAAACCGGAAAAGCGGTTATCTGCAATAAAGAAAAACACACACAGTCTGAGTATTCGGCAAGCAAGCGTAATTAACAAGCACTGTATCAGAGCGTTAGAAAGACTCGCGCCAATGACTCTATGACAGGCAAATACTACCTCGCTAACAATACATAATTAACNAAGAAGTGAAAACCGAACAAGCGGTTATCTGCAATAAAGAAAAAACACAGTCTGAATACTCGGCAAGCAAGCGTAATTAATTAACAAGCACTATATATCAGAGCGTTGGAAAGACTCGCGACAATGACTCTATGACAGGCAAATACTACCTGCTAACAATACACAATTAACTATTACTATCTATTCTACAACTGGGACCATTACCGTACACAAACAACTGCCTAACTGCGACCCGTAACTATTTATTCTATGAACCGGGTACCACGCAACATGTATGCCAAACAAGCAGCTGAAGGAAACTATACGTCAAACAACAATTATATACGCTCTAAACTTAGTAGATACACACGAGTACAACATGCTATGCCATAATACTCAGTACTTACAACAGTTTGGCCAACAGTCTGTGCTTAATCTATAAGTTCCAGCATCTGAGGAAAACACAGGATTCGCGTTACAGATCTTGTCAACGAATGCCCCTATACACGAGAAACGCTAGCCACCAAAAACCCGCGTAACATACAGAGAGGCTAATATGTAATAATAGCCGGCCTGTCAAGCTACTATTCGTCTATGCAAATGCTATTGCAACCACTAGAAAGGACTGGCTTACTAAAAGAAACCCAATCACAGTGGCGAAAGATGTACTGCTAATGCACGGCATCAACATGAACATTCAGTCCCAACAGCATTCAAAACCTTTTATTTTATTGAGCATCATCATGATCTAAATAATTATGTTTTTCTTCAAAGTATGTTACACATTTTCAATGACTATAACTACAAGCACTTGGCAATTTAGGGATTTGCACAAATCTGTGGTTTGCAATCAACTTTTGTTTTATTGAGCTGACCTCCACTTACTTCTCACTACAATGAAAAAATCAATGATGTATGGACTCATGGAAGGACACAAACGGTTACATAATGCATGAAATATGAGGTTATCCCATTTGAGCAACATGACTGTGTTGAACCAACAATTGTAGCAGGTGCTGAAAGTGATTCACAAGTCCAGGCTTTGTACTGGCAGAGCATANTGGCCGGCCGGTCAAGCTACTATTCGACTATGCAAATGCTATTGTAACCACTGGAAAGAACCGGCTTGCTAAAAGAACACAGCGGCGAAAGGTGTACTGCTACCTAGAAAGAAAATAAACAGCGTAACAAGTAAATGAAATACAACAACCAATGACAAAAAATGATGCACGGCATCAACAAAGATGTTAAAGCGATTTTTTTAATTTTTACTTTACAAAGTCATATCAGTGCACCCCTTAGGGGTGAGGAGTATATCTTTATGAAATGTAAATAGATCTCGTCAAGGTATAGATATCTTTCGCTACGATGTATCCTACTTGAGCAGGGGCGGATCTACGTTTTCAGCAAGGGGGGGTTTAGGATTCCCGCCAAGGTCGAATCGTAGGCGCGTGGCGCCGAGCGGGAGGAGGTTGGGAGGGGGGTTTCCCCTCCCGTGTAAGATATTTTTTGTTTTTGTAGCCAAATAGTGAAAGTTCCATGCATCCTGGTAAGTTTCTGGCACTTAACATGTCTCTGGAGTTTTTCTTAAGATAATTAAAAACTCTTCTCGATTTCGTCACATGAACTTGGCACATAAGTTTCGTGAAACCATATTGTGCACATCAGGGTATGAGTCACGCCACCAGAAAAAAATTTTGTTGGAACATCTGCTTACACACACCTTTAAGTTTTTAGCATACGAAAAGTCGTATACGAAAAAGTGTGGTGTGTATACAGGGGTTTAGACAATTTCCAAATATTCAAGAGCATAATTAAAGAGCACCGACGGGGCGTAAAAACTTGAATATCAGATGATCGCATAACAGCAGCCTCAAGTTGTTTAAGAACGAAGACCTCTACTGTTAGTCCGGAAATAAACATGTGTTCTGTCTCGTTACGAGAAAAACTAGCGAACGATGGTGCTCTCAATTCATAGTCTATTATTAAAAGCGACAATAAATAATTAGGTATCACTTTATTAAGCTGAATCACGTTGACAACAATTGNTCCGCCACTGCTTAGGCTCTAAAAACAGGTGTATTTACAAACCTTTCAAAAGTTACTAATAATTGGGTACCTGAATATGTGTGTGCGTGTGTATTCTTACTGTTTTCAATTGTTTCTATAATAATTCATTTGAGCAATGTTTACCTGTTGCCCAAATGCCGTTTTTGTGTAAGTTCGATTTCGAGCAGTAGGCCTATTGTTGTCTAGGGCTGCAACAGTTTTGAACGGATAATTGAATCGGAATTCTTTGGGCACGATTCGATTACCGATTTGCGGTTTATGTCAGTTCGATTATTTGCTTGTGATATGAGAGTAATTCAAAATCTCAGTATCATGGAAATGTTTTTTTTTTCTTACCGAATTCACTCACGTATTATTTGCAAACAACCTGCCCTATTCGCTAGACAGCCGATCTCTTTTGGCTGTGTCCCTTGAGCGGTACACAACGGCCGTTTTCATTGGCCAGTGCAATCTCGTTCAATCATTGGCGGTAACGCATAGTAATCACAACAACATGGCAGACAATACACCTTTTCACAGTGGGGGGACTGTTGTTTAATATGGCATATCATTGTTTAAAGTAATGAGATCGACGTCATAACATTCCACAATTTCTATTGATTGAAATCTGGGAAACCACTTTCAGTTTCTGTTACCGAGTATGGCGACCACCTTTGACTAGAGTTGTATTTTATTAAAACATAGGCGGATTTAGGGCCCCCTCCCTTGGCTGCCGCAAAAAATAAAACAGTAAGAGCGTAAGAAAATGTTGAGTTTATTAAATAACCCCGGTAATTAAAATTATACGGATGAAACAAGATTTAAATGTGTGCAGTTTTAGTGTTTGGCGGGGGGGCTCAGATCCAATTTCAAGTGTCAAATTCGGAACACGGCGCATTCGTAACGGAACTATGGCTAAGTATAGGCTCTCCCGCGATATCCCAGGCGACCGGCAGAAGCGCTGTGCACTACGGCTCTGTTTCCGTCGTCTGCTTCACTGTGCAATGAAGAAAATTCACTTCATTTTTTAAAGGAAATGGAATCTGGGTGACGATGAAAAAACAGAAGCTGCTGGTAAGATGTGTATTTTAATCGAAGCCTTAGTGAATCACTCAGAAAATCATAATCCTGTCTTTGTCAAACCTTAACTTAAGACGATTTCCAAAGCAATCCCGTCATTATTGCCAACACGAAAAACGGATTTTGTCTCTTGAGCATTTGAAGACTATTTTAAATACAACAAATTTGTTAAGAACCGATTGCACAAAATATAAAACGTCTAATAAGCATTAGAAAAAGAAGTAGGTTTCGCGCGCAAACGCTGTGGACTATAAACAAGTAACAGCTTAGGAATGTAGTGATGGTGTAGTGGTAAAGCACGCGCGCTCTATCCGCCAGGGCCCAGTTGCATAAAAGTTATACGCCGCATAGCAACAATGACGTCGCATTATCACGCGTCACGTTGTTATTGTTGAACAATGCACATGACGTCATGCAACAATCAAACTTATCCAGCGGATATCTTTTGAAGCTTTATGCAACTCAGCCCAGGTGGTTAGTTCGAGTCTGTGGTACTTGCATTTTTTTCTGTTTGACACGTTCTCCATGTTTTTTTGCCTATTTTTCTTGGATAATACTTCAGGAATCAAGGAAAATGCTTGATTTTTAGAAGAAAATACAGAAAAATTTCCCCCTCCCGACCTCCCCCCATTCGGTGCTATGCGCATCTACAATCGTGGTTTGCGCGAATGCTTACAGCCGGACAAAATGTTGGGCCCCCCTTGTGATATCCTAGATCCGCCACTGTAAAGCGGGCAGTTATCGAAGTAAACAAAATCAAAGGACCCTCGATCCAATAGCTTAAGCCCAAACAAGAACTGTGCATAAAGGCGCGTGCAAGTGGTAGCGACAGTATTGTGCAATTGACCGGGCACAAAAATATCCAAAGCCTGAGCAATAGTACGCCACAGAAGGTATCAGTGAGCAGAGCAACCTGTGCTCGGTACTTAGCCCAAGACCGTTAGTGAACAAATCAGCTAGGCTGATTATACCATTAGTAGCATCAGCTACAACATTCACTGCAAGATCTAGCGTGACACTCCCCAATCCACAGTCTCCCACCCTGACACCACATAGATGGTGCACCATAGGGGACTGGGAGATATAACTCCCACTTTTCATTGCTGTACCGCCCATGGATTTAAAGGGACCAAGGAAGCCATGTCCCCCAGATTCTATTTGGCAGTTTGGGGGTGCGAATATCTGGCTAATGCTCTTCCCTGTCCCTCCCTAACTTAAATTCCTGGATCCGCTCCTGTGGGGGCTATAGCCCCACTTTTTTCATTGCTGCGCCGCCAGTGCGCCTCGGCTTGAACTCTCAGTTTATCATCCGACTGCTCCTCAACCAACACATCCAGTGTCCTAACGTCCATTTTCGGAAATTCGACAATAACTGGCGTGGTCTTCAGCATCACAGTAAATATAAAGAAACGTAAATCCGACTCACCGCACTAACAACAGTCGATTCAAAATTTTACTTTAATCGCGCCGCTTCGGTCAACAAAAATAGGTCATATTAGCCAGTTATGAATTTTTAAATTTTTGAGTTTATTGAATCATTACATTATTGGTGTTATATTATATATTTAAAATTCTTTTAAAATCATGTATTTCATGTATTCATGTTTACAGTGCGACTTGCTAAATGCGATTAAAACAATAAAAAGTGTAGTCGCTTCTCACCAGTGTCTTTGTATTCCTACGCGTATTGACCAAAGAGGAAAAAATTAGGACTCGGCAAAGAAATATGGGTTAGATCTTAGGTATGTGGTATAAATGTGTTAAAATGCACGTGCTTTTATAGCCTATGTCTGTCTTATTAGCCTCGCTTGATGTGTCGTGTCAGTAATTTCACGAGGCCAAAGTGAAAATACTAACACGGCGCATCAATCGAGGCTAATAACAGGCTATAAAAGCACGTGTAGTGTTAACACATATGCAAATACGGTCTCTGATATAAATTCATAGGTCACGTGCACGAGTCGGTTGGCATTCCACAGAGCACTGTGTGTTTCGAAGGAATGGCGCCGAAACGAAAGACTAGTAGGGTTCGAACCAGAAGCGATACCAAAAGACAGCGCGGTGAACATGGACATGTGACAAGCTGGGACATAACGGCACTGGGCGTTTATTTAAAAGAAGAACATAAAATAGAACAATCTGTTATTGAAATATTTTCAGGTAAGACATAATTTCACCTTATTTAATAACTAGTTGCCTGGCGACCAGCAATTGCTATGCTCGGACACGGCATCTGTTGAAACTCAAGGAGAAAGCAACCACTTGTTATCAGTGTTTTTGTTAAAAGTTCTTTACTTCAAAAGTACTGATCCTTGTTTTTCTTGGACAGACGTTTTCCACGTCCATTAGCAGCGTTTACATGTGAACATTTTCTCCGCTATTTCTTCACTATTTTTACGCTTATTTTTAAGCGGTAATTTGTAACTATTTACATGATCATTTTCTCCGCTATTTATTGGAATTGTGCTCCAAAGCAATTGGCACGAAGCGAGGTTATGGAGTGCATGGGTTTGGTGAGTCACGTCTGGTATCTGCACGTGGCCCTAGTGAAAAAATGCCAATTAAAACATCCATGGAAATGGCCCTGTTATAGTTGCCCTTCGCCTATATTTGTTGAAGCCTTTATTTGTAAGCAAGACAGCCGAAATAGGCCATTTTCTTTTTAGATTGGTAATTTTGCCGCGCTGAATGTTTAGAAATTTTTGACGTGCGTGAAAACTTAGTTTGTGTATCATAAAGTTTGCGCGGACTTAAACTGAATTTTCATTCTCCACGGCACGTTTGCTTTCAACCTTGAGTTCAAAATTCACGCCAGGCAAAATGGACTCGGCACCGTCTTTGTATAAGTCCAATACGGGGAGTGAAGGTTGGTTTGATATAAAAATTAGGTCAAATCAAATTTCTGCAATCCGGACGAAGAATTTTTATTTCTTTGGCAAATGTCCTATTTTTGTAAAATTTTAAATGAAATCGGAATTCTACACCAAAAATGAAAATGAAAATGAAAGTTCTTCGTCCGGTTTGCGGAGCCCCAACCCCCTCTAAATAATGCATCAATCAATCATTATACAAACGTAACAAGAGTGATGAGCGCAAAATATACAAACTGAGTCGCTGTTGAAACCTGTGGATTTTCCAGTGTGTAGTGTGGCGTCACTTCCGTGTCGTTTGCAATGGCAGCCAAGTAAATAATGAAGTGCAAGTGTTTTTGTATCGCTTCACAGCTATTTTAGCGCAGTTGTGCACGGCGAAAACCAGTATCATTTTCATTAGAGTAAAGAAATTTGTTTTTATGGATTTTACGTACTTACTTAGTGTTTTAAATGATTTTTAACCTTGTATTAAATTCAAATTATGTGTAACTTTCAACTGAGGATATAATTTTCCATTTCAGTACAGATTACTGGGAATGCCTGCTGGGTACACTTTTGCCCTGTACTGTAGAAATGAAGAGGCAATGAAATGAATTGCTGTACGAAGCTGAATTTCCGTTATTTCTGTTCAGCTATATGTATTTTTACATTAATATATCTCATATAACAAGATCTTCACAACTATCTAATTCTGAGACATAAATCTTCACATTCACTACTGTGGCTAAGAACTCTAACAATGCCACCCCGGGTGGCAACAAACCTACCTCGTACGTTTCTACCATTGAATATTACCAATCACACCTAACTAGTGTGCCTCAAGCTTTCCACACCACAACAAAAACTTATTTTTATCTCCAATCAGATCATCCAAGGCACCGGCAAGCAAAAAAACTAATGAAAAGCCATGTATGGGTATAATATAAATGCTTCATAGAGCTTCTTATGCTTACAATAAGTTATAAATAATCTAAATGATCAAATGTTTTACAAAAATGTACACGAGATGAGTCACGTTTTGTAATAAAACAACACTTGGTAAGAACGTTACATACTACGTGAACATGCGATAAGGACCTACAGAGAGAAAATAAAGAGAAATTAATTTTTCTTGTAGTGACCAATATTACTTGAACACCCAGCCCACTGAGCTTATTAGTCAGTTTAAACAGATTACAAGAACAGCAATGCACAATGCAATTTCATTCGAAACTCAAAAACTATTAAATTAAGAAATTAAGTGAACAGAAAATTTCGTCGTCTATTATAAGCACCTTCTTTAGTTCTAGCCAGATCATTACAAAAATAATTACATAAAACAGCAACTTTGAAATTAACAGGTCGAAACCCGGGAGAATAAGTGTGATTTTATTAAACAACAAACTCTTAAATCTTCGTAAAAGGGACAAAGGCTAAAAAATGAATATAATCGTTATGTTTGCAATTTATAAAGCAAACAAAGTCTATTACATAGATGAATGTTAGAAACCCTACCAGTTTCAATACATGCGCGCACCCAGCCTTCGATATGGGGTGCTCGAATTCCCGACGTTGTGGACCATTTGCTAACAAAAGAGCGGGCGGACTAAACATAAAAAACGGGGACACCTGTGTGAATTGCGACTTTGCGCTTATTTAGTGGACTTTGGTCCCAGTTTCTCGGACTTTTTGTCTCTCGGGGGCAGACCTTTTTGCCCACTTCCCCATTTGGGGGCCCCAGACCTCCCCCCCTGGGTGCGCGCATGCAATATGAAGTGGAAGAATTTCAAAACGAAATTGTCATAAAAGTGATGTACGATATCTGGTCAAACAGGAACGTATGTGGTTTTCATTAAGAAGCCATTTTTTTCAAACATTTTGCAGGTTTTTAGCTTAAGTGATTGATTAACAATATTTTTCCAATCATCAACCACAGTCTTAATAAGATTTATTTGTAAAATAGTAATATGGCAATTAATTTTGGATTCAAATATATGATTTAACTGACAAAAGTTGAGCATCTTTTTTATCTATGAGGACCAATTTCAATTGTTTTGGTTGTAGTCCAATTCAAAAGTTTTTCTGGTAAATTTTCCACAATTAAAGCTCAACATTCTTTTCTACAGACGATCCATATTCATGTGATGATTATATCTCGGGGAAATGCAGCCCATGTCACCTCTTATAGCAGCAATAGGAGCTGAGCTAGGGAAACCAAAATAATACCTCATACCTCTGTTTTGTACAAAGTTACAACAACGAAAATCCTGAAATCTCAAGACTCCGGAGCAATATTCCACAATGGGTTGTCAGTAAGCAGGCGGAATAGAAATTGTTAAAAGTTTCGTAGCCAATATCTTTCAGGTTATGAAATTCATCTCCTTAATAGCAAGTAGCAGGATATGTTATTAAAAACAACGACGAGTTTAAAACAGCTTGACGTGTTTTTACGTTTATTGAAACACCATCATCAGAAGAAAAGACAGAGGCCACCTTGCTACGCCAGCAACAAGTAATCATATACAAACACAAACTGTTACAGGGGAGTAATAATAGACTAGACTAACAACCTTTGGTGTGCCAGTTGCCTATTGAGACTGGGCTTGCACCAACTGATGTGTAGAGCCTCACGAATATTTCAAAAGATCCTTTGTTGTTTCTGCTTGGTCTGTTATAGCAAAGTCATTGAAAGAGCATGATTGGAGCTCTGCAGATGTAACTGACTGTGTCTTTGTATCATTACTTGTTATTGGGCACAGCAAGGTGGCACTGTTTTTTCTTCTGATGATGGTGTTTTAATAAATGCCGAAACATGTCACGCCCGCCGGTTTAAATCCGTCGTTCTTTTTATTATCTTATGAAATTCAGAAATTATGTCACCACTGCTGAATAATTCGAAATTTGAGCAGTGTCGTTAAAATAGACACCTAAGTATTTGGATTTCGATTTGTAAACATGATTTAAATTTCAAAAAGTAGTTTTATTATGACAGCGTAAGTCTTATTTCTAAAGTTACAACATTTGTTTTTCCTTAATAAATACAATGTTTTCAATTTCTACCACGCGAAACATGGTTAAGCATAATTTGAAGATTGCGTTCATTTTCTGCTATTAAAACAATATCTGCGTACAAAATTAGATAAATTCAGGTTGTCTAACATAACACTTGAATTTAAATTTGTAATATAAATGCAATATCATTGAGGAAAATATTGAATAGTGTGGGGGATGGCACGTCACCGCACAAAACGATGAACGAACAAACAAATTTACCAACTACGATTAATGGAGTTGATATGTTCGTAAAAAGCTTATTTTCCACTATAAGGTGTCAGCGAGGAACAATATTTCTGCGATATTTGAATTAGTACCATGCGTGTAGCCAAAATCAAATGCTATACATGTAATGCTAATTCATAAACTTCACCAAATTATTAAATTCGCCGCCATTGTACTCATTTATCTAGGTAAATGATATTCTGGCTATATAGACACTTCACTGTCATTGTACGTCAAGATGTCACAGGGACGCAGCCGAAACTCCCAAGACACACGAATTCCGAAAAAAAAATCGTCTCCTGGATTTCCGAAAATAGACCCACCGAAAAGTTTGCCCGTCGGCATATTTTAGGACATTTTTACGAAACCACGATCGTGTGCCGGGTATTTACTGTAACTGTCTGCATGTTTTGAGAATCTGATGCTTTTGTTTTAAAATACATATGTAAACATTTGTGTATTTTGGCTAGATATTATATTTGGGATCACTCAAGTGACTATCATTTGATGAGATATTGTGTGCCTCTGTTGGTAAATAACCGTATTATCACAATGTAAAGGACGGCTTATATACACTGTCTTCGCAGAATGCGAATTAAGTATTGGTAAATAAAATTCTTATTAGTGAAATACAACTACATACGTTGAAAGGAACTTTCGCTTTAAATTGTATCATAAAATGCTTGCACACTTTCCAAAAATACACCCTCCTTTCCGAAAATGCGCCCAGCTTCATTTGACGCTTTTGAAAAGTCGTCTACAGAATATCCTCCCATGGGCCTATTTTCGGAAATTTATGGTACGATTGGAGAAGGCCTAAAACCCCACCTTTTTTGTATGATTAATATAAAACGAGTTTACAAGGGTAAGAGACCAGACAAAAAAATCATGAGAGGCAGTGGATAAAAAAAAGAATTCGATCATGTAATCAAGTATACGTAGCAAGGACGACAGCTAAAACAATGCTGAACGATTGAATATTTCTTTCGTCGATATTTTAAGCAGTGCGAATTTAGCAACAAAAGATGTATCAATGTTCGTTTATTTCGAAGTATTTATCCTACTTTAAATGATCGACCAGGCGATATTGTAGGTAAACACTTGATCGATGAGACGCTTATTCACCACAGTCGGAAATGCTTTAAAGGAAACAAAACGGGACAAAAGCAAAATCAATGCGCAATGTACAGGTGATATCAATATTAAATAACAACTTTTAGAAGCAAGTTTTGAGACATTTTTGACAGACAATTATAAAACTCATAAAAAAGTTTATATAAAATATATTGAAATAAAATGAGACTAAAGCGAAGTGACAAGCGCTCACTAAGTGTACTCTTAGAAAATTTTTATTCATGGATTGCTTTGGAATGTGGGCATGTAGTTGTATTTTGGAACGAAATACAAACATAGCTTTTAAAAGTAAGAAACAACTATTTATTAGTTGAGAAAATGTACTATTACTTGCATACGTGCATGTTTTTTCCTCCGAGTCTTCACTTGTGTAGCTAAATTTCTGTTATTTTGTTGAAATGAATTATATGAAAATAATGTACTTTTGATAGGTCACCACATAGGTTATAGCGTTGCACTTTCTATTCTCATACAAGACGCAGCACTTTGTTCCGTAGTTGTCAACACTCGAAAACGAAAAAACGGGACAACTAATTTGAAAAACGTAACTTACGAGTAAAACGGGAGACATCTGCGTCTATGTCAAAACGCAAGGGTGGAATGTTCACAGCAACATGCAAAAACGACCCGACAGCGTCTTTCGTCAAACGGGCGACGTAACACCCAAAAGTTCCCGACGGCGGTTTTTAAGTCGAATGGGAAATTGCAGGTGTCTTAAAAACTCATTAAACGTCGCGTTTTTTCTTTTTATTCGAATGAGAAAGCAGGACTGTGTCACGCTGGAAATTACAACAGTAAAAATATAATATGCCAATTTTATTTGCATATTTTTCGTTTTCACATTTACAAGTTATCAGTGGATACAACTGCACTTTGTTTAGCGTAGATTATATTAGAATAGCATTGTCTTTAGTTCCTGTAACACATAAGCACAGTTTGGAACATGCAAATACATCTAGTACGACTTTGATGACAACGATATTGCAGGTCTGTCCTAGAAAAGTCGCCGGATATTTTTCTGTAAGTATTGTCTTATGATTCACGTTTAGTTGCATTCTTTGGCATTTGAATGCATGTGAACGTTAGAGGGCGCCGTTTCAACTTTCACATCGGCAAATAGTCACGTTACAAACTCGTTGAACTGGTGCGAAAGGCTGTAGGCTACCATAAAACTGTAGATCTATAAAACAGTTACCCTCTGACACAGCGCCACTTATATTGAAAGTGGCCCTATGGAAACATAAAGAACGACACACGGAATTCACAAACACCAGGCTCTTCAAATCACGGAGTCATTTACTGGAATTCAGAATCAAATTATGTACCGATAATGTTTTGCATTACTTTCTCACACCTCTCAAATAACTACGCGTCATTCTCTGCGGTTACATTGGTCATGAATGTTATGCACGCCTGTACAGTGACTGGGAACCTTATTTATCGACTGCTGAAATTTCTGTTTTGTCATACTGACCGCAAGAATTAATTAAGCGTTCATATCTATTACCGGCAGCAAATATTGTAATCGTTCACGAATCGGGGTAAAATTTGATTTGGTAAAACGCCATGTTTAAATCTTGACGCCAGATATCTCTTGTAGAGTTTCTTCCATCGTAGGAACACGGTGTTTTTTTTCGAACAATCGGTTCGTTTGCGCGTATCATGTCAAAACAAATTCTCCCTTCACCACTGGATTTCGTTATGGACACTAGCTGATTAACCCAACCTGTGGTCTTTTCAACTTTTTCGATAACGCATTGTTTTTCTAACTACTTCTCAATCACTTTCGCTCTCCTCTCAAACGGCAGTCTACCGGCTTACATGCTGCATGTTGTATGGATCGGAATGTGTGCTCTGACATCACGTTACAGGGAAGATTAGCATAGGCCCTGTCGTAAGGATGACACGGAAATCGTGAAGTGTTCCATTTTGGGACGGTGTAGCTTAGTTGTTTGAGCTCCGGACTCCTGTTTGGGAGACCCCCGGGTTCGAATCTTGGCCTTACTGGTCGAGCACTGCACAAAAGTTCCTCCTACTCCTCTGAGCTTGATTTTAGTAGTGAATGTACGCAAGGGAACGAATGAGAACCTGGATATAATGCAAAGCGATT
>NMRA01000239.1:552375-612501 GCA_002633005.1 Phoronis australis | reverse complement strand
TAGGGTTAGTATTAGGGTTAGGGTTAGGGTTAGGGTTAAGGTTATTGTTAGGCCCTAATAATATGGATTCGCGCATGCGCTCAAATTTTTACCCAGTAAACATTTCCCACGTGCATTCTAAAATCTATTTGAATAATACCTTGTCTGTATAATTAATTTTAATCCGTCACAAAGGATAATTGCATGAATTGCATCCAAGTCGGACTGGCTGCTGCTTGAAATCGCCATTGTTTCGTTTAATACATCAAAAGTAAAATTTTCGATATGCATGCAAAGGAATTGTGCCGCGTCTATGATTTGCAATATCAAATAAGGAGACGGGAGCTGACCGCGCACGTGGGCCCATTGCACTGATCACTTAGACCCATTTTTAAGCCTTACAAATAATAGTTAAAACCGAACTTAGGAGCTAGATACCTGCCTCAAGGGTTTAGCAATGTGACCCAGTGGGACTCGAACCCACCACTTCGAGTACAGAAAGCAGGCACCTGTCACACTAGACCACACTGCCTGCTCTCGATATTTGATTACTTAGTTTAAAAATAATTTGACACAAACCGGGAATCTCCCGACTTCACCCAAACAGCACTGCTCTTCAAACACTCAACAGATTTTTACTAAATGTAACGTGAACATTCTCTATACAGCGGTACTCTTTACATTCCCACGCTTCAGCGTCATAACTGAGGATTGAGAAAACCTTGTTTTCAAAAACGTCAAAGACAATTACTGGAGGAGGATTATCACATTTGCCCTTAGACTTCAGATGGGCTCAAAAATAACCAAGTTACTGTATACATGTAACGTGTACAACGTGTGCTATCTTCAAGGACGAGTCATCGAGAACACTGTCCAAAAACACATGGCTCGTAGCATGAGCCTGCTACCAGCGTAATAAATACCTGAGGGTAATTATTGGAGCACAACCTTACAACTAATTGATGGTGACGCATGTTTCACGCCTATTTCGGTGTAATTAGTAGAAATCCCGGATTTGCACACGTCCAAGTTTTCTCCTGCGGCCAGTGAACCACGTTGCTGCGAAAGAGGCATGTAAACTCTGTGTGCAACTGTTGGTGGCGTTGCTCCTGTTTCAGTTCTCTGGGGTGCCAAGTGTAATATGGAAGATGGACACAAGGGGGATATTTTAGCCATATACATGTTAATGTAGTTATAGAGCTGAGGCTTACTGACAATGATCCCACCCTAACGACAATATCCTGGCAATGGTCCTCAGAATGTAAACCATGCCCTTACGCAGAGAATTTTCTCTCTTATCCATATTTCGCAGTCTTTCTTTTCTCGACTGTACCTGGCCCCACGCCTATGTCCGTTGCCACGGTTTAACTCTGACACCTGAGAATTTCGGGGACCCGCGCCGGTCCCCCCCCCCCCCCACCTTCCCACGGCCCTTCACCGTGGCTAGTGCGAATACGTCACATTCAGTATATCTTACAGGAGAAACCTTGACACTTCGAGGGACAGATAACCGCGAAAACTTGACAATGGTCGATTACATGTAAGCGATTGTACCCTTGTAATCGCGGGCAACCGTGACGAAGAGGCGACTTGCGAAGACTGATTGTCCATGACAAGTGAAGCCAGGTCATTTGTCCAATGTCTGCCTGGGGAAACTGAAGAGGATGGCAGCTACATGTACCTCGCCTGATTCGGGTGTTCTCCGTGAGTCCTTTTTCGCAATGTCATCTCTACTGACAAACGTGGCCGGGTGTTCCAAGTTCTGAGCTTACTTCGCGTCAAACGATGTTCGTGCTTTTCACTACAGAAAGGGTTGATTCGTTTAGTCCGTTTGTAATAGTTACCATCATGACCTGGTGGCCCCAAGTTTATTTCAGGAGCCCACTGCAATTTACGTCTACTTACGGACAAAATTATGCGGGATCCCGCTAATTGCCCCATTAGCCTCGTTTATATGCAACACTTTTGCGCTCTTACGTAATGTATACATAATACGCAAATGTACACTCGGAAGTAAACGTAAATTTTCATCGCGTTCCTCGGGGAGAAAGAAGAGCAGTGTTTGCATTCAGTATTCTATATACTTCGCAGCGCAAGTCGACGGGAGTTTTGAAGAAAGGATTCTTCCAGAACAATTGCATTGGGTAGCTCAGAGGATTGAAGTGGGTACAGTGTACATGTAGCTCTGAGGCTCAGGTGCCGATCCTCACGGGATCGCTTTTGGAGCTACATGTGTCTCGCAAAAGGCAAGTACTATACAAATGTTAAGAAAAATTGTTGGACTGGTGGCAAAACACAGTTAAATTTTAATGATGAAAATTTCAAAGAAAAACTGTAGTTTGAAAATTATCAAAGAGCAAATGCCCTTCTCTAAGGCCTACTCATTTTGCCAAGTATTCCTCCAACGTAGTATAAAAGAACAAAACAATCGAAGTCGAAATAAATGCGTACAGGATTTAGGAACCACACTTGCTGACCTGGCGGAATTACGAAAGCAAGAGTTTTTGGGTTATAATACATACACGTACGTGAAATTAACAAAGTCACAGTCGCTTAATCGCGTTCAAAATGAACAACGAACTTCTGCAAAGTGAGCCGAAAGCATTATTTCAATAAAAGACCATAGCAACAAGGTTATAACCAGATTTTGGCGGTATGTGTCGAGTCAAACTTTTACTTTTTGAGTCACAGAGAAGGGGTAAATGGAAAAAGATTTTTTATTTTAGTTTAAAATTTCACCAATTTGATGACGAACTGCTCATGTCAAGAATTGGACGATGACTTTTGGCTTACCTCAAAATCCAACTGCTTCTTGCTGGTTTGTGAATTGGCGCATTTATGTAGAACAAATACCAGAATTAATAAGAAGCTAAAAACTGCCAACTTTGATCTAAAGTTTTAAGTTGTATAAGTCACATTTCTTGTCCGATTTTTAACATTAAAAAATCTAACCACGTGCATTTTTCACGAATTATTCAAATATGCGTTCAAAAACTTTCTCTACGAAACTTAAAAAAGTAACATTATCGCCCCCAGTAAGTTTATGATGGGTTTGATTATCTAGGGAATGACAGCATACTGTAATATTATGTGACGTCCAGAGGCGATGTAATTGCCTACTGCCTACAACTGCATTGTGTCTTTAATAATTGCGGCACATTTCGCGGTACGCAAACCAGTCCTGTCGCCCAATATATATCGGTGAGGGCGCTCTGGTAGGGTCCTCTTCATGTTTTGTAGAGTAATCTGGATATCCATACCACACTCCCCGTTTTAAACATACGGGGCAACGTCAAAGCAATATTTGTGTCCACGTATCCTTAATTCCAAAGCATGCGGAAAGTTAACTGTAATTCGATCTATTTCGGACGCAATGGTCTTTCTTGGCAGTGCTGCCCGTCGATGTTTATTCATAGAGTTATCGGAGAACTCTACCAATATAATGATAAGTTGCGAGTTGCACGGGCGGCGCACCGTAGGGGGCTAGGGGCTATAGCCCTTTCACCCCAATTTTTTCAGTGTTCCACCGCCCGTGGTCTATATGGGCGGTGCACCACAGGGGGGCTGGGGGCTATAGCTCTCCATTTTTTTCAGTGCTGCGCCGCCCATGAGTCGTGTCACGTCAAAACCGTTACGCATAACCACAGAAACTTTTCGTGTCTCACTATGACAGTTTCAGGCCAACACCATCACTTCCCAACCATTAAGCTGGAGATAAGCCATTACTAGATTTTGAAAGTAAGCGTCTTACAGATGCTAAAAATAGTCCAAAAGTGCTGCCCTCAAGCTATTTTTGAACTACGGTTTGTTTGAGGGCTTCATTTTTGAAATCGTACCGGATTTCTCAGTTCATAGGCAGAAATACAGCAACGCCATTGGTGGCCGATATAGTGAATCTTCCTCAGTCACATGATATTTACAATTACATGTTCATGCACATCATATTCATTGAATCTACAACTAATACCTATCTCCAAACTTCCGTGTAACAAAGTTCTTGTTTATTGTAAAAGAACGTAGCAAATGTTCAATATTAAATTATCAGTAAAAAGTTGTGTCTAAAACGAGCCGAGGGACAGCAGAAACCCAGAAACGAATCCTCCGACCCAATCAACGTGTTGAATCGCCATCTCCGCCATCGAAACGACCACGTTTGGGATTTGGCGGGCTTCGTTTTCCATCGCTCTCCTAGCATCCACTAAAGAGTGCTTAATGGCCTCGGAATCCAAACGAATAAATCCGTGCTTCTGCGCAACTTGAACGAAAAGCAAGCTTCCGCCAACGATCAACGCAATGCGTTTGCCGATTGCGGCCACTGCATAACCGGTCAGTCCACCAGCAACACTACCCAACATTTGTTTCTCGACTGGCGCCAGATTGTGCGCGAAATTCCGCATGGACATCACGCTGTCCAGCACGTGTTTTGTGAGACTTACTGTCGGTGCTCTCCGCTCAGGTGTTACGGCAACCACAGCCGATGCGGGCGTGGTATCCAACGCCATTGAGTTTGCGCGGCTGTCTGCGTTCAGATGAAAGTTAACTGAACCGACATTTAACGGAACGAGCTCGTGTCTTTCCGTCGATTCTCTCATTCGTAAGATAAATGCCTCAACAACAGCTTCCGCCGACATTTCCGCCTCGCGTAGTATCGCAGCCTCGGCAGCAATTTCCGCCATAGTCTCTATCTCCGTCAATGTAGGGTTGGCAAATGGTGGGTCTTCTAGTGCGTCTCCACATTCTTCTTCATTTGGATATCCTATCATTGTACTATCGATTTCAAAATCCCCCGTTCCCATATCCATTGCCATGTTCGTTTTGAGCGGATAAATATTTGTGTGACTTCACTTGGGTTCATCAAAAATGTGATAAGTCCATGACGTCATCTTTTGTCAAATTCTTCATGGACTAGTGAGGAAGCTGCACGTCACACCACTGGGATTTTTTTTAAACAAAGGAACAGCGCAGTATTAGATGATTTATTAAAACTGATATTAAACTTTCTCCGCTGGCAATGACGCTGGCGGGAGATGGGAGCAGTGTTGCAGTGGGGCGTAGGCGCACGTAGGCGCAGCCAATCACCTTTTGGCATTTGAGCGTAGCCCCTACGCACCGTAAGTTACGTTCAGTGCTGAAGGTGATGCGGCCGGGCTTTGGGCGCCTACTTACCTCGAATTTTACCACTACAGCACTGGATGGGAGGAGGTGCTCGTGTCTCTTAATATATTGTAAAATATTATGAATTAATTGGACAGAAAAGACTAAATGTGGTAATGAGGACTCGTAACAAAAAATCCACAGAAAATATTCGGGGCGAGAATGTGAGGGAGTTCGCGAGATTTCTAAATAAACTAGACTGAACTAGGGCAGACTCTGCCAGACTTGGACCAAGATCTTACCAGAATTGTTTGTAACATAAGTCGAACTTTTGGTGCTGTGAAATGGCGTTTTTAGTGAACTTATTTTGGCGTTCGGGGTGTCGCTATTGCGCTGATCTGCTGAATTGTTTATGTAACGGAATTGCGTAGTAAGTTGTGGCAGTTCATAAAGAACCACTTTACAATTCTCCTTACAAAGTGTGTCAAATGTGACAGATCCTGATGGGAAATCGTGTTCACCTTCAAATGCATCAGGTAAATGTCGCAAATTTGAAAATCCACCCGTGTGGATCCACTCGTTATCCAGATAGTCCATGAGAGCGCTCATTCCCATATATTTCTTGTTACTTGTAGCACAATTCTATTCAGGAGAAGATAATTAGTCAAGCAGCTGAAGTCAATTTTGATGTGCATAAACCAAGCAATAGTGCACCGATTTTTATGATTTGCATATCGATTTCGTTTACTTTTTGTTCTACATATTTGTACAATCATCAATTCTTAAAAATGTGTAGTTTTTGAAAATGTGTAGTTTTCAAAACTTTGTTTTATACTTCTATAGGCAGGGCTCGATTGACTATGTCCATGCATGGAAATACATTTTCAATGAATATCGCTGACCGAAATTAAGCCCAGACGCCCCCGTGTTAGCGTTGCACATAATAGAGGCCGATGTATCTGAACCTCGCGTGAACGTTGGTTGAGGCAGAAGTCAGTGTAAATGAGAAATTAGTGCAATGACACAACTCAACTTTACCCAGTTTCATGTTGTGAAAGTGGAGACAGCATAATGATGAAGGCGGACTGCCTCTCNCCTCGCGTGAACGTTGGTTGAGGCAGAAGTCAGTGTAAATGAGAAATTAGTGCAATGACACAACTCAACTTTACCCAGTTTCATGTTGTGAAAGTGGAGACAGCATAATGATGAAGGCGGACTGCCTCTCTGTGTTTAGTTGGCTCATTTGTTACGTTACAAATCACTGAAACAGTGTTTCTGCCTATTTTGTGTTTCACTGTTGAATGAATTTATCTTTCTTTTAAACAAATATCCGCAATTCGTTTTGACCCGGATATAGTACAGTTACAACAGCTATAAACCTACCTCCAGTACACTCGCCAAAAACTAGCCTCTTGAACAACAACATGAAACTACTACCAATGAAATAGATATGGCCTGAAGCGAATCACTTGGGAACAACCTTACGTAATCTGTTTTGTGATGACTCGCATATTTCAAGTTTTCAACATTTCGTCTTATGTCGAAACGAGACCTCGTCACAGGCATAACATGCACAATCATTCTCAACGTACTTAGAAGTTGTTGTTGTAGAAGTTATCTTTCTTCAAAAATGCTTGAGCAACGAACAGTTCGAATGGTGTTTATTGCGAAATTGACCTGTTCACAGTAAAGGTTAATAAATAAGTCAACAATTTTACGAGTTGTCTGAAGAGCATTTTCGCCTAGATTTCGGCGTGTTAAACGCGTGAAATGATGAAATACATTTGCCTCCAGTTCATTTTAGACGTTAGTACTTTCAGGTAACGATTAGGTCGGTTAGTTGATGTACACGTTGCATTAAAGTTTGGAAGGATTTTTGTGGAATGAGTTATGTATAAATGAGAGTTCATTGCCCAAAGTTATTGTTGCATTTAAGTAAAACTGGACCATTTTCGCTTTTCTGATATATAATAATTTTGTTATTTCATCAAGTGTCAATATTTCTCAGCATGGGAATGACCGCCAAGAGGGTTATTAAAGAAGTCTTCTCTTATTGGGACTCGATTCTGTTCGTCAGCCTGCCTCTTCTGGTGATGATATGGCCCATCACGAGTCCAGGTCCCGTGAGTATAGTCATTTAGGATGGATTATTTTAGTTCAGATACACCAAGCTTGCAGCTGTCTATTATCATTAACGCCGATTTACCTAACATATGCTTCCTTATATTTTGTTTCAGCTCTAAACCCATGGTTATGATACAGCGGTTAGTAAACTGTCGATCTCGTTTGTAGGAAGCAAAAACAGCGTTTGTACTGGTATTGATGTCTGTGTACTGGATGACAGAAGTCATTCCACTTGCTGTGACATCACTTTTCCCCGTCTTACTGTTTCCACTGCTCGGTGTGATGAAGTCGTCAGAGGTCGCTCCAATTTATATGAAGGTACTGTCTTTCCGAATGCATTTAGGTCCAATGATATAACGGTGTCATGGATGACAACAGAGACCACATTCGTCTTGCACGACTGCCTACAACCGGCCGCTTGCTTCAAAATATGTTCATCTAATGTCTAAGGTCTCAGCGTGCCGTGTTTTCTATGGTGGGCCGTTGAGGGGAAAGTGTCGCCGTTATATTACGCTTGTAATTACGAGCGTAACTTAAATTGCAGGAGTGTCGTCGTACAATTACGCTCGTAAATTAAATGGGGCAAAGTTTTGCCGTAAAATTACTCTTGTGATTACGAGCGTATATTACATTGCAAAGTGTTGCCGTAAAATTACGCCCGCGTAAATTAAATGGGGGAACTGTCGCCGTAAATTACGCTCGTAAAATACCTTAAGAACGTTCTAAATTTAAACCAATCAGTGTTAACCTAACATACCCGACTGTTGCTGGGCAGCTCGTTCTTGCACAATGGCTGACATTCCAGCAGCGATTTGATCCGCCATGATTCAGCGCCCGTAGACATGTAACCCGTATTTCCCAACGCCAGAAATATCTGACATAGGCAGTGCGCATGCGCAGCCACCAGCTCACTATTCCCCCACAGAAATACACACAAGAAGGGCTTTCCGAGGAATTTTGATTTAGGGGAGACAACTCTGCAATTTGCCGATAGCTAGCGAAAAAAAACATAGACCTAAGGATTCATTATGCTGAATATTGGAGAGATTGGTGAAGATTGTTCGGTGTCCATTGAACTTTGAAGTTTGCCCATGTTGATGGTACACAGCCAATCGCCCGGAAGGCAATATTTGAGCCCAAACCCATTTTCAAATCAAATCTGTGGAGAGTATAAGTAATTCAGTTCCATTGTTTGCCGATAGCGGAGATCACGAACAGTGTAACCTAGATATTACAAATGCTGTTTTCGAACGAATTTTCTGAAAAAAACGGTGTCCAACAGGGTGTTGAAAATGGGTTCGCGGCCAGAAATGTAAAAAGCAGTCATTTAAAGTTTCGTGGTCTGTAGTACGATTTGCAAGCTCTAGTGAGGACGATTTAGCCCGGAATGTAAATGTTCATTCCTAGTAGTGCAACAAGAAGCAGTCGGTCATGTATTTTGCTAAAAAATATTGAACTCTGAAATTATTGCACATAGAGCACTTCATGAGACGCAGCTATGTTAAGGTTGCACTAGTTCTTTTTAACATTATATTGCTGTTTTTATTAATTTATGCTGTGTTGAAGGTATCACATTTATTAGAAAAAAGAACTCATACCCATAGACGGATCCGTCATGGAATTAAGATGATGGGGGCCCGACCTCAATTTCCGAAGGATAAACCTTCATCATATGGCCTTTCTAGAGGCGTGACGTCAATTTTTGTAAGAAAAACCCTCGTGAGATCCCTGAAAATGGCATGTCAGCGCCGTTTTTTATCATGTGCGGAATGAGGGAGCCCTGGGTCCCCTCGGACCTCCCTATATCCACCTATGCAGCGTACCGTCACGGTTTGATAGGCAGATCCAGGGGGGTCAAAAGGTTTCGGATCCCATTTTCCCTTTATTTTAGTTATGTAAAATCTAGAATTTTCGAATTGTTGACTTGGACCCCCTTTTTTAATAAAACCTGGATCCGCCCCGGTGTTTGGTTTCAAAACAGATTGTGAGTGTACAGATAAATAATATGTTACGAAATTTTATAAATCCTGAATCAGTAGTAGGTATCAGAAATGTCTAAGCGTTTCAGGTACTGAAATCGACATGTCGGTGACATTTTTATCGTGTGCGAAAGGGAAGCCTAAATCCACTTATGCAGTGTAAGGTTTGGTTTCAAAACAGATTGCGCCGGTAAATGTAGCAGTAACTATTATGGAATGGATTTTCCAGCAACAGAAACAGGAGTTCATATAGTAGCCAGAAAAAAACAAATGAGTAATTTTTGTTCAAAACTTTATTTTTTATAACGATAAACATTCAAAATGCCACCAATGCTGCTTTAAATAGCTTTTTAAGTTCAGATTTAAATAGTAAATGAGTAGAATGGAAGATTTAGCCAGTTCGTATGACATGTTTGCATGCAATAAGAGATTGTTGTGAAAACAGCAACATCACTTACAAGAAATGAACATCTTAAGTGAATACAAATAAAATGCAAACGTTACAAATTTCTACCACGAGGAACCCTTTCCTTTATGTTTTCTAGCTGAATGTTTGCTTATGATAAATTTTTCTAAAAAATAACACTAAGCATGCAATAACTGAATTTCAACACATGTGAAAATAATCATAAGAGATCAAGTAACAAAATAAAATCTAGTGTAAAATATATCAGCACTACTTCCAAACAACTCTAACTTTTGCACGGTGTCAGAGATGACATCTGATGCACTTCAAAAATAAAAAATAACACATATATATTCATGTCAGCCCTCGACACAGGCAAAAATGCCTGCTCGAAAATACGAGTGACCGCATATTCTGCCCTCCTATTCCCGGATTTGGACTCGCAAAAAGTGACGACCTAAAAAATGCTGCACTACCGCTCCGTGACAGTAAGATTGTACGAGTGAGGTCAATTTCCCATTCATACTTAACTTTTTTATCATATTTTCGAGCATGTATACGCTTAATTATGTCGAGCCCTGCATGCCATGAAACGTTGCAATGAAAGATTGGAATCAGCTACCAATGGTCACTACAATACTGCGAAAAGTGCTCTTTTTGACCGCCTCTTGATTTTGAGAGGAAGCAATAGCTTGGTGTACAGATGAGCGAAGTCTGGTGTTAAAGGCACTCTGGTTCTCAACTCCAGTCTCTCTGGCGAATTATGTAAGCAAAAGGTCCAGTCAACCTAAAAATAAAAGCAACGTATCAGCAGCAGAATCTCCAGATTTATAGACTAAATCAACCACATCGGCATTTTGTTATTCTGAATGGAAATTTTGTTGTTTTGCAGCATAATTCCAAAATGCTGACCTGCTAAAGACACTCGACTTATTTCAGGCTTGAGGACTGAGGTCACAGCTGTGCTTGTGTTGCAAGTTTAATAGTACATACGTGCAGAAATGAAGTCATTGAGTGAGAAAGTGTAACAGACGTAATAAGGCTATATTAAAACACATTTCACAGACCATTGCAACTATAAAATAGTTATTATTAATAAATCGACAGTAAAATCACTAAGTAATTGTGTGCAGCAACAACTCGGTTGGTCAGTCACTGAATCAGCTGAGCTGTGCCGCTACACCAGCTATGAGTGGCATGTTTATACTCACCGTTTTCGATTTTCCTCAAGCTATGACACTTTCAACTTGCCGAAATTTCTCGCCCACAGTCTCGACGTACTTCGGTAGTTTATATTCTGTGATATCAATATCAGATTCCACCAAACTTTGAAGTTAATTTCAATTCTTGTCGATCACCTCCTTCGTGAGTGTAAACGCAAAGCAAGGGAACTGACCTCTGACCTAGACTGTGATTGGCAAACACTGACACGACGATCGCCACCTTGCGGATGGCCTAGTTCACGAATTTCTGGTGATGCGTGAACACGGGCGACCATAAATTGTAAAACCGAACGTCACTGGCTAAGATTTTAAACTAAATTACGAGCGTAATTTTAGGCCGTAAAGAATTAAATTACGATTGTAATTTTACGACGTAACTAACGGCGTAAATAACGGCGTAATGTACATAATTAGGGTCGTATTTTTTCGGTTACACTTTTTCCTCAACGGTCCATCATAGTTCTCATTGTATTACGTCTCTGGTCTGTACCAAAAGCTTCAAGCCCATGTGATAATAAAAATAAGAAACAAATCTTACTTTCGCATTGACTTGATTATTTGACTGTTTACTTTTCTTGTTGATATGCAGGATTTAATGTTCTTGTTCATGGGAGGTCTGCTAGTTGCGGTTGCCGTAGAAAAGTCTAACCTGCACACCAGGGTAGCATTAAGGATGATCATGCTAGTGGGTGGCAAGATTAGATGGTGAGTATAAATTACCTATTTATCTCCCCTTGTCTCACTTATCAACGTTTTCTTAAAGAATTAGGTAATTCAGTAAGCATCATTGGTACTGGTAGTACGTTGATATTGGAATCCAGGGATCCCCGTGTCGGCCTTTAGCAAACGTTTTCGTTGCCGTCTGAAGCGAGTTTAGGTCAACTCAAACAAGCGTGTATCTCAGTAACAACTTATACCAACCCCTGCTGTTTGCTCTTTTGCTCTTTTTATGTCGTGAGCAATTTGCTTGGCACTATTTTTGTATCCGGGCACCATTTGTCCTTATCTTACTCGTGCTTGTTGGTATGTAAACTCATCTAGCTAGGGACCACTGAACTGACACTGCCACAAGTGATGTCACTTTCTCGCTTCGAAGATCAATTTCTATCCTCTAATCAGGATCGTGCAAGGATTATGGACATCGATTGGTAAAAGGACACTGGGAGATTATATTGTCCTTCCATACAAGCCACCCCAAGGTTTTTTTTTTGAAGATTTCATAGCTGATTACAATAAACGTTGCAAGTTGATGCGAACAAGTACGACCTTTTTCGCTACTTAAGATGTTGCTTGATTCTCTTGTAACCGAACGGGCGGGGATCTGTTGCAGGTTGATGCTAGGTTTCATGCTTCCCACGTGGTTCTTCTCTATGTGGATGTCGAACACGGCTACTACGAGTATGATGATGCCGATAGCCATGTCGGTGATGGAACAACTTAAGAATGTAGAGGAAGACGAGCAGAAGATGTGTCAATCAGGTAGGTACTTGTAGGGAAGTCGGCAGTTACAATGTATGTTGTGTTGAAAGCCATGTCGGTTATAATGTAACTCGGCAGTGTATACAGAAAAAAGAGACCGCGTCTTAAGTCGGACACATCCCTTACGTGAAGGTCAAATCGCGCTGATAGTGATGACGAGGATGGAACATTTCAGAGTTTAAAGCCTTGAATGAAAACCTCTGTGTAAGTAAATATACCTGGTCTGACGTTCTTGGCGTTTTAATAGTTCTGTGATAGAGAACTTGCGAGTTTGGAGAAAGAAGAAATGACTGATCAACATTTGAGTTATAGACTGACTCAACTAGTAGAAAAAGTCCAGGACAACATCTTTTTAAAAAAGCGGATAGGTGTGTGTAAGGATGCTGACATTCGGGCTGGACATGCGTGAGGGACTAAGGTAATTCAACGAAGACAAGGATATGACGCTGGTGAAAAAAGACGCTAAACCACTTTTGGTTGATTTCAGTGAAAACCCAGTTTGTGGACTACTGTTGCATTATTCAGATTGAAGATAATGCATGTACCTCAATATGTTAGAGGAGTCGGTCTTTACTTCTGTCATCGATTGACTTGTTCAAACGATACTAACGCTTACCGATTTAGTATAAACGTAAGTAGTTTTCAAGCATGTGCGAACTCTTGTTTGGGTAAAAGAAGTTATGGAATGTTGTTTTTACTGACCGAGACGTGGTTAATAGGCTCATTAATTCAGTGAACCAAGATTTAGTATCCAAGCTAACCCAAAACTGTAGTAGTGGCCCTTGATATCATAAGAAAGACAACTAATGATGAAATTTTAAGCTCAACTGTTCACTTGACATTAAACGTAGAGTTATAAGTTTAATATACGGTTGATTTTGTAGAAATTTTCACAGTTTGTATTTTAATGTTTATTTACTACAAATCTGCAAAATACTGTGGTCCTCGAAGGTTTAGGATAGGAGTCGTCTACTTGAAATTCTTTTGAAAACGGAATTGTTGCCTGGTATTATTTTGCTGTTTTAACGGCTGTGTGCATGTTTCTTGTTTTCCTGATCTTCATGCATCTGCTTAAAGGGATACTAAACCTTGTTTTGATGATACCAGCCAATCCTCGTTCTTCCGCCTGCTTATGTATCACAGCCAGGAATCAACTAAAACTCATTCTCCCTATCTCATAAACCGGAAATTAGGGTCCTTGGTGGGTGGTCTTTTCCCACTAAAAGCGTAGGTCACGCTTGCCGTTTAGCAGATTTTGAAAGGAGTATTCAAATTTTCCTCCAAGTTTTTGAGAGTTGTCGAGGATTACATACATTACTTTGTTTTTCTTGATTCTGTTACTACGTCAAAACCGGGTTGATTATCTTTATAGTAAACGTTTCTTTACCAGATTTTGAGCATCTCAAATATTATCGTTGGTTTGTACAGAAGTTACTATGTTGAATGTATTTTTTTACGTTTTATTTTGATGTCTCCCCTGTTTCATATGAAATAAGGAACACAAGAAGTCGTCGGTTTTGTTTTATGCGCCATTTTAGCTCAAACAACGCCGCACGAGACTTTAAACGTTTGCCTTCTCAAAAGCGCACCGATATCAAAATCACGATTTTTGCGAACAGATGCACTTTGCAGGACGGAAATTATGTCATCGTGTTGGGATTACGAAAGAATAGAAAACGAGAAGTTCCGTCCTGAATAAATTCAAATCTGAATTCAATCACTTGTAATATCTACACTTTTGCCTCCCGTATGTTTTGTATGACGTCATTGCACAATGTAATACGTGTCGTGCAACAACGACTGGTTTACGGCTTTGTGGCAAACTGTTCGAATTCTAACTGTTTACTACAGTACGTACAGTTTTCGTAAAATTCTCCTTCCATTTCCTCGGTTATTTGCTTATTTTGTTTTGTGCCGTTGTCTAATGTTTATATCATTTCAGAAAATCTACATCTGCAAGACTTTATAGAAGACGGAAGCGAGTGAGTTTTTAGAACTAAAAAAGCTTTAGTATTAAGTTTAGACATTATTAGGATTCTGGAAAAAGAACACAGGATCTGGTATATTTTGACGAAATTTCGTCAGATTTTGTCTAACTTCGTCGAAGTTGTGTAAGTTATTCCTTTAAAGGAGCAGGCAATACGATTGTTACAAACTTTGGCCGTTATTCTGAACTTTTTTCCGAAGTACCTGTACAGTACATGCGTGGCAAGTGTCGCACCCGGGTATGAACCTTTGGTTATTATAGAAGTACTTCGTTATCCTGCCAGAGAAAACAATTGCTGCTTTCTTCAGTCCGTAATTACATGTAAGTCGATGGTCGTTAGCACAGATGACATAAAACATTCCTGACGACGTAATTTCTCGACATATCACGTGACCTTTGACTTCAGGGGCGGATTTAGGGGGGTGCCAAGGGGGCCATGCCCCCCTCTAAAATTCTAACAGATACCATTTCGGAGTTCAGGTGCGCGCAAGCAGGGGCTCGTCGGTGATGAATAAACAATGCATAGGCCCTGAACAAACTGAACAAATTCCGTTTACCGTTTTTTTCTTTAGTCAACAGGTCCGCAACCCCAAACATTCGAGGCCTCTGCGTCCCCACATCTTAAGCTAGGCGCGCGCATCTGTCGAAATTCAGGTTATTCCCGTGCCCTGGCCCCCCTAACTCAAACTCCTGGATCCGCCCCTGGACTTGATTGTATTTATTGAATTTGTTAGCATAGGTCATCTGATCTCGTTCGGGTTAATTCCCCAGTGCTTTTTAGCTGTTCAAGCCGAGGTACACTTGGACAGTTTAAGCATAAACAAAACCTACTAAACGTACAATGTTTGTTTACTTGATCATAAACTATGCATCAACGATGCTCACGTTTGGAAAGTGCGTCTTATCTCTTTCGCCCTCTCTTTCTCCATTGACGATCCTTTTAAAATCATAAACGTGGGTCATATAACTTTGATCTGTCACGTGTAAATACGAAAACAGGTTTGTTATTTTTATCGTGCATGTGAATGACCCATAAATGGTACTTTTAGTGACTAGACAAATCTCAAAGAACTGATATTACTGTCATTTGAACTTTGTTTTACCCATAGGTTGACTTAAAGGGATACTATGGGTTTTACTACAAAAATGCATTTGGGGGGTTATTGTTGGATGATGCAAGCGTTTTGAAGTTATTAATTCTGATAGCAATAAAGCAATAAAGTCCAATGACTTTTCATGATTTTATTAGATATCTCCAATGGGGCTATTCGGAGAATTCTCCTCGCGGTGTCGCTGCTGTACTAGTGGTGATTGAATTGCGCATGCGTGGCTGTCTGCATGTAAACNTCCTTTTAAAATCATAAACGTGGGTCATATAACTTTGATCTGTCACGTGTAAATACGAAAACAGGTTTGTTATTTTTATCGTGCATGTGAATGACCCATAAATGGTACTTTTAGTGACTAGACAAATCTCAAAGAACTGATATTACTGTCATTTGAACTTTGTTTTACCCATAGGTTGACTTAAAGGGATACTATGGGTTTTACTACAAAAAATGCATTTGGGGGGTTATTGTTGGATGATGCAAGCGTTTTGAAGTTATTAATTCTGATAGCAATAAAGCAATAAAGTCCAATGACTTTTCATGATTTTATTAGATATCTCCAATTCTCATCGTTGTCTGCCACACATTAAATGAAATCGAGGCAGGTGACTTTACTAGTTAAACTGTTAATGCGTTAAAAATACCATTTATCGATTGGTGTTTAAAGCCGCCAGCGTATAATTTGATTGTCACCAACTCCCATATTTGTGGAATTTTACACAAACGCAATACATTTTTAACATTTCATGTTATTCTTGACACAGTAGTATGCATTCTTAATTCATAGAACGAAAGGGGTGTTGTCCAGATCTCAAAGTGAAAAGGGCAAAGCGCGCCACAAGAAAATGTGTAAAGCTATGAGTTTGTGTGTTTGTTACTCAGCATCGATAGGAGGTATAGCGTCTCTGACTGGCACTGCACCGAACCTCGTGTTAAAGGCACAAGCTGATTTGTGAGTAATTCGCCGATATCTTTTAAATTCAATTTCATTGCGTTGAAAATTAGTACAAGAGATGCTTCACTTTTCGTGTCCAGAACGTGACGTTGTGCGTGAAAAAATGTTAGTTATTCATACACATTCGTCTCAAGAAATTAAAACTATCAATCAAACTTACAATCAGTGTTTGCTTCTTCCTAAAAGGTTATTCGAAGCATATGGTTCAGAATCTGGTGTCAGTTTTGGCTCATGGATGGCATTCGGACTGCCCACGTCAGCGTTGGCGCTCGTACTGGCTTGGTGCTGGTTACAGATATGGTTCCTGGGTGTCTGCACGACCGAGTGAGAATTTGGCTTGTAGTTCTCTTTCAGAGGTTTTAAAAAAATTGAAATTCTAGGCAAGTCGATTTTTATCAATAACTGGCGGCTAAAAATTCAGAATTACCTCCGACAGTTTGGATAGCAAATAAGACGTTTGATTACTTACACATGGTTGTTAGTCTACTTAATTAACAACAGGTTTCACTTGTTTTAATTAGTGATTATCATATAATAAATTAATTACTGGATTTAATCATTCTCTCTCCATCTACACACAATCTCAAAACATTACTACCTTTTCAACCAACACAGTCAATTTCTGACATTACGATTAGGTCTCACGACAGCGTCACGGAAACTTTAATGCTGATAACAATTCAACGTGGTTATGTCAATCCCAGATTACATTTATCTTAAGAGCGATATTTGTGTCCGTCAGATGTATTCACTAGTTGATTACTCTTGTAATCGGTTTTGTTTCAGCGACATACCCTGCTCCAGAAAAAATCGTAAACAGGACCAGAGTGTGAAGGCTATAGTGAAAAAACATTATGATTCGTTGGGACCGTGGAGGTATGTTTGGGTTTCTTATCTTGGAGGTCCCCAGACTTGGAAAAACTGCGAAACGCCTTGACTCCGTGGTACTGGCTTCTCAGCACGCCGAGGCGTCAGTCAAGGTTTTTTGACCGCCAGGACGGTAGTACATGTACATGTACATGGAATCGTTAAGAAAACATATGCGCTGATGTGAAGCATTGACCAGTGCAGATTCGTGGGCATTTTTGTAGATTTTTGGAATTGGGAACGTGGCAAACCATTGAAGCAAGGAATTTATCATTGCTGTGCTTTTGATCACAATTTATATTGCCGTTGTGGTATGTATTACGCGTACATGCGCGCACCCAGGAGTCCACCATTTGGTCAAGCGGGCAAAAAGGTCCGCCTCAGAGAAACAAAAACTCCGAAAAAACTAGAAAACGAGACAAAAGTCCGCTAAAAAGGCAGGAATTACCAAAATTTGGCGAATTCACAATTCATAACTCCGAATGTATCCCGTGAATCGTAGTAAAAGATACACATTCCCAAAAATTTGAGCCTACACTTTTTAAGCTGGGTGCGCGCGTGTAAAGATAAGTATGTAACTTCTGTAAGGAATCGTTCCGTTTGTTAAATTGGTCCTTTCACTACAGCAACTGCAGTCTACCACCTAAACTACTTACAGAACTCTGAGCGTTAGTGATCAGATCACTACTCAACTGTTTCAAAGGTATACTATAGGTGCTATGGAAAACTGTCAACTAAACACAGGTTCAATACGCTAACAGACTGAAAGTTCGAAATTTCGATGTTTGGTCTCTGCGCGAAAATTTGCAAATTTAATGACAAATCTGCAAACCTGTCTTCCAAACTATTCAAATGCAGTTTTGTTGATACTCATGTCAGTGAAGCAGTTGTGTCTCCCCAGAGCGACTTCCATACTATTCTCTTATGTACACGTCATTTTCAACGACGATCTTCTTCACTGACCACTGACTTGTAATGTTCCCACAGGTTCGAAGAGGGCGCTGCACTAGGCTGCTTGCTCGCTCTGGTTCTACTCTGGTTGACAAGAGACCCTAAGTTTGTCAGTGGATGGGGTTCTATTTTTAAGCCGAAGTATGTTTTGTTATTTTAGGTTATCAATAGCAATTCTTGAGTATTATTTGATAACAGGAATTCAATGGTACGTCATGTGTGTTAGATGAAACCTGCATGGTACAGGATAGAGCATCATCTTCCACTACGGTTTTCAAGGGCGTTCTCAATAAAAGCGTGTTTTCTCAGTAGCGCAGTTCTTTTCTTACAAGCTGTAGTTCTTTTCTCACAAATTGCCAATTTGTTGCTAATCGAGGTTTTTTTTTTCACATACCACATTTTCGCCGAAGAAAGTTAATCTCTCGTGAGTTCTTTTAAGATGATCTCGAACAGATAGTACGTCGGACAGAAAAATAGCCCGTTGTGATTTTGGGTGAACATTTGGAAATGGAAAGTTAATAGTAAAGCTCTGTTTTGAAAAAAATTGCCATAACGTTAATTTTTACAGATGATATAACACGAACTTGAGGTTTTAAAAACTTTTTTGTTGAATTTTGCCGGTTTGAACAAATGTACTGATGCATGCTGGGATTTCATAGTCTGAAGTGCAAGTGTATGGGTGACCACCATTTTTATCTCCAATTTATACTAGTCGCTAGAGGTATGACGCTGTCACTCCCCGTCTCTATTACAAAAAAAACACACAGGCTTACTCCAAGCTCTCGTGTGTCTGCTTGAGCCACCAGTAACGCTGCTCAAATTATTTTCACGTTTCACTTTAAAAACTTCTAAAACCGTTTTTTTAACAATAAACCATGGGACTGTACGTTTAAAAGGTTCAATTGTAAATAATGCCTGAACACAGTTCAGCATGTTCGTGAAAAGACGCTATTACTTACATGTATAACACCCGTGTGGATTGTGAGGGAGAAAGGTTTTATGTTTGGAAAGTATAAGGGCATGTAGAACTAACCCCGTCCACGTAATCGTGAAGGTAGTTACTGCAGCATAGAACAGGTTTTGTTACAATATTATACACATATTTTTCTCCGTCTAGGTTCGTTTCCGACGCCACAAGCTCGATTTTAGTTGGATGTGCTCTGTTTGTCATCCCAGCCAACAGACCACCATTCTTGGGAGGAAAACGCTGCGAAAGTAAGTTCTGTCGAATTGTCTATCCGCACCCGGAACCCATGCATGTACATGTAACTGTACACACAGAGATACTCAAAAATTTCATCGATGTCAGCATGTTGGTTTTCAAAGCCCAAAATGGCTGAGAAGGAGACAAGATCGTTATCACATTTTGGTGTCTGAAAACCAACGTGTCGGCCGAGAGTTAAAGTCTATAAATGATTTATTATGCGATTACATCCGCTAAATAATACACGGAAGGAGGTTTTTCGATCGCATGACGAACACTCGTTTGGTCAATCAGCAAACTTTTTTCAACTAAAACGCTATGGATGGCATAGATTAAGCAAAAGTAAGCGTAGATTAAACACATTTCGACACGCTGAAAGGTACTCGTTTAAAAACCCTACTGGCGCTTCAAATTTCTAGCCACCTAGCGATTCACGGCTGGCTCTGGTAAGAGAGCGCCGCCCACGCTCCAGGGCACCAACGTAAGGGGGTAAGCTTTGCAGTGGAGGCACGGTTGCGATGGAATTCAGGCGTGCAAAAGCTGCCACGTTGAGTGAGGCTAGCGTCATGGTGCTATGCGTTTTGAATTTTAAAGTGATAATCTTTATTGCAATATTCGCCTGTTATTAATGATGTCGAATCTGGCATTTTACAGAGCGCCCTGCTTTGATAGACTGGGAGACCGCTGTCCACGGCTTACCGTGGGGTGTCCTACTTCTAATTGGCGGAGGTTTAGCCCTAGCCGAGGCCTGCCAGGTTAGTACTTTAAACTAACCTTTAGCGTCTTGCTGGTGCATCTTTATTGGACAACAGATTGCGCAGTATACATGTAGAGTCAACTTTTCTATCTTTTAATTTGAGCTATGACACCTGTACATTTTTTGCGTAGACACTTTGAAGTTGAAGAAGATTTCAATTTCCAGTTGTACGTCTTAAATAAGTTGTCGGCCGAAAGTTCTGGAAGTTGATGACTTGAAATTTGTGAAGCTAATGTTTTGAATTTCGACTACCACCACTGTCTTCTTGTAAATAACTATTGACAACCTTTTCATTTGATCTTTGCTGACTAAAACATGAATCAATTAACTGTATCGACTTATACTGCACCGATAACATGTTTTACAAATCTTAATTTACATTGGATTTCAAGAGATCTGGGCTGTCCTCGAAAATTGGTAGTCAACTTTCGGCACTTGGCGTTCTCCCACCCTGGGTAATTGTCATTCTTGTGACCTTGTTGACGGCAACTGCAACGGAAGTGACGTCAAATACAGCAACATCGACTTTGTTATTACCCATAATCGGAGACATGGTAAAGCACGTGCACATCTTTCTTGATCTCTAAGCAATGAAAATGTTACTGTTAAGAAAAAACCTTTTCTGACATGTATAATGAGTTGCTAACAAAAGGAGAATCGTAATGCGCCGAAGGAAAGACCTTGTTTAGTTATGTCCGAAACGGATACGTCAACCTTGCTGGTCAGGGTTGCAGGTGGTCGTGGTTCAAAAGTCTAGCAAACTACATGTATTTCGTGTAGTTTAGTTCCGCGACTTCTTCACACTAGAGTTAATATGAATAAGAGTGTCCACATGGTAATTTGGCAATTGGTACTGATCCGTGTCGTATATGCATGCGTCGTCACTTGCTTTCCAGGAATTGTTATGAACTTACTTAAGATGACACTACTGTTCAAACAGGCACTGAAGATTGGTGTAAATCCGCTTTATCTGATGCTTCCGGCCTGTCTGGCGGCGTCGTTTGCCTTCATGTTGCCAGCCGCTACTCCGCCAAATGCCATCGTTTTTGGGTTTGGGCATCTGAAAGTGTTAGACATGGTAAGTGGTCTAGCGATACGTTTTGGGAAGGCATTGGATCTTCGTATAATAACAGGTTCGCATGAATGGCGAAAGCGTTGTTTGACTGGATAAAATGAACGTTAGCGTGTTAGTCAGACAGAAAAGGAGTCCGTGAAGATGTCATTTTTGCCCGCAGTGTCGTTCTTTTTAAACACTCGAGTCGCTTTTAAACGAAAATTGATTTCAAACGCGTTCAATGAATTGATTGATGTGATGTCGGAAAAAAGGCCATATACCCCTGCGCATATGTGTCCTTTAAAATAAGCGGGCTGGCTACAAAATGCACTGTAAGCGCTAGTAAAAACGCCAGTAGTCTTGGAGTAACTCAAACCTCCAGCAAAGTGCCAGAAAAGTGACCCTTGCTACCACAGCCACTCTTGACAGCCCGGCTTGATACGATACTACAATAAAGGGAAAATTGAACAACTGTACTCACACACAATATCTGCGACTGCCACACGTTCACTAGTTACATTTATTGACATCAGCACCAAAAATATCCGGTTCTTACAGCTTTTCTTAATGCAATCGCAAATATTCACCGTTAATACATGTATGTCCTCGCCAACTGATGTGGCCGGAAGTACACTAAATGCCAATACTCTTTAGGACACTCAAACGTCACTAGAACGCTTACACCAGCTAAAAACAGCAACATCAGTGGAAGTGGAGGCTCGTGGCGATAATTACCGATCTTGGGGAGCTCGCTATACAACTAAGTAGGCTATACAATAATAAGATTACTTCCATGTGCTTCACTGCACGGTCGGAATAAAGTTCGAATGCCACCAAGCAAAGTTGACTTATTTTCCGTTTATCCAATCAGCATATTCTAATAGTACTCTGGCACTAATGTTGCTGTTTTTAGTTGATGCAAGCTTTCTTGTGGCGTTTGAACGGCCTACAGACCATGGGCATTGAGTGTACTTCCGGACACATGAGTTGACGAGGACGTACTGAGGATGAATGTTTGGGATTGAATTAAAAATTGGAGGTTCTAATAGTAGATTTGGTTCCGATGTTAACAAATGTAACTAGTGAAGGTGTGGCAGTCGCAGGTAATGTGTGTGAGTACGTTACTTCCAAGGTAGGCGCAATTTGAGTTGTTCCGAAAGTGCCTGGGGGTGCGACCATATTCGATAGCAGTTTTTCACCGTTCTCCTTATAGTATGACGTCATGTGGCTGATAATTATGTCTGTGCTTGCGACCGTCCACAATAATAGTGTTTCTGCAGTTGGCAAAAGTGGTAGCGAAAATCCTAGCGTTGTAACCAGCACGTGATCCGGACATAACTGTCACCCTATGAAGGCGGCCATATATTGCAGAACCATACTGATTTCTCCGATACACCGTATCATCTAAACGCAACAAACGTGGCCTCTGTTCTATTAAATGCTGAAGAACACGGCTGTTGTGGTTTTAAGGCAAATAAGTTAATCTCAAAATCATACCACCTCTTCCTTCTATATGAGTACTGGACAATAGATTTTTCGGTGCAGATCACTGGATTTTGAAGGAAGGCTCTCAATACCACCTGACGGGCACTCTTCGACTAGTCACATTAAATGTTTCATTTAACGAAGCTTAAATTTCAGGCGTGTTCTCTACAAAACCAATGTCAGTTGTCAAAGTACAGCAAGTACAAACTGATCTTAACATTTTCAACACGTTTGTGCTGTAATCTTCTCCTTTGTGCTCCGTTAGCAATTGATTTAAAACAAAATGATTTTTTACAAGTCTGAAAAGATGCCTGCTCCAACCGTGACTCAAACCTGGTACCTTTTGCTCACCGTGTAGACCCTGTAGTCCACAGAGCCATCGGGACTAGCGGTCCCGGGTTCGAGTTCCGGTTGGGACAGAAATCTTTTCATGCTTATAATAGGTCACGTGGGTGTGGCCACAGATGACGTGTTGGCCAGACTGAAAAATTTTTGCAATATACGTTTCCAGCTCGGTGTGAGAATTACATATTAAAATGTTATTTTCAGATGCTTGCGGGATTACCTCTTAACATCCTTTGCGCCTCGGTGGTCACGTTAGCCGTTCAGACATGGGGTATGCCTCTGTTCAACTTGGGGACGATGCCCGAGATATTTCTCCAGCACTACAATTCCACCAATATGTCAATTGCACTCGACCTTGGACACTGAATGAGCAAATTCTGCGGCATTTCTAATCATGAGAGTCTCGGCCCGCCAAATGAGACTAGCACTAAACTTCAACCGTAGAAAAACAAATTTGACTTTACGTTTGTTCATTAATCAGCGCAAACATTTGTTACGTGCATGTTTTTGTGAATTGCATTTTTTTTCTATTTTGGCAAACGTTAATCACGATTTTCTACCATAAATGGCTAGTCATGCAAGTTTGTAATTCCAGCTAAGCAAGGCTCGAGAACAAGTAAACACAACGATAGTCCACCATCTGTGTCTTACAATCATTGGTTGGGCTCCGGGACGGAAGAGTAAACGCGGTTTTACGATGCAACTGGTGGACTTGCAATGCAGGTCAACCATACACGCACACGAACGAAGAAAATGTACTATGTTTCTATTGTAAGCAAGTACATGTAGCTGCCTTTACTGTCAGCTGGATATCAGTAATCATATCTGGTACAAAAAGTGAAAATAATTCACCTACATAACGTTTTACTAATACTTTAAATGCTGTTATCTTTAACAGAGTTCAATATGGATTTAACAATAAGTATATGGAACACTTGTCAATGATAGCGGATACAACTTACGGAAGCATCGCGTCGTTGACAACCGAAGGCACTTTCACTCCAGTCCACCAGTGAATGTCAGTAAAAAGTCAAAATATGCCGACAAATAAACCACTTGCGGGTTTACAAACTTAGCAGAGCATGAGGTCTATAGCCCTGCACGTGGAAAACTTCCATGGATACCTACATGTACAAACTGCAGACGTACTCCGCTTTGAAGTACATGTACGATCGAGGTTTAAACGCCGTGACGCCAAGGAAAGTGGGACAACAATGAACCTGCTTCATATTTCACCAAAGCTCTATTGCGTGGGGTAGTTTTCCCACGTCAAACGGGCTTTGAAAAAGTTTTGGCTGGCCATGTAATCTTGTTACTGCACATAAGAGTGCATGCGGAACAATTTCTGGTAGTTAGTGGACTCAATGAAATCGACATCCGTTAATAAAGCTTGACATGTCAATAGGCTGGCGTAATCTATGAATAGGCTCAAAGGCTAGGTGTCGTGGATATGCCGCGGAGTGCCACAGAGAGGCCCGTAGCCAACTTTGTAAATGGGGAGTTCGACTGGCATATTACACGGAGCAGACTCTAGGTCAAAAGCTGCAACGAGATTGTGATTGTGCGATTATCGGAAAGAGGAGAAAACATCCGCACCGTGTACTCTGCATGCCATGTCACGGTGAGTGGATACTAGATAGACCTACGCCATGACCAAACCTCAAATTCATTTGCGTCGCAAGGGAAAACATGTGCTCAGCCTCTTTTGACCCATCGACGGTTGCATGGCACTTGCATTACTCTCACATTTGCATGAAGTGATTACAACTTTCAGGTGCACACGAATGTTTGGACAGTAATTTCCGTCACACTGCTTAAGGGATTGCGCTGCAGCTGAAGGCGGGTCTTCCACTTCAAACTTATAGTATTTGGTCTCCCAACGTGTAAGCTACTGCTGAGTTCAGAAGATGGCAAGTCAAACTGGTAGGTGTGGATCGAACAGGTCTTTCCAATCACTCTCATGTCATGCACGTTTATGAAGAACTGCATTAACCAAAATAGTAACTTGGAAGCAGTGAGTGCGAGGTGATGCTATCAAGAAATGGGTCGAATTGCGACATTTAGTGGAAAGTAGTCTTAAACTGTTGTAGTTTTATATTTTCAGCTTGAGTATACATGTATGACCGCATGCCTGTGTGCGTGGTTTGTAGACACTGCAGCCAATGTTCTCTGCAAGTCTAATCGCCTGATCGAAAATGGGTTTGAACTCATTTCCCATATTGTCACGCTCTTAGCGGTTCTGTGATTTTACTTGGCAGACTTCACGGTACGCATCAACGTCACGTGCCCTGTCCAGCAACTACACAGTCAAGCCGGACAAATAACACAATGGTTACGAAGGTAACAATAAAACTAAATTCTTTAGCTAGGTAATTTTTTGCGGTGTCGCTTGGAGTCCCCACTCAGGAAAGAAATCTCCGTACTTTTCAAGATGGGATCCAATGGCAATGACCTCGAAAGCCTCTACGATGAAAGTAAAAGCTTGGTAGATACATGTACTGTATGTCGAGAAGCGTCATGACGCTAAGCCAACCTCCTCTAGGTCAATCGGGCCTCTGCGTCTAAACTGAGACAGTTGATTTCATATTCCCGCAATGTGCGTATTGCCCCGATGTTTTAAAATTTTTAAGTGCGATGCTAAAAACCAAGTGAAATGGGAGGGGGCTACTCTAGACATAGGGGAAGTAACCCGAAATAGAGTTCAACCTAACTCGAGGGTAATCTGAATTCGATTTTATGTTACAGGGGTATTCTGAACAGGGGAAGTTTGAACTTGTTCTACCGGATTGGTGTAAAATCTGGAAACAGAATGCAAGCGTACTCCCACTAAATTCAAATAATATGTTGACTTTGACAAAAACGTTGTAAACATGAAAGAAAACTCCCTGTCACAGTCTTGGAAGCTTACAGGAGAAGTATGGGTGAGACGTCATTTAAAATCCATGACAAATTAGACACCTTGAGCATAACTGTCTTCACGACTCGCACAACCGCCATGGGAGCACGTTGGGCCCATGAATAAAACTACTTGATAGAAATGTCCAAATGGGTTAAACATGTACAACTTACGAAAAACGTAGGAGTACGAAAGTAAGATTCACTGAAGCTTGCCCTGTTCCGACTCGGGAACAATGTTTGGCTGAATATTGTCAGTTCCTGCATGACCTGAGTCGCTGCTCTGTACTAGAGTATCTTGACGTTTACGAAAACAAAATACTTTTTGCATCGTAAGCCAGTGCGGTACTTCAAAGCTGGGAAATTCAAATCCCTTCGAAATTACGCGGAAACCAGATGAGTCTGGGTAGGCCTTATCTACTTTCCGACGTTTTGTGAATTACATTTTATTAAACAAATTTTCTTTTAATTTCTGTGTAATACCATGTCATTTGCATTATATGATAGAGGCCCTCCAGTATGAGCTGAGAGTCCGAGGGGAAATTCTGGATTATTGTTTTTTTTTATTACGAGCGCACCCAAATACCTGGCAATGGGAATTGCGAAATTCTGGAAGAGGAAGCTTGGTTGTGCTCACAGGCGACACCGTTGAGCGTTAGATTAACCGTTTAGTGAGATAACGCTATCCGGCTTCCGTTTTCGGATGGATTCGAGGTATTTTGCGCTTCCTACATGTAGTGGCCATTTTTACTGATTTTGAGTCTGTTTTTGGCGTCCACCCGGCCTTCTGTCAACCAAACCACTCCAAGTATGATTGTAAAAATTGGCATAATTATTTATATGTTCCTATTGTGAAAAAGACGGCTGACGAAGATTTTCCGACGACTTCGAATACTATGGCGCCTCCTTGCGGCAGTTTTGTTTATTTTTGCGCCCATGGCTGTATTTTCTAAACGCTCTGAGGGATCTTTACTAAATTTAGAACATGTATTAACATGTATGAACTTGACAACGGACGACGACGGCTTTCGGACGGATTGAATTAATGGTTTGCCCCCTAGTGGCAATTTTATTTTTTTACGTTTACCTCTGTATCTTAAAGGTCCTCAGGGGATTTCCATAAAATTTGACAGATAGGCATCTATTAGTGAGGTGATGCTATCCTTTTGTTTTCGGATTGAGTCAAGGTATTTTGTGCTACCTAGTGGCCACTGTTATTGTTTTCGAGTTTGTTTTTGGCGTCCGCCCCTCTGTCAACCAAACAACCAAGTACGATTGTGGAAATTCACATGTATGTTTCTACTATGAAGAGGATGGCTGAAAATGATTTCCCGACGACCTCGACTACTGCGGCGCCTCCTAGTGGCAGTTTTGCTTTATTTACGTCCATGACTGTATCTCCCAAACTCTCTGCAACAGACGGCAACGACTTTAGGACGAATCCGACAAACGCTGCGCACCGTTTTGGCAATTTATTTTTTCCGTTTTTCTCTGTTTCTCTAATTCAAGATCCTTGGTGGATTTTTATGAAGTTCGGTAAATAGTTTTCTGTTGAAACGGTGGAATGTTTCTGTTTTCGAATTGATTCGACGTATTTTGTGCCATCTAGTGGCCATTTTAACTGTTTTGTAGTATGTTTTTGTGTCTGCCCCTCTATCAACCAAATTACTCCAAGTATGATTGTGAAAATTGGCATATATGTTTTTAGTGTGAAAAAGACGATTGACGATGATTTTCCGACGACTTCGAATACTGTGGCGCTTCCTAGTGGCAATTATATTTAGAGCCCATAGCCCCTCTTGTAGCAATTTCATTTTTTTTTCCTTTTTCTCCGTCTCTCTGAAGTTTCTTGACGGATTTTTATGATATTTGGTAAATAGCTTTTTATTAAAGAAGCGATGACAAGTTCTCGTTTTCGGATGGATTCGACTTATTTTGTGCCATCTAGCGGCCATTTCTTTGATACACTTAAACACTACTAGAAGCACACCGTTTGCGGTGCCTTCGTGGGCGCATTTCAACGCTCCGCGTTGCTCTTGTTTACATGAATAAATCACTATTTAATTCATACTTAAGTTCAATAAAGAAATAAATAAGTATTCATCAAAGCTGTAACGAGACAATTTCAATAAAATCTAAGACTATAACCCTGCCTAGCTTCTGCCAAAAACTAACCTTTGATATATGCTATCAACCGTTAATTCCGATCTGCATTGCCGAATTCTAACTTTTTTGTTTGCAAACACGACCAAGCTTTAGAGTTTCCTGACACGGGAGAAACAGTTTACTCCAGCAAACTTTTGCGAAGCAAGCTCTGACAAATTGCTTGATTGTGTATGGTATACTTTGGCAATATTGTAGAAATTTGGAGGAAATTGCATGAGGGAGGACTTCTATCGTTTCACTGTAATCGAGCTACATGTAGGACAGACAATTGGAAATCCCAGTAGTACATTTTCGCTCAAAATTGACTTACTGTTGTTAACTTGGCGTCGTTGACGCAGACATAGAGATCAGTGTACAAATGTACATGCTTACACACTAGTTTATGCCCAGATAAAGCACTTACATGTACGTTTGCTTTGCTTTTGGAAACTGTAGGCTTATATCTATATGAAATTTCTAAAAATTGCCCGAGTAAAGGAGCTTTTCCGAAAGAACGCTCTTTCAAAAGAAAAAATTTGCTTGAGCCCGGATTTTGAATTACGTTTTAGTGACTTTTAAGAAAAATCTGCTAACTAAGTCAGATTGTGTACACAATGCTGCACTGTACCCAATGATTTGTATTTAAATTGATGTCTAACTGAAGATGTTATGTTTATTAAAAAATGGCACTGTTCATACCAATTGCCGTAGGGTGACAAAACATGTTTTCACCGTTCTTTGAATACTTTTCTAGAATTTACACGTACGTCCATTAGAAACGATTTTCGGATTGTGGTACAGTGCTTCTTCTTCTTCTTCATGCCACAGCATGTTGAAGTTTGTTCTATGTTTAATAATCTTAATAATGAAATTTGATGATTTTGGTATATTTTTCACGATCTAAATATGCAAATGGTTGTCAAGGCGGGTTTGAACATACCTTTCCGTGTCGTCGTTCTGGTTATCGCGCTTACACTCAGCACCTTACAGGCGTGTTGCTCGGGAATCTCCTCCAAACACCAACATTTTTCTCAGAAACTTGTCCGCATATCAAAAGGGCGACAATCAACAAAGAGGCCTATAGAAAACATCCTTTAATACAGTTATGCAAGTTACATGCACTTGCGCTGCATTGCCACTCTGCATACCTGTTCGAAAGAAGCTTTTCAATTTGACATTGTTTGTTGCCATTATATTTTAAATGAAAGACAACGACACTTGTACATCAGCAGTTTACAATAATGGCAGTCATAAATTTTGACCAGTGACTAAGACCAAAAATCGTGGCAGATTGCGTTCTTAACTGTGTTCCATGGGAGTTAAATAAAACAGGGCTAAGACATTTAGGTCTCAACTAGTTAGCTCAATTTTGGTCTAAGAGTTTCATGAACCCGAGTGCGTTCCGTAGACCAAGTTCCACGCAAAATCACGCGATAGAAAGACTTGCTAGTACATTTATACACGAAACAATTCTAAATGTAGATTAATCCAACAAAATGATGGCTATTGAAGAGGTCGGTGAGCTAAAGTTTCAATGTTGAATTATGGGACACAAACCAAGAATTATTGGATTGAATTCACTAATGAAGATTTCTAACTCTCTCGTGTTTTGCACACCAGATTAATGTTTTTAAAGAGCAATTTGAAGGGTGGCTTATCCACCGCAAAAATGTATGGATTTGCATTTTTCATCGAATTCACAAGATAGTCTTTTCCAAAGTGTCACTTGATTGAAATTCTCATGGTGCAACAGTTAGAGCCAAGGCCTCAGGTCCAGTGGCTGAGTTTGACGTTATCACTGGTCTGGGTCAATGAAAGCCCTTATTTGCACCCTATCTCAAGACGCATAAAAAGTCATAAGTGACAAAAAGCACACTCTAAGGAGCTTCTCAGAAGAAAAAGACATTGGCCTTTTTGCCTTGCTACAGTACGTCCATTGGAAAAATGAGATGCTTAAAATGACTGCGAATTTTGGCCTTTTTCTACCAAAAATTCGCGACTGCCCAGGTGCACAGAAGGAGACAAGAATCCCAATCCCAATACAGTACAGCCACTGAATTATTAGACTCTCTCCGGTGTCTCTCCGGTCTGGCCACCCGTGACCGTACCCTGAGACAAACCGGAGAGTGAGACGTGAATCAACCGTGACAGCTGGCGTGAGCCTAAGCGTGACTGTACCCGGAGCTTACCGTGAGTTAGGCGTGAACGAAGCGCGAGCCAGCCGTGAGACAGGCGTGAGTTTACCTGCATCGCAGATGAAAAAGCAATTCATTAAAATTATATCAGTAACTAGCAGTGATGTGTGTATTCTCATAGACATTTGCTCATGTGAGGTTTATTTCTTTTTGAAATCGTCACGTTCAGCAAAAAAACAAAATTTCCTTCTCAAATCTTAAGTCACTTCAGGAAACAGACCTGTGAACTCTACTTTTCACTTATATATAATTATTTGTTTTTTATATAAACTAATAAAGAATCTTAACACGCGTGTACATGGCGTAAATATTCAATTGCCTTCACGATATGAAGGAGCATAGCATGTCAATTCTGAGCACATTGATCCCAAGTTCCGGCTTCATGCGGAGAAAACTGATCGTGCCCATGCATTTGACGAGTCAAACAGATCACTGCCATTATTATTTTAGTGAAGAAGTACCCCGGGGATACTGTGAACTCCGTCGAAACGCATGTACTACGGGGAGGGGGCTACAAATAATTAAACTGCACTACGGATTGGGGAATTTTTAGTCAAAACATTTGCTTGCAGTAAGGGATGGGTATGTCAGAATGGCGGCTTATTGAAATTTTCTGTACGCCAGTGCGGTGCAAAAATTTACAGAGTGACACAATACTTCACAAGATGCGTAGGCTATTTTAAGGCGAATTAACTATATCCAGCTGTGAGAAGTTTCAAGGAGTCCATAGCCATGTAAAGACGACTCTGGACACAGGGTCGCGTATATTCGTATTTACTAACCGTGGTTACTGTACATGTATGTCGTTGATGGGACTGGCTCTTAAGTCGTAAATAGAAAATGTACATGTAAGCGTAACACAAGACGAGCTGAAGACGTTTGTATGAATAACACGTGGAAATACAAAGTTAGTCGGATCCCAAGTGTGGTAGATGACTGTTTGCAAAGATACTCTATAATATACATGTACTATAATGTCTTTGCAACTTGTCCGAAACGACAGGCAATCAAGACGTTACATGTATTTTATTGATTAGCCCAGTGCCCTACCATGGTTACCACAGGTACCGAAGGCGTGAAGAAAGCCTGAGGAAAGCGTGAACTAAACCGGAGGTAAGCGTGAGGACTACCCGGAGAGTAGGCGTGAGGCGACTTGACTGATTTCTGTCACGCCTACGTTCCGGTTGCGCTCCGGTCTGGCCAGGCGTGAGGTAGCCCGGACGAAGTCTAAAAATTCAGTGGCTGTACTGTATGTCATTACCAACCAGACATTTGATAATTTTCTTTTGTCTGAAGGCTACCTGGAATCGGGTAAAAAATTCAACACTGAACAAGGAATCGTGCTCAGAAAACAGCGGGACATCCCTGTCGAGGTTTACAATAGTAGAGGACAAATTTATGGAATCCACTTGCTAAAGACAACTTACAGGAATTACTGAATACCCTTTGTGGCTGTATTATGGTTATTCANGACTGTCACTTCCAATTTAGTACAAACTTGACCCACTCCGTTCTCTTCATTTTTGGAGAGCAAAAAGGGCGGGCCGGGAACCGTAGCCTTGGAACTTGCTCTGTCGTGTTGAGGACAACATCGTGGAGGTGAACAGCACGTCACAACATTACATGTTTACTCATAAATATTTTGATGACAAGTTTCGCTGTTCTTATCACATGTAAATTATTGAAGAGGGGAGCATACGTGTAAGCTGGGAATCTGTAAAGATGAACGAACGTACAGTTTATGGGATGGAAACGCTTTAGAGGACGGCGTATTTTTTTATTAGCATGCATAATGAGCAGTATTATCAAATGTTAAGGTTTTATTAAACAACACTTATATCAGATTTTTGAATTTGAAACCGATCAGGGACAACTGTACTGGGATCTGCTCTGTTACAGCAACCCAATTAATTACAAAATTGCAACAAATCGGGCAGCAACATGTGTCTCGGTTTAATATAATGGTCCCTTTTATTACAATTGGAATGAAACAGTACATCCTAATAAATCGGTGCTCCATGCCGTCACTTGGTCCTTGTTTATAGGTGCGGGCCAACCGGGGCGAAAAAAGGAGACCTGGAATGGGTTAAAACTGCCGAGAGTCAAGTGACGGTGGCTACAAAACAGTCGGGCCACTGAGTCTGTGGTTGGCATACCAAATAGGCCATAGGCGGATTTAGGGGGGGAGGGCCCAGCCCCCCCTTTGGCTGCCGCAAAAAATAAAACAGCAAGAGCGTTGGGAAATGTTGAGTTTATTAGTTAACCCCGGTAATTAACATTATACGGCTAAAACAAGATTTAAATGTGTGCACTTTGGGGGTGGGCTCAGATCCAATTTCAAGTGTCAAATTCGGAACACGGCGCAATCGTATCGGAACTGTGGCTAAGTACATGTATAGGCTCTCCCGCGATATCCCGGACGACCGGCAGTGTCGCTGCGCACTACGACTTCGTTTCCGTCGTCACTGTGCAATGAAGAAATTTTTACTTCATTGTTTTAAAGGAAATGGAATTTGAGTAAAAATGAAAAAAACAGAAGCTGCTGGTAAGATGTGAATTTTAATCCAAGCCTTAGTGAATCACTATACATGTAATTCTTTCATTGTTTCGAAAGCAACCGCGTCATTTATGCCAACACAAAAAACGGATTTGGTCTTTTGGGCAATTGAAGACTATTTTAAATACAACAAATTTGTTACGAACTGATTGCACAAAATTTAAAAAGTGTAAAAAGCATTACAGAAAAGTAGGTTTCGCGCACAAACGCTGTGGACCACAAACAAGTAGGTCTCTTAGACTCAAACCACGGGAAAAATCGTAGTGGTGCAGTGGTAAAGCACGCGCGCTGTAACCACCAGGTCGTGAGTCTGTGGCACTGGCAGTTATTCAAGCTTGAAACGTTCACAGTTTTTTTTTCTTTTTCCTTTGCCTTTTTTCTTGGATAATACTTTAGGAATCAAGGAAATGATTGATTTTTAGAGGAAAAAACAGAAAAAAAATTTCCTCTGGCGGGAAGGGGGCAAACCTTCCTCCTCCATTCGTTGCTATGCGCATCTACAATCGTGCTTTGCGCAAATTTTTACAGACAAAATGTTGCTCCCCCCTTGTGATATCCTAGATCCGCCACTGTAGGCTAACTCTCCTTGACAAGCCAACTGACCCTGGTCTAAAATGAACAAACATAACGAACTCTCAGTTCTTTCAAAGCCAATAGTGAACCATTAGCCTCGACTTCCAACAAGCATTCGGCTCCACTCAAGACGAAATACGGCGAAGTTCCTGATTGCACAGACCTCCTTATTTGGAAAGTCACGGTGTATATAGGACCAACCTGATAGCTTCGTTACTTTAACATTTTAAAAAAGGCTATAGAGGATACGCAACATATGTCTTATTTCATAGTGTTTTTATGGGCAGAGAAAAGGTTCAAAATAGACAACACTTCGGTCTCGGTGGGATATTCCTGATGAAATGAATTCTCGATAGGATATGGCAATAGAATTTCTATATACATGTACATGTACGTGGAATAACCTTTATATACAGTAGCGACGAGGGAACCAGTCTGTACCCTTGGTGGGAGACTGCCTTTTTTACTAAGTTACGGGATCTCATTTTTACCACCAATCGTGAGCCCGTAGATCGAAGACTTCTAGTCTACAAGTTCTAGTCTATATGAATCATAACTAAGGAACACGCTGAGATCAAAGTTCATTACTGTAAGTTGTCAGACGACCGGTTCTTCCAAATGTATATTGCATGCTGCTCACTTACTGGCTTCATGATCGTTAGGGCCCGCTTGAGCCATGCAGCATTAAAAACGGCAGTTTAGTGCTTTTTTTTTACTTTTTTGAGTTACGTGGTGCAGGTAACCATGGTTACGAGTGCATTTTAGAGAAAAGAATGAACGAGTTCTCGACGCCTGTGATGCGCAGCCCTGGGCGACTGTCCAAATTGAAACCCCCAACCGATGAAGACTCGGCACTTAGACTCTTAACTTAAAACTGTGAACAGGGTTATAGGCGGAAAATTAAACATACGCATCTATCGAAATCCGGTACAATTCACACGTAGGCCTATGTGAAGAAACGCCTACTGACCGACGACAGTGTTATTCGCGAGGTCGAGTTGTAAGATACGATAAGACATAAAATATTTGAATTATTTCAATTTTACCGTGGATATACCTGAAAATGGAATAAATTGATGCGCCGCCGACTGCATTTCATCCAGACCCGTATCTTTACGCAAGCTTCCTAAACGTCAAGTATTAGCCGAGTGACATCTGCCGAAAATGGTAAAAGTACTGTTTCCGCCATAATTAGTAGTCCTCAAAAGATAGATTTTGCAAGATATGTGTGCTTAACGTTTCGAACGTAATTTTTAAATAGTCACTCCAGTTTTTAACGAATGTCATTAGCTCAGTAGTTTTCGAAAAACCCACAATAAACATGCGAAAGCCACACGGTGAACATTTACAATCATGGCAACGGATCAGGACGACCCGCGACCCTAGCGACCCCAGCGGCGAAAATAAATGTCCCGCATTAGACCACCGCCCCAGACTAGACTTCTCCTGTTTCAGCAACAACGAAACTTTTTTTGCCGTACATGATTATAAAGGGAGAGGACAGAGCACGTAAAACTCTAGGAATATAGGTGCATTCAAAATCAAACCAGTTTCATTTCAATACTGAACAAATCACCTGCTTGCTATTGTGTCCATTACAGAAGCAAAGTGTCATTTTTCTTGTGTACTTTATCCGTTGATGACGACTTAATTTGTTTAGCATTCGCTTTCTTTACTCCATTTATGTACAGAAGTATACATGTATGTCAATACAAACAGTGGGCAAAATGACTGTGTGTTCAGTATACACACACGATACCAGTCAACGTGATCCAATTTAAATTCCGTTCTACTCTAGAAGTAATAAATTTATTTATTGTGTGCCGTAGGCATTGGCAGATGGTTTAGTCGTTGTTTGAAAACTTCTCCTTTCTTCAAACAAATCTTGATAGTTCCCTAGTATGACTATCGATCTTCGATCTTACTATGAAATTATGAACCGGGCGTGTTTACACGATCCACCAGCGATTGTCTGAGCTCTGAATAATTAATAGATATATCGACCAGGCAAACACATCAGGTGGTCTTTATTTTAATACACCTTTAATTAACCCTCTCATTAAGTTTGCAAATCGCCACCGCGTCGAAAGAAAAAAGCTTGGATTTATTGATAAGTTTGTTAACATGTGCAATTTGGTTAGTCTTTTCTCAGAAGTTATCGCGGGGACCAGTCTAACATGAAGTAAATGTGTTTAGGGTGTTTGCCAAACACATCAGGTGGTCAAATGAAAGCGGAGATGGGACTACACGTGATTGGGGAAACAGAACATGCAAACAGCATTATTCGCGATTCTTCCAGTTAAAAGTAAAGACAACCTGGATCATTAGCGTGGCTGCAGCATTTTCAATTCAATGATAGGTTATCGGAAACAAGAATGACTTGTTTTCAGAAAAAGATACCACGGATGTGCGAACCTCTTAAAATTCTGACAGAATGGCTATATGATGCTGACAGATCTAGGATGCATTTTTAATCACTTTCTAAACGCATAAACTTATAAAGACAACAGCGTGGTATGTCAAGTGACTCGAACTACCATCTCAAACTGTCTTTGCCATCGACTTTTGACTTCGCAGCTGCGTAATGATCAGTCGCTCACACGACTTTACTTGATATCGTTGCCGGGCATAAGGTGGTAATATTCAAATATCGAATATATTTGCTGTATATTAATTGTTTCATTAATCTTTTCATTCTGCCTACCGCTAACAGCTTCATGTCAAAACGTTTAGAAAAACCAGAAATACGTTTGAGAAGTTTTTTTTTCAATCGACCAAGAGAAATGTCTGTGCGCAAAATGAGGACCCACACGTGTGCGGTGCCAATATGAGGCATAAATACATTTGCCTGCGTATTGACGCTCCGTTTTGGACTTTTTCAAGGCGGTTTGTGGATGCAGTTACGGCTTGGCATCGTCTCCGTTGCATGGCTGTTGTTTTAACTGTAAATTCTTGAATTCAAACACTAAAAGCACATTGGCTGACATTGCAACGGTATGCAGAAAGAGTACCGTTAAACAGGTGAATAAACGTTGGTGACAATGAATGCAATAACGCTTGACGTGATTTTGTATGACAATAATAAAAGAAATCTGATTTTGATCTTTTCATGAGCTGTTTTGATATGATGTATTCGTTTGTGTCTCGTGCTTCAGTTAGGAGCTCGTGTTCACGTCACCTGGTGATATTTTCAGGTAAGGCTATTGTCGGCAACGTGTCAACAAATCGGATGGTATAACGTATTCACTGGCAGGGTTGTAAGAACAACATACAAGTTATGAAAATATTATTCTATTTGCTCTCGGCATATTAGCGGGTAATTAGCGCACGCGACAGACTCTTGGCTTATTCATCGAACACATCAATTTGTTTTCATAAGCATTTGCATAACGAGCATTTTTTTCTCCATTCGTACATTCGTTCAGTTCTTGATTCGTGTCTTATTTTTCACTGATATGTGAATTGTCACTAAAGTACACTTTTTACATAACAGTGTTGATACTGTTCATAACTTTCACGAATAGATGTTAGCAACTTAACTTCTGTTCAATTCGCTGCTATAAATTTTCCGAGATCAAACATATATGGAGGGTCGCGTCCGGAGTTGGATTGCAGCTTCGGTAAACAATAGTAGAGAGAGTCAACACACAGAGAGCCTAGAATAAACAGTTGCGCGCGCCTCTTGTGTGCACTAACAATACAACGGTGAGCAAACGTTAACCAACAAGACGTTTGCTCTTTTATTCCGGCTTGACAAGCAGATTAAAGAATGAAACACTTATTGCCTATCGAGATGAATAACAAACGATTGAAATTAAATTTCGGTCGCGTGTGATCGGATATGATAGTACTGCAGGTTATTTACTGTGAACTATTTATGTTCGCGTTTAGCCGTAGAACCTTTTTGTTGATAGGTGGTAAACAAACGACGGTAACAAAGACTTTGAACGCAACTATGACCAGTTCGTTGTATTACAGTTTAATGTAGAAGAGATCGAACAGCACCAAAATTAACATAACCAGGCTCACCTAATAAAGCCATAATGATTAAACAATAAAATGGGATATTTGATTAAAATTCCAATTTCTTTGTACTCAAAAGGGTCGATCAGCCTTAGCAAATAGTCATTTGAAAGAACCATTTAGTACTTATTAATCTTTGTTTGATGAAAGCATTTGCTCTTAAATGAATTATTTAACTAACTATTTGTGTAAAACAACCATAAGAAACCTAAAGGTGTTATTATTTGATCAGGAAGTCGCTACTTGTTCCTTCCGGTAGCCCCCGACAGGCACGGGACCCATGCTCGCGACGCTTAGACCTGAGCTGACCAATCAGAAAACAGAATTCCATCACATCTGTGTCCTTCACACGTTTTCTGCGCACTTATATCTCAGAGACAAGATCTAGCTCAGAAGTCGAAAGCTCAACAACCGTGAGGACCCGTACGTATTTATTTCTTACGCTCTCTGTCTGTTGCAAAAAACAAATTGTGGAAACGCGCCTGTGAACTTGTCGTTGAGATTGGAGCAGCAAAAAGGCTTTATTCAAAAGAAACTTGAAGATGACAATGGTTGCGACGTTACCTGAACATAGCTTATCGACAGGAATTCGAGGTGAGTTGATAAAAATGATCAAAAACTGGAATGTTGTCATTTGACCTAATCGAACCTGAGAATGGTACTTTTTTCGTCACTTGTGAGTCAAATCTGTTATAGAGAAACATTTTTCACAATTCTTTAAGTGTTGAAAGAGGGGATTAGCCGTTACCGTCTGTAGAAAAAATTCTTATCATAACAATTATCGTGAGACTTAGGTCGGTTTCATTATCAGTGATTTATTGGACAGCGGCACGATAGGACGGGGTGAGAGTCATACAGGTGGGACACTAATTCCTTCGTCATGCAATGTATTTACCCTCGGGTGATGACAAATTAGCGGATTGAACCCGCGTGCCTTTAATTATCTGTGTTCAGAGTTGTATTTTATAAAACGCTCGGAATGGGATGCTTTTGTATTTGAGAACTAGGAATCGTGGAAATTTTCTTAAATTCAGCTCCTTTAAACTACAGCTGAAAAGAACACGATTCTTCTTAAGAACCCAGAACTCTTGATTTTTTTGATAATCTAAATAACTTCGTCACCAATGAACTTACAGAATGTAATTGCAGATATGTTTTGAAATAACATAGAGCAGCATCTACAGATAGCCAAAAAGATGGGTTTTCTATTATAAACTACACACTGGCTGTGGCAAGTTTCTTCTGAAGAACTTGCTAAACTTATTTGGCAGGGTACAGTAACTGTTGGCACAGTTGCGGTGCAGCGTGTAACTGGATGATAGGATCCCTCTATTCCTAGCATAACCCTCTATTGGCATTTTCAAGTTATGAGCAAATAAGAAGTATATGTACAGGTAATCATGGCAGGGCACCGCCCAGGTGTTCTAGCAAAGTCAAAAGGCATTGGTCTAATGTAGCGTGTAGCCGTAACACCCCGGTGACACAGATTGACTTGGTAGTAAACAACCATTGTTTCGTCAAGCCGATTTTGTTTTATCTTCCTGCGTCGGTAAGTTGTTAGAATCTCATGGTTGATTTGTTATGTGAGCGGGCTTGACGACCAGGTAATCACGCTCATTGTTTAGTGGCAGGTGATCTAACTTATAAGCTCAGACGATCAGCGGGGACACGCTTATGAGAACATCGCACCGACAAACAACGTATACATGAGTGCAAACCAAGAGCTGGTGGTAAAGGTCCTTTGAATTCATTGTTTCGACATTGAAGTCTGAGTGAGAACTGATGGCGATTTTCAACTCTTAGTTTTGTTTCCGGACTTACAACCAGGAAAATTCCAATACGCAAGCATGCCTGAGTGAATAAAATGTTTCACGGAATACCAGGGCTCCGAAATTGAACTCGAAATTATTTTTGGCGTTTCCTGTTCTTCTTTTGTGAGAACTCAAGAAAACTGTCTATTAATCTATGCTCGAGTAGATAATTATTTACGCGAATACATCTCTTTCATCCTATAGCGCATCATTAAGGCTAAAAATCCAGTGTAAATTCGAAATTTCTAGTTTTCACTCGACGTCTTGAGTTTTTACTCGAATCTGTGGCTCGAATCTAGGAATCATCTAATGAGCACTGGACTAAAAACTCATTTAAATAAACGACAGTTTACTCGAGCATAGAATAATAGACATGTATCCTTACACAAGTAAAATGCCGGAAAATGTCCTTCGAGTGACATTTCGAGTCAGAAGCTAAGACTCCGCCGGGCCCAAGTGTGTTCGACTGGATAACGTGTAACCATAGATAGTCTGTGGTGAAACCAGTATCGTTGTGGCATCTTTCCTCAGCAACAGTCACATGTTTAAGTGCAGGTATGAGCCAGACTGTTTTTTTCAATGATTGCACCCGTCACCCACTCGTGAAATTGATTTTAATACAGCGACAACAGCACGTTTTCCTGTTGCGAAGGACCTTCATTTGTTTAGGCAGTCACTGTGACAAGACCAGTAGGAATCGAATTCACTCCCATTCTGGAAAAAAGTATTGTTTTTTTAATTTGAGAAGATTTATGCATCGTTCATGTTGTTTCAGATGGACTTTCCCCGAGCCGCAAACCAGATGCTCTGTGTTACGTGTGTGGAGACAAGGCGTCCGGCAAACATTACGGTGTGCAAAGTTGCGACGGTTGCCGCGGCTTTTTTAAAAGAAGTATTCGCCGGTAAGACTGTGTGAAAGGTTAACGCGTTTGAAAAAGTGAAAAACTGCACGTTTTGCCACAAACTCGATTGCTTTTGTCAGGTTTTATCAAGAACAAAAATTAATACGTATGCGACGTTTCTTATACATGTAGTAAATTGCAATTTACATGTACTCAATTCATTGTGAACGGGTATGAATGATTGCGTTGTTATGAATTTATTTCAGAAATTTGGATTATGTTTGCAAAGAAAATAGCAACTGCGTTGTCGATGTGGCCCGTCGAAATCAGTGTCAAGCTTGCAGGTTTAAGAAATGTCTTGAAGTCAAGATGAATAAAGACGGTAAGTACTTTTTTCTGTCTTATTGTTTTTAAAACGCATGAGAAGTGTTTGCTTTTAAGGGATCAGAGCTTGGAATTTTCCTCTTTAAGAGGATTTCCTCTTGTTTGGTTCATCCTATTTGATTTCTAGTTTCCTCTTTTATCGTCCCTTTTTATCATTATTTTGGCTTTATTTACAACACAAAAAATATTTCTATCACACAAAGCCTATTTGTTTGTGAAACGATACGTCACCCGGAACCTTGTCCTCTTTTTGTCATTAGTCATTCAAGCCCTGATGGATGGAAGTATGTTTGTAGTCCTGACTGAATGCATGTAATTATTTGCAGAGGTGTTTTATCTTGTGAACATATTTTTTCTTCCGTAAAGATTCACTCGCGAGCCGCAATACATGCGACGCAGTTTTATTAAATGTGAACTGGTATTTGTGACTGAGAAAAAATTCTGATGCAGGAAAAAATAAATGAAATGTGTCTATAAAGAATTGTGTCGATGACTATTGACGTGGATCTAGAACGTTTCAATTGGGACAGCTGCTACAGTTTTCGAAAGAACACGGTGGTGCCTAACGTGGTAACCCCTAAAATCCGAATGCCAGTATTTTTCTGATCGTGATCGTTGGAGATGGAGCAAATCAACCTATGATGAGAAAGCTGAGTTGATTTTGAGTGAGGAAGACTTGATAACTTTTTGAAACACGTGAAATGATGCAGAGCAGTCGCCTGATTATTAGATGCGTTTGCACATCCTCGCAAAAGCGAATGGAAACCAATGTGATACCTCCTACGTGATACGGCGTTGAAACGAGTCACGTCAGTATGCTCTGTAAACCAAAAAACAACATTTACTTGGCCCTGGAGACTTGGTATCTTGCAATGTTACCTAACAGATATCGAGGCTGCATTCAGAGTTTCAGTTTGCACTGACTGAACCGAGACAATCGATTAAATCGTCATAAACCAGGGTAGTGAATATAATTCTTTCTTTAAACTGGGTCGCTATTACGACCTCCTCTTAACTGCGAAGACAGAAATACATTTTCTTAATCGACTTTTCGAATGATCTTTAACTCTCTGCGCAATACTCCATCAATGTCGCACGTTTTGTCGTATGCAGCGGGTATGTAATGATCAAACTATTTTGGAGAAGTCAGGCTTGTCCTTTTTACAACCCAAATTAAAGTAACGGTCATGGGCGGCTATCATTGAAGTTAGATTTATTTGTAGTCAAAAAGAATATTGTGTTGGATGAACACACAGCCGTCGTCATCACAAGACTACAGAGACGTTTACCCTGAAGGAGCTGTCGACGAAAATTTATCGTTTTGTCTTGTATAAACTTTTTGAAAATGGCAAAATAGAACAGACACCATTCCGTTCCATTGCCGGTATGAGTGTTATGAGGCTAGTTCGCAGCAAATGATAAAAGCTGAATAAATTTGGCAAAATGTGTACTTCAGAACTAGGAACCAAAACTGGTTTCTAGTTTAGAACAAGTACGCTGCTACAGTAATCCGAGTGGATGACTCTATAGAAACCCAAAATTTCTTAACTACGGAAAACTATTTGGCACACTTTGAATTATTGTTATTATGGTTATTATCGTTCTCTCCAGCATCATCATCATTGTCGTCATCGCAATCACCCTTTTCATTATTATTTTCAAAGCCGTCATCAGAATCATCATCATTAATCATCATCATCACGGTCACCACCACCATCATCGCCGTCGTCATCATCGTCATTATCGTCATCAGGTACATGTATAATCCTTTCTAGCGCGGCTTTCTGGAATCATCATCATCATCACCATTATAATTATCATTCTCGTCATATGTTATCACACTCTTCCCGTCACAAATGCATGTAATCATATGTTTTGATTGATAATAGTTGAAATTACGAATAAATGACATTCAATACAAAAACTCCACATGTTGTAGTATCATGAACTCTAAGTTCATTTATTTCAATTAATTGTAATTTGAATGCGTAGTCCACTGAAATTCCGGTGCCAATGAATAATGTATCCGTTTAATTAGTTGACAGTTAATTGGTCGTCGGATCAGATGTCGCAGAAACTGATAGTCCTACAAACCCTCTTGCTCCATTCACAGGTAAATATTAGCACACTGCAAATTGTTAACAATTCCGCCAGACTAGTTCATTGAAGCGGTGCTAATTAACACGGCTACTCATTAATCGCCTTGCTGGGAACAGTCAGATGATGTCAACGCATCCCTGAATGTCGTTTACGCACTTTGTTGGCTTACTTTTTTCTATGGGTATCAATAACGGAACGGGAACGAAGTGCCGTATTGTGCAATGAATGTGATCACGTGACACTTCGAGGTGGTGTGTTATCGAATCAATATAAAAGAATCAATGTGTCAAAATTGTCTCGTGCATGTCTAAATGAAAAATAGACGTTTTATTGAATTTTGAAAGTATCGAATCTTTCCACACAAAATAATTCGTATTTTAGAGTAATTCCGTGATTTTCCCTGATAGTACGTGTTTGCATACGCGTCCTCAAAAAATATCCAACTTTGATACTGGGTCTCACAACCTAAACGTATAGAAACGCGGGCAGTTGATCGTTGTCATGCCAACGCAACAGAGCAAACGAATTTGGACATTTAGGGGATATTTACATTTTTCGCAACGGACTTCTATCGCGTCGAAAGATAATTTGTTAAGGCATACAATGCACGATTATGGCACTGTTGCAATAGGTCCAATGTTAAAAAATATTCTGCAATCCGCGAATTCCAATACTGCTGAAAGTTGAAAAATGAACTTTTCAGTTGCCATTGGGCTGTTATGCTCCAAATGTACATGTACACGAGAGACGAGCGAAAGGGTTACAGCAAACGCCATGAAAATAAAAAACAAGCAAACGTACAGACTTTAGCATGACATCGCCGTCAATGTAAAATACTTTTTTTCTCGGATATTAGGACGTGTCGTTGATTTTTCAGAAGACCTCCGTTTGATAGTTATTTTGATACACTTTCTACATTTTCGAGCAAACGTGCCAAATTCCATTTGTTTTAACCTGAATGATAGATTGGCGCACTGTTACGGAGTGTTAGAAAATATGTTGATCTTCACCTCAAATGGATTTGTGTGACATCTATGAAAATCCCAATGGTAATGCTATAATAAAACAATACACGGACAATAATGTTTAAATCCTGGCGATTAAGCGCATGCAAACGAGGAAAGTTTACGAGTTGCAAGTAAATTACTTAAGTTGTTGAGATATTTTCATTTCTCACGTATTCGACGCGACTGATCATATAAACAAGCAGCGTTAATAGTATGACAATACGTGAACAAATACCAAGCCCTCCTATGGGCCTCATCACACCCAAATAATTCTCAGAAATTTTGGTTAATTGGGTACAACTCAGTAGGAACATAAGTCAATGTAAATGTAAATTGGGACTACTTTTTTTAAAAAGGAGTATCAATCATGTGTCGGCGTTGTCCGTTCCGGCACGTCACAAGTCCATCAAGACTTTAGATGGCTTCGTACTTTCTGAGTACAGGCAAGGTGTGACAGAATCCTAACATGTAAATCCGTCCGCGGAGTTAAAGTGTGCAGTTGTGATTTCAAGGTTGAGCAAGTAATAACCGACTAGCCATTATCCCGACAAACTATTTACCGTAAATCAGCGCACCTGTTCAGTTCAGTAGCCCTGGGAGAGAGTTTTGCGACTGGCAGTATTTGGCGAAAGAATTATACCACGCGCGATTAAAAACCAAATCCCTTGATGATGGCGTTATCTAACTATTGAACGTTCAGGTAAACATCGCCGATCGGGCTTAATTGATCCGAAACACCTTCAGTGACGCGAACGTCTGAAGCGTTGGAATTGTGTGTTCGATATAAAAGATTACTTTCTTCGCCAGCTTCCGTTTGTTGTGGGTGAATTTCTGCTAACAGACTAAAACAATCGTTGTCATAACAGGGATAATAATGTGATATTTGGAAGACACGTTTTGAGGAACGTACTTTTTTATCAACTGTCGTGTTTGCTTCAAACGGTTATTGAAGTGCAAACGTGGACATACTTTAGCACATTTTTGTTGTTAGTGAGAATCGCGACATGTAGCAATGCCGCAAATATAATTTTTACATAATGGTACTTTCATGCAAACATATATAGTGCAAACCCCGGGTCTAATCCTTGACATTAAAGCAATAAGTTCGAGTTTGATCTAGAACTCTCTAGTTCGAACTCAAATCTACGGTGTCATCGAGTACGAACATTGATTTGGCACTCATTTGCGTAAACTAAACTGTTGACTAATCAACCACACAATCGTAGACAGTTAGCTAGAGTTCCTAAGAAAGTAGAACAAAAAATGTCAAGAATATAAATTTGGATTTTGTATCGTAGTTTAAAGATTAGATTTGTGCGAAGTGACTTTGTCATTGTGACATGGTGACATAAAGTAGTCCAGCAGGTGCAAACATTTCACGAATTTCTTCGGACTACGTGGATCAGGAGCTTGTTTCTCGAAGAGTTTATAACAAAAAGTTGTTTTTGTCCTTTGGTTTTGGCTTTTAGTCTACTCCTGAGCAGGCTATGGATTTCTGTCTTTTGGCTCCAAGTTGTAAGTATATTTGACAATAAGCCTCAACCTGATTTCATAAAACCAGCTGAGCCAGCCGTAGATTAATTTTTCCCCAAAATTCAATACACTCTTCTAAAAATTCAGCTCTATTATCCGGCATAGTTTTACAAAATATGCTTTCATATGTAGGAGATGAGCTTTGTTTTGTGAATTGGTGCGTAAAATTCAGTGTCCCGTGCAATAGAAAACAATGACGCGTCATTTTATTTCAGCTGTTCAACACGAGAGGGCCCCTCGATGTTATCAATACAGACGTGACAGTCCCGAGACGACAGACTTTAAAACCTTGCCAAGTTTCTTCGACAGATCCAGGTAAAGAGATTTTGCATCAATTTTTTTGTGACGAAACCTTTCCACGTATGGTATATTAACACAACATGAAAAGCGTGTAGGCAGGCCACGCCCGTTTGTCCTTTAGTTTTTTGTCGACACCTGCACAGTCTTTCATAATTTTTTTCGAAATTAGGGGCACAAGAGGCAAGTCCGTGCATCAGCCGTTACACCGTGTTTCACTGCGGTCACTGCATAGTTCTTACCACATGATGAAGTTATGGCTATATAACTTGCTACGGACAAATTTATCAGTCGTTATACTGTGTCCCGACGTGAGAGGGAGAGCGCAGTTTTAACACCATGTTCAAAATCTTACAGAATAGATTACGGACAGATTCACCAATACAGTCCACCCACAGGCAGAACGCCAGAGTATGGCTTTCAGTACGTGCATACATTTCACCCCTCAGCACTTCATGTGGCGGACTTAAGGCGATCTCACGAACTGAGCCGATGTGAGAAAGTACAAAACGTGACAAAACCCCTGGAGAGTGGTCTCGACGGCTGTGTCAAAGAATCGTTCAATGAGAATGGGCGCGAAAACATGAACAAAAACGCCACGAAAAGTGAGACAGAAGACGTCGGAGAGGAAGCCGATAAGAAGACAGAAAAAGGTATGGTAACATGAAGGCTGTCCCTGTCGAAGCATATTGTTGCGCTCGACACGTATTGTAGCCCGGGAAGATCACTCCTAAACTGAGTAAGGAAAAACACGAGACCGATTGAAGATAATAACCTTTTTTAGAAAAAAATAACTGCTTTTAAACATATGTCACTTAACAATATTCTCGTTGCTCTTCTTGAAGTTTTGATTCAAATTTAACAGTCTGTACTGTATAATGAAAATTTAGACATTTTTCAAAAAATTGGAAAAATGATCACTTTTTTCTGCTACTGGTTGTCGAGCTTGTGGTTAACAGTGCTCTAAACTTATTTATGCGTTTACTTCGAATTTGAATTGTTCTGAAACTAAATTAAACGTCAACTTCTTAGAATTAAGTCAAAACAATTTGCAAGATATGTGTATGGCAGGATGCTGGCGTTTGGTCTGCTTGTTTTGTTTACCTACCTGCTATTCTTTTCAGAAGACGTACCTACCTCCTCACCCAGTATATGTCGAAATAGTCCGACGACAAGAACCTCGCCGAACACGCCGTCGAGTGCTATACACGCCTTGTCAAACATCAGGCCGATAGAATCATCATTGTCTCACGTTTCGCCCCATTTCGCAGCAGTGCAGCAGCCTCTACACATCCCCACACCTTTTGTGATAGACCAGCGAGTTTACACAAACGTCGCCTCTGAAAATGTTTACGAAACTGCCGCGAGATTACTGTTCATGTCGGTTAAGTGGGCAAGAAACATCCCATCATTCCTTCAACTTCCGTTTAGGGATCAGGCAATCTTGCTGGAAGAATCGTGGAGTGAATTATTCGTCTTGAGTGCTGCACAGTGGAACCTCACATTAGATATTAGTAAGTATATGTCTGGTGAATTTTAGTGGAAGATAATTTGCTTAGGATAACTGGATCATATCCACATAAATGTGTTAATTGACACAGGACGCTTTAACAACGGGCGCATTTTCCGGAAGTGGAATACGGGTGTTCAGCAAATACGGGCTCTGGTGGTTAAAATTTGAATGACGTAACTTGTCATAACCGATAAGCTCATCGACGCCAGTAAAGATTAGCAATGGAAAAATGATATTGGATTTTTTGCAAAATGCGCAAACAATGTGCTTTTTGAAGGTACATATGGAAAAAAGAAGAGTTTTTGAAGAAAGCAAGAGGTGTGATAGCGACTATTTTAACGTTTTAATAACATTTCGACGATATGAAAACTTCTTTGCTGATCAAATTTGTGCACCTATTGTAAAAAATACATGGGGCATATGCACGTTTTGAATCTAGTAGGCAGTACCGTCGTAATTATGACATTATTTATACTTAAAACATAATGTTCTTTCAGATTCTCTACTGGGAATCAGTTGTGCCGTAGACAGCTCTGAAACTAAAGCACATTTGATCAGCCAAATGAAGACGTTCCGGGATGTAATAACAAGAATCAACTCATTGAGGATCGACTCCACAGAATACGCATGCCTAAAAGCATTGGTGTTGTTTAAATCAGGTACGTGAAATATATTCAAAGTCAGAACAGAACATCATATCAATATTTTATATCACTCAAAACCATTGTTCGAAATGACGCTTATAAATGTGTAAAAAGTGTGAAATTTAAAATGGTGGGACTTGGAAATGGTTCACTATTAACCGTCTTGCTGTTTAGCCGTACGCATGCTGTGTAGTCTACTCTTGGCTGTTCGAGAAATCCAGTAACGCCAACAGTCCAATGCGTGGGTTCAGCCAACGGAAAATATTCGATGTTTACCCGTTTTTATTTCAGAGGTTAGCGGGCTTAGGGATAAGGCGTTGGTGGAAGCGCTTCAAGATCAAGCGCAGTTGATGATGCACGAACACACGTTTACACATCAACAGAATAACAAGGTAATCCAAGTATAGTGCTGCTATAGCTATTTGCAAAACACAATCCATTTAGGAGATGATAGAAATGAATCTATCACGAATCGTTTCTGTTGATCTGAAGCGCATAATTTCGTATTTTGGCGGACAGTTACTGTCTCGGTTAGCCATATAAAATATATGAACACCCCACATGTACAGGGTATGTCAGTGTGTTCAAATGTGTTTTCGGCATATTGTTTGCACTGCAATTTATCACAACAATCTGTTTTTGGTGTACAAATCCTTCAAGCAGTGATCGTATACCGTTTAAGGCAAATTTGGAAGTCCTTAAATTCATATAATTATTATAGACTCCGTATCGCGATACCGAAGGTCGTCTTAAGTTAAACATTTGAGGAGAATTTTATCAAATTCTGATCTAGATAAGCCTGTTACTTTAACAACACGTATCACAAACGTACTCTTCTTTTTTCAGGTCAGATTCGGCAAACTGCTTCTTATTTTACCTGCTGTCAGGACAATTAGCCCGAGGACAATAGAGGGCGTGTTCTTCCGCAGAACAATAGGAAGCATTCCCATCGAGAGGCTGTTGTGCGACATGTTTAAATCCAGTTAGCGCATGACGCGTTTACAGATCCAGCTTTTACGAGTACGAGATAACTCCGACAATGGATGGTGACTATCCTTATCGAGTTATGTAGGCCTGCATTGTGCAGACGGGAGTCAATGAAACACTCTAATTGACGCAGATTTTACAAATCAAAATTCCTGGAAAATGACTGAAAAATGTTCCTAAAGCTGCAGACCTGTTTAGAGATCTGGGTGTGAGTGCAGCTTTAGTAGGGAATGGTGAGTGTCTGTTTCCCGCAAAAGTGCACGGTCGTCTGTCAGTGTTACTGGACATCAACTCCGCGGCTTTTTCGTACATGTATGAGTCGTGCAACTTGAATCGCACACCGTCGTATCTACTTGAAGAAGGATTCTTGGCTAACGCCGTTCAGCCTCTCTGTCTCCCTTGTGGGAACGAGATCTCTCAGTCTAGCCCTCACACGTTCGTTGTTTCAGATGAGTTCCAGCTCAGTAACGCCTGTGCAAACATTGGCGAGTTCACACACAAACTTCTGCTCTTCGGTGCCAAGACGTGCGTTTTTTGCACCGGCGTAAATTGACTCGTTGTTCCTTTCAACTTAGTATTCGACCACGTTTTTTAAGGAAGCATGCACCTGTGTATTTCGTTATTTAACGAGGTCGTATGTTAATCAAATACATGCTGACAGGAAACTGAACCTGCGGGACTCACGCTTCTATGGTATTCCAAGTCTGTCAGTATAGGTAGCACGTGCGGGCTTTACACGCCAACGCTTTCGCGTTGACTCTTTTACACGTTAATCTATTTTTTAACGGGTTAATGCGCTGCGAAGACGAGTTAACACGACCGCTGAACGCATTTTAGTCCAACCGTGGCTCAAAGTCATATGATTGACATGAAGTGCCTGCCGAATGACAGTCCGTATTACAAAAAGATATGGCCGGCAGTTGTGGACGTGAAGCCTCAGCAGTTCACTCAAAATGTCGCCAATTCGCCGCCTGCCAGCCATTCTCGTGTACAAGTCTGAATTGTACACGCTAGTGGAGAGGTCGTTGCGGTATTAGTTACGCGATCGTTGACATCACCTTATGTACTGCCTCGGTTCGTTGGCTCGGGAATCGGAAGTCGTATCAATTTAAAAGTTGCCTAGCGCGTAAACGTGTAAACCATGCATAGCGCTCACGCGTAAAGCCCGCCAGCGTTACCTACTGACAGAATTCCATACTCTTCTACTTCACCGGGAGAAAGTTACAGCGATTTTTTTCCTGGAGATTCGTTTTTAAATTTGCGCACGTAATTTACCTGGATGATTTAATTCAATTTTAACGGCATAAAAATGTGTATATCTTGAGTGTAAAAACGTATAATATGAATAAATGTTTCACCTATGAATGCTGTTGAGTTGGGTTTAATATCAAACTTGGCAAGCGACGATGAGAACGTTTCAAGACAATCTATTCAATGCTAACAACGTTATAGGGGAGAGATGGCGTCATTGTGCCACTAAGCCGTAAACTAGCTCAAGATCTGGAATAAGTAATCACGGTGCATTAAACAATTTGCCTAACTGTAGTGACCATAGGCTGGTACCATATCTCTTCTGGTTTATAATTTCAGAATTTAACTTTGGTGACAACTGCTGGTTTCGAGTCGCATATTTGCTAAACCTGCAACGTGCTTTATACCTGCTCACTGAATTCGTACAGGATTTAAATAGTGCCTTTAAACTCCTGTTTGCTTGTACACATGTTAAACACAAATGTTTTCATGCTTTCATGAAAAATCAAGCACATGTCTTATGTGTAGCAATTATGTGTACCGTACTAGGACTTGTTTGTATATTACCAAAGGTGAAGGTTGGCTGTAATACTGCCGAATTTGGGGGTACTTCACTTTAGTTATATGATCATGCTTTGAAGGGGTGGGTAAACTTTGAAAGGGGGCGGGGGCTCCGGAGTCTCTTGTATACTGCCTAACGGAAGAAATTCATTAATTTTAGAAGATTATATCCTATAGGAAGATACCACTTGGTGCACCCTTCTTTGAAGTATGTCCCATGGTAGAGGTGTTACCGAATTTCATAGTATCAAAGCTCACTAAATCATCATCAAATCCTTAAAAGATAAACTACACCGGAAATCTGTCATTGCCATTACCATACACCTTGTGAAAATCCATTAAAAGGTTTGCATTCTACGCGATCATCAAATATCATATTCATAACCGAGAGAGTTTCGTATAAACATCTCCCTTCTCGTCAATAGTGCTTTCCTAATACCGGTCGTCAAAAGATACACCATACAGGTCTTTAGAAAAGACGGATCAACACTAAACTTTTACTGTTGTTTGAGCATGGAGAATATTTCCTTTGTGTACAATGTAATTCATAAAGAGTGATCTTGAAGTTCTTTCGATTTAGGTCAATGCCATTGTTGTTTATTTTTGTTTTTTAATACAATCTCATGTTTTTTTCGTAGCTTAGGCCACAAGTCGTGATGTTGCTTTGTTTCACATTAACATATTCGGTGGTTTTCATGACTAATATACTGTAGAATTTTGGCAAGTTGCCCTTGTGAATAGCTGCAGCGGCCCAGATCAGTAAGTTGCCCTTGGCATCCCTACAAGAGAGGTTCTCGTCTGAGAGGGGCTTTCCTTTTTATGAAATGTATGCTGCCTAAACGGAAGTGAAATGCTATTATAGTATTTGCTAGAATCGGGAAAAGAGACGGGCAAGAAACAGAATTGAATAAAGCTGACTGCTAAGGAGCAAAATATTTAAAGGTTGAAACTTGAAGGCGTTATTGTTTGGCAATAGGTACGTGGTAAAGCGGTAGTCAGATTCACAAAGGTCGACATAACTGTTTTCAGATTCGTAGAAAAACACTTGCAAAGATCTTGCAAGGAATGAAGAAGATTCAGGGACAACGCAAAGCAAAACGTTGCCACTAGGGGAGTGCCATAGTAGTCAGACATGTCCGAGCATCTACGTCAGCCGTGGTTTAATCAGCACGATCCCATCTATCAATTTTCATAATGACTTTTGGAGCGGTTCCCACTGAGAAAAACAGCGGATGCCAAAGTACATTCATAAAAACAAAAAGGCCAATAAGTGGCGCAAATACAACGAAGTCATCCGAAAATAGGAACATGTCGTCTACTCGAAACATAATTGACCTAGTTTCATGAAAATCTGTCCAGAAACTCTGAAGGTGCTGAGGTAAACTCCATCAGGTGGCACAGCGATAGTCTGATCCGTCCAAAAGTTGTAGTTGTCCGATGTCACATTCATTGGGAAAATACCCGGCAAGGGGTTTGGGAGATACATATGCAGCCACGGACACAAAAATCAATTTGCCTCTAGGGGGCGTCGCAGTAGTCGGATTCGTCCGAAAATCAACTCCAGCCTACCGTTCAGTAACGCTAGGACCTCGCTAAAAAGCAAGACTTCGCGAGATTACGTGAGATATTGCTGTGCATTTTAAATGAGAGCACGTGACTTTGACTAGGTTTTAGCTAGGTCCTAGCGTAGGTCCTAGCGTCTACTGAACGCACGTCAGGCATACGTGTAGTTTTCTGAGTAGGAACACATTTGCCAATTTTCATAGTGATCCTTTACGCTATTTGACAGCTAGAAAGATACACGACAAAAATAATAAAAATAGTAATAGGTGGCGCAGCATACATTTATGTTTAATCCCTGCGATAATGGCCCAAGCAAAGACGTTTCCTTAATGGAAAGCTCTAATTGCTTAAAGTTCATGACGATTCATCGCCGAGCAACTCTGTCGTCCGCTTCATAGGAACACATTTTCCAAATCTCACTTTTATCCAATCATCAAGGGGTTTAGGAGATTGGACGCAGCAGCGGATACCGGGTAATGGTCGCCGGGACCCCACTACAGGGATTACGGCAACATGCACTCAAATACGTATATGTGGTAGTATGAAAAAGAAACATAAACATGAACGACAACAATGTGTGAATTCTTGGCACCTCCAAGAGATGATATTTGTTTTAAATGATATACAATTTCTAAAAAAAGAAAAAGAGCGCCAAACGACTACATTGTCCTTTGCGAAAGAGGAGTCCTTGGAAAATACCGCTTTGCATTCCTTGAAAGTTGTCTTATTGTGTTCTTGAACTTCTTCGAAGTATGTACATGTATATGCATGAGCACGTTTTCAAGTGAGCGTGAGCGATCCATACTACATTTTAGACCCTATCATAAATGTTGTGGGTGAGGCCTCCAAAGGGTAAAACCGGCGGTGGTGGTTGACGAATATTCCCGAACTTTTCTCTCTTCCAAATGTTTTGCTGTGTCTTTCTCTCCTCTTCTGACACCCACCTTACACCACGGAGATTTCAGTATCACTTGAAATTATCTACGCAAAAAGTACTGTGTGCCCTCTCGGTCCACCTATCTCCACATACCGTGTTGCCGCGCCTTTAGGCCCATGGGCCTATACCTTTTCCGCGGCCTTTTTCTTTACCCAAATGGCGAGTATATTGGCGCCTGCCCCTAAGTTTAGTATATATAAGCCCAAGCAACATCATTTGCATAGTCTCATTCTTTAAATTAGCATATATGCGCATCCGTTTTTACTACTGCTGTGCCTCGTACTGGCATTTTTTACGTTTGCCTCTGTATAATTGGAGTTTTTTTGGCATATTTCGAAGAAATTTGGTAAATAATTTGGCCACGCGTTTAGGCCCTTGAGCCTACATATATATCCTACTTGATTGACGCGTATTGCCGCATATGCCTCAATCTTATCGTCAGCAAAATGGATGGACGTTACGTAACTTACGTGCGTAAGTTAACTATTGTTAGAGGAGTAAAGTACATTTGCAGCGCAAAGTAACTTTTAACGGTGTACTAAGGTAATTATTTAGAAGTGTAAAGTATTACTTTACGCGCCTCTAACAAGAATTAATTTACGTGAGCAACGTTCACTCATTTTCCCAACAATAAAATTGTACATAAAAGTGCAGTTTCGCACAGACGCACAGTAACATTGCAATGCGGTACGTCTCTGTTTAGGAAATCAAGTTACGGCTATGCGCGTGGTTGTGAACACTGGTCTAGTTTGTGACTACAATCTGATTAATAAGTGTTTATTTAAATGCACTTTTCGTAATCACCATCAACTTTTATGTCGTTCAAATTTACATCAGTCTTATAAGTTTTACACTTGCCAGATATAGTGTGTCGATTCTGTAACAGTAATATAATTTCCACACCTTGTTAAAGTTGGTGCGCTAAAATGACAACTAAACGAAAAGTGATTCGAAATCTATTTACATGTACCAACTCCTGGTCTTTACGCGTAGGTTCACCTGTATGCTGATCAGGATGTCATGTCTTTTCACAAACGTAACCTGTTGACCACAGATCGTTCATGCGTGCACAACCTTAGCACGCACAGGCTACAAGTACACTGCGTACTCTAACCGGCTCACATCAGAGGCACGGTACCAGTAGAGCGCAATGGCTGCTGTTTTCCGCATGGCTGTGTTCTTGTTGTGTCCACTGGTATTGCCAGCCTTATCTCCTACGGACGACTTCCTTAGAGCGATTGGCCGCAGTTTAAACACCGGAAAACAGGACAGTAGGTGGACAGTCGTGGAGTCATTTTAACAAGTTTTATAATGAAACACATGGCATCTCTTCTCGTGACTTCAATCTACTATAATGCCGAAGCACTATGTTACAGGCCATAAGGCTTGTAAAATGGTTTCACAAAAAATCACTAGTCGCTATGCTATCGAGAATATTTGACCTTGCAGGTTTGTTTATTTACGGTAAGCCGCCACGAACTTGTACATGTATCTTGTTTCTGGCTTCTGTTGAATAAGAAGCATCATGAGATGACAAAATCCTCAAAATTAATGCATTGTGCGTTGATTTACACTGAACGTGTTTCTGTCCCTGACCTAGCTACGCCTAGTGAAAGATGCTGAGTCGGGTTATATAGCAGTTGTAATTCTTTTTCTGACTAGTACAATGTAACATTCGAATACGAACCGACGTCATCTTTTTAGATTTCCAATGCTGTAACACTGTCGAAATAGGGAGGACCGTGACTCTGAACAAAATGATTGACATTTTTGTTTCTGCTTTACGGATAGAGTAATCTAGACATGGATCATTTTAGAAAAACGTGACTGTGGGTCAATCGACCCAAATACCTCAAATCTATGGGCAAAACTTTTAGGACAATAGTCCTTTAAATTTTTGGAGGTGGCATTAAATATGCGACCGTGGTTTCGTCTGCTTTCTCAGTACGTTACGCGACTAGTAATTAGTCTGAAAGGCTAGCTGCATCGCAATTTAACTGAAATCCGCAGTTGGAATCTGCATTTTCGTAATATACAAGACCCCAAATCTCGCTAAAATTGTGGTTTTGATCAGCTGCTCTGCATTGTAATCCAGATTGATACACGATACCACTGAGACGGCGCACGGTCCCCCAAGAGTAGCCTATTGGTTGATTGCCCGTCAGAAGGGTTCGAGCAAAACGGCAACTATAACGTGAAGTACGAGATGAGTACACAAAGTGCCAAACGGGCTAACTATAACATGCAGTATCAAATGGGCACAAAAAAACGCCAAATGGGCGACAACAATACTCAGAGCGCAGGTGCCGGACAGGCTGAGTGAACACACCTACTGGAGTGTGCTAACGTTGATTTCTCCAGTTAGGGACAGCTTGGGTGAACAGTCCTGTCACGCAAGGTGTGTACCTAATCAGGAAGGTTACAAGAACAGTCCTGTCACGCAAGGTGTGTACATAATCAGGAAGGTTACAGGAACAGTCCTGTCACGCAAGGTGTGTACATAATCAGGAAGGTTACAAGAACAAGCCCGCGTTGTGGCTCCCTTACCGACTCAATGTCGCAATGAAACCGTGAACAGGGTGGTGGGTCACGCACGCGATGTAGATGGTACGGTAGTGAAATTCCTCTGGAGTTTACGGCACCAGACTAATAAAAAATCATCTTCTCCAGTGAGTTCAGCCTTCTACTGTCGCCGGGCACTTTAACGGTAGCGCTCCAGTAGGTGCTGTGACTGCGACGACCGGCAGAAGACTACGGTGAGGAAGTGTGGGACAAATTGAGAACTGTGATAATTTAAAAGCCTTCAAGTGAAAGAGGGCTAGACTCACCTCGTCATGTGAAATGAGAGAGAAAGAGTTAACGATTTTTCATTTGCTCAAATAAAGGGATTTGTGACATAGGTCATAAATCTCATAGGGTTCAATGCAACACCAGAGTGATTTGTTCAATGTTTATTTATGAAGATGTGTTGGCAATTCATGGGTCACGGCTTTGTACACAAAAGTAGTGATACGTATCAGATGGGTACCGGGTACCAGGTGGATATTGGCCGATTGCGTATTATGCATGATAAAGTCATGCGAAATTGAAACACGCAGCTTTCGTCCGCCCCTTGCCGGTATTGCGTCAATGAAGTGTTTTATGTCCCAGAGACGTACGGGGCGCGCTTCTAAAATTATCCCTGTCTAGTTGTATGGTTGCACAGATTAATTGTTGCCGTTGTGTAGCGACTTCAAGGAAAAAACAGACACAAAACAACGAAGTGCAATAAAATTGAAGTTAAAATATATACCAAATGAAAGCTCTTGAGCTACTCCGACACAACATATCGAAAGTGTTATCGAATCTGATAAGTGGTTTCCATTTTTTGGCCTGAGGAATACGTAGTTGCCAGTCGTTGTTTGTGATAGTACCTCTCTAAACGTATATATGATACAAATTCACTGTAACAATGAACGAAATTAGATGGAATATGATTACACGATTTGATTGGATTTGAAAGTAAAAGATAATTATTTATATTTTCAATACATAATACATTCATGATACATATCATAGTGACACTTATTCTTTTGGTGAAACTACAGATTTTTCCTACAACGGATTTTAGGATTTATTAATTACAGACCAAGGATGAATTCCGTAGATCCAGGAGTCTCGTGAAAGCATTAGTTAGTGTAGTTATGTGCTCGAATGAATGCGATATCTCCTGAAGGTTTGCGTGATCTCGCGTTAATTCTCACGAGGTTCTCGCGTCTACGGAGCAGGATTCACAGTAAACTAGCATTATACCACAATATTAGCCTGGAATGACCAATACAACCGTGTAATAACCCATTTAGTTATCTCACTAGTGAAATAATATTTTGGCTGTAACCCAGGCCGGTTTCGAACCCGGGCCACAAGAGTTTCGGGTCGTCGACTTTACCACAGCACCACTATCAGCGGCTGACGTCATCGAACGTGAAAATAGAATACTTAAATGAGCACTCTCAGCAATCGCATATTCAACAAAGGGCATTGTACCGACCAAAGACATCACAATATGTCTATGGTACCGATATTTATACGCTATGGAAAATAAGACGCATAATTTCCATAAAAACGACATTTTGATTCAGTGATTTTTTTTCTCTCATTTTCTCTCACTTGTAAATCACCGATCTCCAATTTGAATGCCGGTATGGTGTAGTCGGGATCCTTTGACTTGAGCATTATACTCAGTTACCAGTGGTAACCTTTAGCAGACGATATTTTCACGGTCGAAGCTTACCGCGATAAAATGTGTGGTATGCTATAATAGTTGCTAAACCTTCATTTATTGATTCACTTTATTTCTATTTTGTTTAAATTTCCAATTGGTTTTGAGTAAAAGCATTATTTCACAAAAATAGCTTGGCTTTTCTAAAAGGTCACGACCTCCGACCCCGGGCCTTTGACACAGAAAGTAGTTACAAAGCCGAGGCGAGCCGAGAAAGGTAGATCGATTCATTGCAATGTTTCTCGTTCAGTATGTGATATAATAAAATAGGTTATTACATGTTCTCATTCGTTATCCCCCTCGGGCGATAATTCTCCAAAATCCACTCGGGCTCTATACTACGGGAGATAACGACTGAGAACATGTAATAATCTATATTTACCAAGACTCTTAAAGTGACAATAGACCCACGCTCAGAAGAAACTAAATTACTCAGTGCTACAGTGCACAAACGTGTTTTTCAACGAGAAGTGATAATTGATCTTACAAAGCACTGGGCACATAAAATATTAACAAGTCAACTTACAGATCCTGGTCAATAACCACTATCTGTCAGTTATGTTCAACCTCAGAAATCACACTTTTTGACAAGAACAAGTTGAGTTCGACAGCTACTAAATTGTAATATGAGTTGCCGACACCATGTAGCTCATTCGGTGTTTGCAACAACAAATTAATGTACATGTGTATCGTGTACTGAAACTAAATACATTTAATCTTCGATTTGTCATTTCATATAATCTTATGTCCTATCACATCTAATTTCTTATATTATTGCAATGTATTTGTATAATGTCAATGGTTAGTCACGTAATATCATTAGGTAGATGACGTCTGGCATCTAGGTGCCCGTAAGGGCACCTTGTTACCTCATCTACAGTAGCAAACGGTTTTCTACTAAATTAAGACTTCCGAAGACATTTGATGTGTTGAAGAACAGCTAGAGAGCCTTCCTGTGGTATAGATTGGTAACTCCCCTTTGGAGCACACGTCTGCCAGACCATTGTGTATATCCTAAGACCTGCTGCGTGTTCTCGCCACCTCACGAGATTCTTTAGCAATTACCTGAACATTCATGTTATCACAAACATGTTTTTATTTCAAATAACGCCAATCAAGTCACATAAATTCACAATTTTTAAGAGAGAAAGAAACCGGTTTCGATGTTGCATGTAGTAAAGATACATGTCATTGGTTATCTTGGAAAGACGATTTCAATATGTACACTCGTCTGTAGGTTAATGTTGCCTGGTAGGTAAGATTTATAAACATTTCCTTAACAGGAATGTAAACGTCCCAGCCAAAGGCCCGAAACTTGGTTCTGTTTTCACTGTCATTCTGCATTTACAATGTCTGAGTCGTTACTGAGAGAGCTCTTTATCTATTCTTCTTGTTTGCTGAAGAGATGCAAAGCGAAGATGCGAACATTGTGCTGGGCCGTTTACGTCACACTCTACTGTTGCATGAATAGTAAATACGACACGGAGAGCATTTACCAACGTGGAAACACCTCCGTGGATCTGTGTTTTGGTAATGTTGTCTTAAAATGGCTGTTTTCCCATTTAATTATGAATCGCCATACCCTTATGTGACAAGTTACTCAAGAACACGGTGTTGTTAAAAATATTTTAACTGTTTACACCTGAGCACGGTACACATTTAGGGTACGATTTTGACCTTGGGGAGAGTATCTTATGAGTTCGTATAGCATTATGGTTCCAAAAAGATTATTTGAAAGGGTGTAGAAGTAACGTAAAAATTCATTGACCCGGCGTTCACAAAGGAACCGTTGAAGCTACATTATTTAATGCAAGATGACCAATTAAAATGATGAATTACCTTTTCATTTCTAGTTGATCTACGAAACTACAGAAGGTTTACTTTGCGCGACTGCTGCGATTGCTGTGAATATTACTACGGACCGTACTATGCTGCCACATGTCGCCTGTTTTGTCGACGTTTGTTCAAAGTGGACGTCACGAAATTTAATCGGCAGTACATAAAAATGCGTCACAACGAGGCGGAAGCGGCTTTCAATTTTCTTACAGATTTAAAGCTGGACAACCACCGTAAGGTGCGTAAGAAGAAAACAATGCAGGATATAAGTGATATTTCATTTTGTAAAGTTTCGGAGCAAGACATACATAAAACGTACCGAGAGTGGCGTACATGAAGTAATATCCCACGAGACATTGTTCCGCGTATAGACCTCGACCTTCGGTCTCGGTCGACACGCGGAATACTGTCTAGTGGGATATTAGTTCATGTACGCCAATCGAGGTACGTTTTGTATTTATCCCATACGCTTCGAATTCCTAAGTTTCTTTCATTTTTTCCGCAGATTTTTTAAATACTTCACCGAGACTCTTCACGTTGCGGATCACATCCTGTATTATGTACTTGCGCGTTAGGCTGCAAGTTTTCTCTAGTAAAAGAAACAGTTTTAAAGGTAACGATTTATTACTTGAAAAGAGATTACAAAGACAAAAACAAGGGTAAATTTTAACTGAACTTGTAACATCTCCTGAAAATAGTTAAATAACAGCAATATTTGACATTGTAGTTATCGAGGAATCGGCTCCTAAGTTGCCGAAGATAAAATATTTAGCAAATGAAAACTGAGACAGAGTCTATTAGGTCGTTTCTGAGGAGAACACCAGTACAAATGCAGTTAATTAAGATATATGGACCACTAATACCTTTTAATATCCGTAATTTTTTAAACTGCACATCAATATGTAAAATGATATATGAAAGTGTCTGCCACAACAACATTTTGCCTATTGCACAAAAAAATTTTCAAAACGAAGGTTATAACTTTCGAAGTGATGACTGGAAAAAATTATATTCAATGTCTTTTAAAACTACTTATGATTTCAAGTTATGTACTCTGCAGTTTAAACTATTACATAGAATACTTGTAACCAACTCTTTTCTTAGAAAAATTAACCTGGTGGACTCTGATGTATGTACTTTCTGTCATTCACAAAGTGAAACAGTGGATCACATCTTTTTCGAATGCAATAATATAAAAACATTGATAGGAGAA
>NMRA01000239.1:500591-552100 GCA_002633005.1 Phoronis australis | reverse complement strand
AAAAAAAAAAAAAAAAAAAAAAAACTGAGACAGAACTGTCATATAATTAACAGTTCTGTTCCAGATGTTACGATTGAGACCTGATTGTATGTTAAGCGTTATTTACACTGCTATAATTGTATTACTTTAAACTATTTTCCGAAAGTTTGATGATCGAACCGGCTTACGACGTCGAGTCGACATTGACCTACCTTTTGAACTTTCCATGTCAGAGGTCACTGTTGAAGTAGTGCGGGAGGTGAATACGGAAAACTTTATTACATGGCCGTATTTCCCTCGACAGATTCAAAGCGTATGGGGCAAAACACTTTATCATCAATAGGGTGTGTACTGCACATCTGCCATCGCACAGCGCATGTCCATCATTTAAGAGCCAGCAAAATTAACGTAGAATGCTATTGGGAAATTGAGCAGAAAGAGTCATAATTTAGTGAGAATTGCATGAAACGTTAACAAATCTGTCTAAAATTTAAGGCAATTAATAACACCACCTACTGTGATACAACCGTTGATTTTGCCAGACGGTGTACATTTTCAATAGATGCGTGGTATCACCGTCAAAAAATCTGAGAACAATAAAAATGCAGAAAGTCTATATTTCGGAGTAGCTTCTGCTGCTGTGAGGAAAATCGTACAAAATACAGGTGTATAGTCATTATTTCACCATTTATGAAATCGCGGTAGGTAGTCAAAATGAACTCTTTTAGGTAAAGATACTCAATTTAATGAGCTTAATAAAGCTTCTTGCATTGAACAGCTTCTTTAGGGATCGGAATACATGGACACGTGTGGCAGATTACCGTGCAGATTAGTAAACCATGGATTTCTGTCGTTTCAGCTAGTGCAAGCAACGCAAGAGATAACTGACTTCATGAGAGCCCAAGTGACTTATTTTAGAAAACAGCTGCAAGACAGGCGGTACTTTGACCGTGACGCGCTAAGGCAAATGACGCTGATAACGTACCAGTCCGCAGATCCTTCGGATCCGAATCACGCCCTGTAAGTAAAGTGTATTCATTCAAACAGCAGGTATGACTAACACAACGTTATGCCCGAGACAGTGGCAGTTTTACCACGAGGCTGGTGAAGCCTTGAACCTTAAAAGGTCTGCGCCCCTGTTAGCGAAGGGAGCTCTTTTGTCGGCTTTTGTCGGCTTTCCAACTAACGTAGTAATCTAATCTACTGTAAGTGGCGTTGGCCGACTGAGCGGGGGGGGGGTAAGTTGCAACTGGTAACAGTTCAGCGACCAGGTAAGTGAATTGGTAACCGCCTGAGGTCGGGAGACTCTTTGTAGTTTCATAGTCTACACTACGTTAATATTCCGTCTTGGTCACGAGAACCACTATATCTGATCAAGCTTCGGGCCCCCAAAAAGTGTATATCGGCCATTTGTGACCTGAATTCCAAAACAGTAGGAACGCAACGCTTACAAACTTTGCTGAAGAAATTAAACGGGGTGGTGCAAAACTACTCAATACGAAGAAGACGACGATATCCATAATGTATCCAACGACACTGGTCTGCTTTCGTCATCAAAGACACTGTTGATAGACTCGTTTAGGAATTGACGTATTTCCTTGTTTAATATATCGGGAGAGACTTGCGTGAAGACATCATAATTGTCCACGCATTAACCAAAAAAGTATTTTAGAGAACAAGTGACAGCCGATAATGCTATTCTGCTCAATACTGGCATTAGCAAGTCCTGTTGTGGTGCTTTCACGTGACTAAGCACGTGCGCGTACCGTTTGAGATTTTTCCTGAGGAAGGAGATGAAATATAACCTCTCAGGGAATTTGCGATATTTTTATACATCCTTAATCTGTAATTGCATTGTCTTTATCTCAGTTATTTCGTGACAGCGTATACCGTAGTATTGTTTGCAAGGTGCAACGACATTCAGAAACCATAGAAATTTCAGCGTTGTGAAAAAGATTATGGAACCGGTTATTATTTAAGACATGTGTGAACACTGAATCAATGCCCTGGTTATAAGTCATCAAACGCTGCCATGTTCATACAGTTGCATTTTCAGGACTACACCCCTGGAATTAATGTAATGGTGGCCTTAATAGAAAATATTTCTTGCTTCATGCAACACAGAGAGTTTGTGAAGATCAGCGGCCAGTTGCGGCGGCTTTACGAGTCTGGCAAGGTTTGTAGGCAGAACACGTGCTTCCGCCTCCCACAATTGGAGCACATCTTCGCGACATCTAGCGACAGTAATCAGTTGCTGTGGGCGTGGAAATCTTGGCGGGACGCGGTGGGACCACATATACGCAAACTGTACCCACGTTTTGTCGAACTACTTAATAAAGGCGCCAAGGACAACAGTAAGTTCCTTACATTGCCCCCTATTTTCAAGGGTTCGGGTGAGCCCGTCACAGCATCACGTAGTTCTACGTTCCCCCTCGGAGCCATCAGTTAATGCCATTTTAGGAGCTTACAGAGAAAGCTCTCTTGTTTTGGTGCGGACTACGTCATTGAGAATGGTATAAAGGAAATTCTGTCATCATATTGATTTGATTAAATATAACCACAAAGATGACTTCCTTGTCTCATTTTTCCTGTATTTAGTCGTAACACGTAGCTCTCATTTAGAAGAACTTAGCCTACAAGTGATTTTCAAGCCATCCACATGACTCTGTTTTTATTTTGAAGACGTAACTTTGTCTTTGCGATTTCAAAATGTTTTCATTTCACTCGTATCATATTTGTATCATTTTCACGTAGGCAATATTACGACTGAAACCTTACTTTTGACAACGTTTTTTTTAAGATTTCCGTGTGCGCGAATACATGCACACGTAAGCTAATACGATTGTGACGTCATTGGTTTCGATTAGTTCTCACTGTCCGCCCAATGAATTTGAAATTGTATTTTCAGATTGTTGAGCTTTCCTCTGTAGGCATGGTAACCGGAAATGCGCCATTTCCAGAGCCTGAACCTGGGATCTAATTTTTGTATTCGAAATGGAACATTTCCTCATACTTTGTGCTTTATTACGAACCCAAAATACGTTATTCTGAGCTCGAATACATTAATGGCTCGTGTGGACGCTTGCACTTGATGAGCGTTTTTGCTATGATTTAAATCTTTATTCGAAGCCCCAAGTTTTGCTTCAATCCGTACCTCGAATTTAGGGACTAGACACTCATCTGAGTAAAACCCAAGTGTATTCGAACACTAAATAGTAGGTAATTCACTTTTCAGAAATTAATCTTTTTGACTAGCAAATTTAGTGCTTAGGTGTCGACGTAGGTCATATCTGTAACGAAAATTATTTACATTATCAAAATATTGCATTTTGGGTTGTAGAGTTCCGTGAATAACTGCGGAAAGAAGCTTATGCTCAAATGAAAACTCAATCGTCTGGTCATGGTCTCAAGGTCGAATGTTTTAGGCAGATCAGCCAAAATTCAATAATGTGAAATTGTGGTTGCACACGTAAAGCGTACTGTGTCTTTTCGAATGTACCAATCCGTTTGTTTGGTAATTTGTGACAGATTTCAAAGATGCTGGAGACTTTTTAAGACAAAGTAACTACGAGAGCGACGAGTTAGAGGGTACGGTTGACAGGATGTGGCATGGCATAAAACCCCTTTACGAACAGTTGCATGCGTATGTCCGACGAAAACTGAAGCAAATATATCCTGATGCAGGTATCCGCGAGGATGGACCAATACCAGCTCATTTGCTTGGTGAGTTCTTCACTGCATAATGTATGAATTCTCTAGGCAGTCTTTTACAGGAAACTGTAAGTGAAAACACATAGAAAGACGAAAAAACAACGTAATCGTATGAATTGTACATGAACACTTTACAATACCATAAATGTATGTTTCGTCCTCCAGCCTGTCGACAGTAGCGGGAAAACGAAAGGTGCACAGGAAACGTTGGGTAGCAATTTTATCGTCTCTGTGTGATTTTATTCATATTTTACAACAAAGTAGGCATCATTTATCTGTTGGCATACTTTGAAACGTAACTATAATTATAATTATAGACCTTAGTAAAACAACACAGTTCGTGGCAAAACAGTGCTAGAGTTGGGCCTACTGATCACGCCGGTTTATAATAATATCTGTTGTCGTCATGTTGGAGGTACATTTTGTACTTCCTTTGAAAAAAAACTCTTACCACTTTGAACATAAAAGTTAACCCCGCAAATGAATAAATACATGTATATATACGATGTTTACCGTGATAATAAATTCAGGCGTAGACAGGTTTTAACCTATTCAATGTCAATATTCTCTCAAAGTCTTTCAAGACATTAATGTTATTTCTGCGCAATCCTGATTTAAGAACCTTCCGCAGGCAACATGTGGGCACAGTCCTGGGAAAAACTCTACAAGATCCTAGCACCGTATCCTGAAGTGGCATCGCCGGATATTACGTCAGAAATGCGCGCCCGCAACTACACGGCAAGGACAATATATCAGGAGGCCGAGAAATTTTTTACATCACTGGGCTTTCAACCAATGACGAAAGAGTTCTGGGACTACTCGATGTTTGAACAGCCAACTGACGGCCGCGGTGTTCAATGTCACCCCCTGGCATTTGATATGTTTAAACACCATGACTTCAGGTATTAATAATTAATAAAGAACCCCCTGGTTGTTCAATTTCGTGAAAATGTGCCGTGTAGTGTTTTTAACGCATTAGTTCTATTTTGAACTAGCTTGCATTTCGGAGATTTTTGGTATTGCCATGAGATGAAAGTTTTTGTGTTGTTTATGTCGGTAAGTACAAAAAGTCAACTAATATGTCAACCAAATGTTGATGAAACGGTCTGGAAGGGTACAGGAGCGGCTAAATTTTGTCAAAAACATGCTTCGTCGGCGAGATCATCCAGTTGTGACATATATTGTCACACTGGACACCTATTGTCGCCCATGAGACAATATATGGCGAGTGCGCCAATAAGTGCAGAGAACACAGACATATATTGTCGCCCGGACGACAACATGTGTCGGGATTCACTGCATGTATTGCACCCGGCACCTATTGGTGACTCCGGGGGCGGCAAAATGTGTGGAGTGCGACAATATACATGTATGGTGTCACACTGCGACATCGCATATTGTTGACCACTAAAAGGATCTACATTTAGAGAAATTGCATGGCTGTGTACATGTACATTTGGCCCTACACGATGCTTTGTGAAGGCTCAGAGGAGGCATGGGGGAATCCAACTGTTGACGAGCCTGAGGACATATGGGAAACTACAGAAATATTACTTTTGGTGCGTGTCAGACGTCATTTACCCAATGTTTTGCTATGTCCGAAAACCCTTTGAAAGTCAATCCGAAGAAGTAGAAGCAAACAAGTCGGATTCTTGATGACAAACTGGATACATGTAAATAGGCCCACTAGCCTAAATATGAAATAATGACGTTTTTCAAAGATAATTGTTCATTCAAAGGTTTCTCGTGTAGCATAATACGTAGTCTCTTATATACGCAGGTGGCTTCCTTGTAAACGCCCAAGCCTTGTCGTGGATACGGGCACGCGTTTTGTCCTTGACAAAATCTTGTCATTGCAAAACCTTTATTTATTTGGGATTTGGATTGAAAGTACATTTCCTGGGTCATAACACCGATATGACTTTCTACTAGACACTCTTGAATACATCTAGCAGGAATGACTGTCCAATTCAGCCACTAATTGTTGCAAATGTGGCTTCAATGTCGCTACATTTTTAAATTATGAAATAAATACTACTAGTACATTATTGGTTGGTATGTGAAAGGACAAAAACTATTTCTCATTTGTAAAAAATCTTAAAATTTAGAAAATCGCGCCACTTCTTAATGTGCTAATCATTGTATTTTCATTTCTTCAATTCTCATCCGATTTCACTAGCTTTTACGCGCTGTGTCTAGCATGATTACTCGGAGGATCAGCCTGGCTGAGACTGTCACAATAAAGCTGCAATTTGATTTGTTTACCCGAGTAATAAAAGAAAATCGAATCAGGCCTGTACACATATAAAATTAGTCTCAACTTTCATGATCATTATAAATTACGACATGCTTTAAGTAACCAGTATGGCTCTGTGACTACTAAACAGTGTGAAATGCAGGTCAACACTAATTATTTTGAGAAGTCAAACTTGCAGTCTTACGTCCGGCATTGGGCATGTAGTCCAAAAGAGAAAAACTAGGAAAGTGATCTTTCGTACATTTATGACATGCTGCCACTTACTGGGAAACGCAAAAGCCGAATAATCTGTTTCCTGACTCAGTGTCTGGTTGGTTAATATCGCCATTATACGGGTATATCAACTTTGATTTGTGAACTGATACGTCTTTTCAGAATTAAGATGTGCACGAAAGTCAACTCTTGGTATTTCACCATTGTGCATCATGAGATGGGGCATATCGCTTACTTTATGCAGTATCAACACCAGCCCGCCATCTATCGACAAGGAGCTAACAGTGCCTTTCACGAGGCGGTTGGTGACGTCATTGCACTGTCAGCGAACACTCCAAGTCACCTTCGAAAAATAGGTCTCTTGAAAGAAAAGCATGACCCGGCCTTGCAGAGAAGTAAGCCATGTCTATTGTAGTTTTCGTTTTTGTCATCAACCAAGGTCCATACCGATTTCAAAGGTGAAAATTGTTTGCAAAATGGACACGATCAAACGCATATGAAACAAACAGTCTAGAATATTTCACCATACATGTTGCTATGAACATAACATTCGTTTTGTTCCTGATTTTATGAAGGAATCGTGAATTCTTTAAAGGTACTCTCTCGTTTACGCCTACCAACTTACAACACAAGATGAGCTTCGTCAGTTAAAAGAAGTCAGTAAAACCTGAGCATTTTGTATTTTGAGCCCTTTTCGTGTTATCTTTGCCTGACTTTACTATTATTTTTAAATGTTTTTGAAAGTGGACGGGATTCCCTTGGAGACCCTGTTACATATGGCAGCATTTGAGTGAGTACCCATAATGCATGAGTCAGCTGACACGCTACAGCAGTCATTTCATGTGGTGATTTTCCACCAAAAGCAAAGATTAATCAAAAACATCATATTTAATTCAGTTTGAAAAAAAAATTAGCGTTGTGTTGAATGAACAATACTTGCGGAGAGAGTGCCTTTGCGTTTGCTTCTGGCAAAGTAACTGAAATCGGGACGGCGTCGTACATGTAGTCATCAGATGTTTTTGTGCTTTCAAAATGGCTGACACGGACTGCTGTGCTGGTCAGAGTACATGTAAAAGCTAAGGACTAATCACCTGCCATGATGTGAAAAGAAGCGATGATTAATTGAGTTGTATTGGTGAAGTAACCTGTACTGAAAAGAAAAAACTGGGAACGAAATCGAGCGCTGGCTGGTTAGCGTTGCGAAATGAGGTGCACATTTCCAGTAATATCAAATTAGATCAGGTTTCCCAACACTTGCGTGTATAATATTCTGTACTTTTCACTCTTTGGTGGCACTAAAAAAACATGCATTGATGTTTAGGACACAATGCCACGTTTTAGCATCAAGTTTAACCTCGCGAACGTGAAAGCGCGCGTGTTCCAAATTTGCAGAACCATTGTAGTTTGGACACAACGCATCGTTTTCATGCATAACGGAGATCTCGTGCAAGTATTGAGTAGGGGCAGGTTTCCCATGACAAAAACTATGAGTGATCTGCATTATGGTTCAATTTATATAGCTGAGCAAACCTTGCACCTCAACGGAATGCTGACTGGGAACCTGAATAACAGTCACGAGAGTAACAGCAACCACAGAACTCCACATGTGACAGCTATACATGTATAAGTCAAGTCAAAACTGCAGCCTTGCTACCACTAAGTACACCAGTGCCTAAGCTCAAAGCACTCTTACAATGGATTTTTGCAGGTTTTAGAATTTTATAGAAAAATAAATGATTTTTTTGGTTTCCCGCCACGTGATGTTATCAGTGGAACACGTAGATCAGTTGACAGTATATATGCAATGGCGGATAGTTAAGTTGCGAAGACTTAGAGGGCGAGCTTGACGAATACTGATAAGACATATATGCAGATGGGGGTGAAGACGACACTCAGGTAATAGATGAAACAGGCAAACTGCGTGTTTGAGGCCGTGCGAACTCAACCTGCCCGCGCCGGCGTCTTCGGTGAGTGAAGCCGAGTCGAAGCTTACTCTGTCTGCAGACAATCTTGATTTCAGTGCGGTAATTACAGCATTTTATTGAATCACGATTTAATTTCCTGACAACTTTAGTGTCGAGTAACTTGTGTCTCGAAACGTAAATCTAATCAAAGTTTTTTACCCTGACCGTCAAATCCCAGTCGCGAATACCGGACACTGATTTCATTTCTTCGAATGCCGAGTGCGTTTATCAGGAAGATGATATCAAATTATAGTGATGCCAACTGGATTTTATTTCTGGTAAATGATATTTGTGTGTGTCTTATGAAAGCATTTTACCGTTGTGATTCGTTGATTAGTGACTTCAGCCTTTCTGCCGGCTGCGTTCTTGACTTTCAAACTACTTACATGGCATCTACTGCAGGCCTACATCCCATTTTCTACTACTGAGCTCTGGCGTATATGTGGATAGCATGCATTCCCACAAATCTGGAAACTTACTGCAATCTCACCCATTGTCTCAGTCACAATTTGATGCCGAGACTCATATTTAATATGTGCCTGACAACTACGTTCCCAGCAATGGTACAACGCAATACACTCTTTCTATTTGAATGTGTTTGTGACAGGTTTTCTTGGTTTATTTAGCTTAGGTATTTCCTGTATACATGTATGTTCAGTTTAAAGTTATTAATTGCTACCTCTTGACATGTATTTACAAGTCATCCCAGCTCTAGCTCGTGGTTCGTGGAGAAAAATACTTGTGTGCAGTATGATGTATTAAAAGCTTCTGATGTGATAGTATAAAGATCTAACATATAGCATGCAAGTGAACCTATTCGACCAATCAGAATGTGCGCCAAATATAAAACTAACCAATGGGGAAGATGAGCTAGAGCTGGGATGATTTGTAAATATATGTCAAGAGGTAGCAATTAATAACTTTAAACTGAACATATACAGGAAATACCTAAGCTAAATAAACCAAGAAAACCTGTCACAAACACATTCCAATATTCTCCCCGGCGCGAAAAATGGTGAACATAATAGTATAAATGGTCGAAACCAGAAATAAATCAGGCAAACATTAAATAAGACAATACGGAAATAAAACAGCAAACAAATGTGAAACCAGACAATAGGAATAGTAAGCAAGATATATATGTCGCAATCGAGTAAGTAAGTTATATAGAGTCCGTATCATGCAGTTTATGCTGAAGTTTCCAAAGAGTAAAGTTTCTTAATGGGTCTACTGGTTAGTCCGTTTTTCGTTTTGAGAACCACAGAACGCACATGTCCATCGTTACCGCGATTGAGTTTTTCCACTTTGCCCATATTCCACATGACACGTGGGGTATTTTCGTCACGTATAAGAACGATGTCACCACAACTTATGTTCACGGATTGGCAACCAGATTTGATAGTGTGGTACTCGCGAAGAGATGTAAGATATTCGGATTTTCATCGCTGAGTAAAGGCATGTAACAGGTTGGAACCTCTTGCGTATCGTTGCTCTACTGCTGACGCCCCAAAATCTGAGCGATCTTAGGGCCTTTTGTAAGCGCATAAACTCAAATACTGTCTGTCCGATCGCTATTACTGCATCCTCCACACTGGCAACTTTTCGCGATACTCGGCTCGCGACTGGTGTAGAACAACACAGTGGCGGAAATCGGATCCACTCCTGACGTCACGCAAAAAAAGTAAACTTTTGTGTTTATTTCTTGATTAAAAGTACACAAATTGAAGAGGAAGTACTTAAAATACATATTTCATGTCTTGTCCTCACTATTTATATTTTCAAGGATTCTTAGCACAAAGTTTAGGTTATGACGTGTTTTCACTGTGATACTGTTATTTCGGTTTTTGAAGACAGTGAACTGAAAATTGAGGAATACCTAATACCGTCTGACCTAACGTTTCCCAAGAAACGACGATTTTGAACAGAAACTGTAAGTTTTTTAATCACTTTATCCAAGCATACAAGTTAAATATACATGAAAATGCGATTTGTCATGCACGTCTACTCCTTTTTTCATGACTTCTACTTGCAGTGATTATTAAGGGGTTATGTTTAACCGCATTATCTAACAATGAAGAGTCTAGTAACTTGAAACTTTCTGATGAATTTTCCTATGTTGGTTTAAAGTAATTGGATACGTTCGCTACCAAAGTTTACACTACTATTAACACACAGCCAGCCGTGCCATGAAACCATATATTTTTCAAATTCTTGTTGTCCAGACGAATCCACCTTGCACACGGAAGTAATGCTTTACTGTTTGTACTCATGTGATTGTGTTCTTTCTTAAAAATGAGATTTTTTTAAGTTCAGCGCGGGGTAAGTCGCGGATGCCACGCGTAACAAACTTGGCACGAAATTTGAAAATTCTACTAAGTACAATAGAATCTCTGAAAAATTAGTAAGATTTAGACAAAAAACACAGTCGTTAAAAATCAAGACTTCGGTCATTTCGTTTTCTCTCTCCCTCTTCCCCACCCTCTCTCTCCTCTCCCCTCCGCTCTCTCTTCCCTCCCCCGTCTGTCTCCCCCCTCCCTCTCTGTCCGGCTTCTCTCTTTCTGTCTCTCACGTCTACCGTTTTAATGCGACTTTGTATTTCAGAGCGCGACATCAACTTCTTGCTGGAGCAAGCGCTTTTAAAGATTGCCTTTATTCCTTACGGTTTAATCGTTGACAAATGGAGATGGGAAGTGTTCAGGGGAAACATCAACAGCTCTGAATACAACCGGAAATGGTGGGATATGAGGTACATTAGAGAGTTTAATTAATAAACAACGTAGTAAGGTCGCACTCGATGTTTGAAGTTACCTCTTCTCTATAATTTTTGGGCCACGGGTGAATTTACAGATGTAAGGCACAAGATTGTACCAAATAGAAGATGCATATGTTCTGAAGTCTAAATTACGTAACCCTACGCCCAACCCCAAACCTAACACAATTAAACCTTAACCTGAACCCTAACCCTACTAAGGCGGCCTGGCCCCAAAAGGTGCAATCTTGTGGCAATCCTGTGGCGGCAATCCGGGTAATAGTAAAATTGGCACATGTTGAGTTGGCCTGGGTATTTTGAGATTTGTTTGCGCTGCGTGCAGCTACGAACGGCATGTTCTTGGTACTTCTTTGGGTTGCGATTGAAAACTCAAATCAAACTGTTGCCTGGATGAAGCAATGCGACTGAAAGCGAGTCAAACTAGGCAAGACTGGTTGGTTAGTCCTTCTGTTTTAACGATCAGTTCTAAATAAAGTCGTGTCCTTTGTAGAGGGCAATTTACACGGTAGCATACCTGTTCGCTCGGGCGAGAACACAAAATGCAACAAGACCCGCTTCTTATATGTACGTGTAAAGGAATTTTATCAATGTCCTTTTTGGCAATATTTGCAAGTAGACTTAATTACAAACGCAATACCACGAACGATGTTTATTTCACAATTCGGAGAGTTCTGCTGTTTTCTACTGCAGATTACGTTACCAGGGCATCACTTATCCTATAAACAGGACTGAGGACGATTTCGACCCTGCGTCGAAGTTTCATATTGCATATAACATACCTTACATCAGGTGAGCATTTTTCCCGCTAATCATTATAGTAAGTACATTTCTTTGATCATTTAACTAAAAGGAGTTTGATCGTTGGGTTTATTCGAAGTAACTGGTTAGCTTATTACGAAATTTGCCCGTTGCTGTATTTTTGTAAAATAAGGGGTGCAAGCAAATTTTGGTAAAATATCTAATGTTTTCAATGTCCTTTTTATTGATGAATTGGAAACTAATAACAAATTCTCTGTTAAAAATGGTGTCGGTCAACTCTAATTGTTACAAACCCATTCCAAATTGTCTCGTTTGTTTCTGGGGACTGTTTTTTTTTTCTAAATTACACCTGACTTTAGCTGCAAGTCAAAATATCCAAACCTTTAGCCTGAACATCAGAAGAGCTACGCATTAAAGGAGGATTTAATATGACTAGATCAACAAAACTGCACTTCTTTTTTCTCGTACTGTATGTGATATTGTTATTTTTGTAAAGTCTTTATTTCTACAACAAGAATTTTGAAACACTGTTTTGAGTGAAACGGTTTTATACATATTCTAAAGTCCACCAATGCCTCCAGTTTACATATTTTCTGCCAATTTTATGTTTTACACCTTATTTTAATTGCCACGTAGCATAATTACATACATTTAAACATCAACACCCGAAAATTACATTTAGGGTTATTGTGAACTTGTGAAACATAAACAAACACTGTTTTGAGTCTGTGTTTACGAACGTCGACCTTGTGCACGCGCTTTGTTGTGTGACCAAGCGACACTCGGGGTCAGAAGGTTACAAGGAAATATTTATGCATGTGGTTAAAAACAAACGCGTCTAAACTTCCGAGTCGCTGTTCGTGCAACATTTTGTGACTAATTTGTAGAGGTTGTTCAGCAGGCATCTTAAAATCATGTTGTGTTTTGGAAAGAAACAGGACGAAATTAACAACCTCCTCCTGCAAAGGACACCTACTGCAAGAACACATCTAAATGTAGAACCATGAACAGATGTTAGTTGCGTAATAAGTAATTGCGAATGGTGCATTCAATGTTGTAGTTTCCATAACAAACAGTAGATTCTTAAAGTAACTAATAACCGAAAATATTGAGGGATTAAACATTTGGTGCAACACTGGCTGTTGCTAATCACAAGGCATTGGGTACAGAGTCATTTGGAAAGCTTTGCGGCAATGAGATGTTCATGCAAAAGATGGCGTTACCTGTTATAATATTAATAAGCAGATCATTTTAGTAGTGAGCCTCTTTTTAGGTTTAAAAGACAATGCATTTGAGACATAAATATAACGAGGCACGCGAAAAAAAATCACGCTTTGCACTGTGATTAAGCGCAGAATGCATTGTTTTTAAAACCTAAAAAGAGGCTCACTTTTAAAATGGCGACTGCGTGGATAAGATGTATACGTAATTAAAGTGAAAGCATTAAAATATGAAGGTTGACAATCGTGATGAATGCACGATCATTCAAGTAGTTTATTTTAAGTATCTTTGTAGTTTTAAATAAAGGATCGGTAATGACGTTGGACTTGCTAAAACTGATAGTTATATAACTTTTTAAATTCATGTGTATAATATAAATATACCATTTTGTGCACTTTTTCCTAGCCATATGACATCATTTAAACGAATCAAGAAAGACCGAGTATTATATAAGTTTCCTTACTTTCAAAGAAAAGGAAATATTTGAAGTTGTTCAGAATACCATGAAATCTGCTTTTTTCCTGAACAAGTTTATTTTCCCACCACAACAAGCTCGGAACAATACACCAGTTTTTGCAACAGTATTTTCGTTCAGTTGCCTAAATCGGCGACTGGTCGTTTTTACATTGCTCGCGCCACGGGATATGAAGTCATATCTTTTGGATATGGAAGGGACCGCCGATATCTTTAACTCATACCAACTCCTGCAAATACTTCCGAACTTGTTCTACGAACTGTACTTCGTTCAGTTTTCCAAATCGGCAACTGGCAATGTTTAAGCTGCTGGTGCCAATGGATATGACGCCATATCCCCTGCTAAAAAAAAACGTTTGATTAGAGCTGGAGATATTTTAAGCTGAAAAGAGTTAAAGACATCGACGGCCTCCTAAGGTGTCCCTCTAGATGCGGAAAGTGTAATTATCTCAACTTGAATTTGATGGTTTAATTAGTGAGAGGCATGTTTTGTCGAAAAACGTCCGACGTATGGAGGGCCGATGGGATAGCCACCGTCCTCACTGCAGCGAGTTGAGACGGTGGTACTGTATAGCATTAAGCTATAAATGTCGTTGACATTGATTATAGGTCCATGTGGGTAATCCCGCAAAATTCGAACTGCGTCATTGTTTACTCGAAATTACTGAGGACGGTTACACGAGTAGCTACATGTATTAAAAATGAAGGTCAAGGACTCCATCCATAATATTTTAGTTTATCAGATAACCTGGAATTATTTAACGAGGCCTAAACTTTGGAAACATCAATCAAGAATGTCAGAGGCTGATATTAATACTATTTTCCGTGGCTTTTGCATTTCTATCCATATTCTATTTGAAGGTACTTCTTCAGTTTCCAAATCCAGTATCAGTTCCATAAGGCCTTATGTGATGCCGCTAATCACTTAGGTCACCTTCACCAGTGCGATATCTACAAATCTCGCCGGGCTGGTAGAAAGCTGAGGTATGCAGTCACATTACGCTTTTCGTGGCCTATTTCCAGTTTGCAGTTTTGCTACACGCATCTTTCTCACAACATTCTAGAGTAGGAAACATCATTAATTCTGTTTATGTAGTTATCTGGTTGCGTTGCACCGAGTTCATTAACTATGTGACGCCCTTAGGAATAGTTACCTTTTTGTTTACCAAAGTAATGAAACAGAAAACCACGTTTCCATCGCTTATTTAACGCCGTCTTGTTGGAAATAATGCGATTTTTCAATTGATGCTTTTACGAACTATTGTATCGTCAGATACTCAAACCATCTCCCGCTCTATGAGACATATTTTACACTATCTGCAAAGTAAGTTATCCCAGCTTGACGATATCCTTCCATTCCGGACAATCTAGGTCTCCAGTTCACTGGTTTCCAAACTGAGGGGACAGTGTAGCTCAGTGGTTTGATCTGTGGTCTCCCGTTTGGGAGACCCGGGTTCAAATCATGCCTTCACTGACAGACAATCGAGCATTGCACAAAGGTGTCTCCTGCTCCTCTGATCTCGGTCTTAGTAATGATTGCATGCACGGGAATGAAGGAGAACCTGAATATCAATACGAAAGCGATTTCTGAGGGTGTGTTTATGTTTTATATAATCTCATTTATGTTTTATATAATCTCATTTTGCTATTTTTCAGAAAAATGCTCAGATTTGGGCGAAAGTATCACTGGAAGTATTTGATGCGCAGGTTGACACGACAAAAGACCATGGACAACGCTGCCATGATTGACTATTTCAATCCTCTCCTCGTCTGGTTGAAAAAGCAGAATAATGGACATTACGTCGGCTGGAAGTAAGCACGCAGACTGCAAATTACGAATGCCTTCGAAGTGAGACAATACAGAAACAATCTAGGCGCAGATCGTCAGTCCAACTAATGTAATTAAAAGAAAGAATTTCAAAATACTTGTTATTCTGAATTTTTGTTCTAAATCTGATACGGTTTAAATTGTAACAACTGACGAATGTAAAGCGCCTCGATAAATATTACGGGAGTTCATTTCGGTTTCTCATTCTTTGTCACAACTGAATGCAAGTTCCCAGCAATTCTGATGCATGCGACTTCTGAATATGTGACCTCACCGGAACCATCACAATTTTTCTCTCTCGTCACAGCATTGGACATGAGCCAGGAGCAGGTTCTGCACGCCTGGCACTTGGGGTCAATGAATAACGTTATATTGGATATACCCACAAAGACCGTGTGTGCCTACGGAGTCTGTACTTAACTCCCTGTGATTCAGCGTTGGTTTATCGTAAACATATCCTCAATCGCCTGCATTAAAATCCGCAAAAATGGTAATCACCGCATATGTAGCAACTGTTTATACCATAAAAAGGGAAGTTGGCACACAACTCAGCGGTAAGTTAAATCCTTAGATAACGCCTCGTTGTGGCTAACCTCCACTAGGAACGCATGTGCGCAGTGGTCACAATTAATAGGCTGGCAATTAAAATATACCTCAAAGCTGTGTTGAAATATTGTTAATCTCGTCACTCCTAGCCATCACATTAAACAAACAACCAACGATACCTGAAGCATTGAAATATTGTTATGACACCTCACGATATTCACGACCTGCGGCGTAGGCCTACATCCAACTGAAGACAGGACTGGTCATAGTTTACGATTAGTGCTGATATGGCAATCTGACACGGTCTATTCGGAGTCATGCTAAGCGGTTTAAGTCCAAATTCATTAGGTGTCAGTGACCGGTTAACGTCGGGGATGGAGGACGCCCCTCCGCAGTCGCCACCAGAGTTGTGGAGGTTTCCACCATTTAACGCTACCGCTACCAAATTCCACGCCACCAGTTTCAGTTAAGGTTGTGCAGGACCTCATCGATACTTCTGTGTATTTTGCAAAGTATGTTCAAAACTATCGAGTTTAGCTCGGTAATGGCGTGTCTTTTCTGAAACTGGAAAATCTGAAGAATTTGATTTTTGACTTCTTAATTGCAATCTGTCACTATTTGGGTCACGTGAAAATGCCCTTTTGTAAAATCTATCAAAAAGAACGGTACATTGGTGGCAAAATGAAGGCACCAATAACGTAAACACACTTCATTCGATATCAATGTTCAAGAGGCACAGATGACTCTCAATCACAAAAATGTTGTTACAGTTATAATTTCGTTTTCTTTTCGTGCCAGTTTTGATTTTTTATGAAAGCCATCACTCTTATTTTTGGTAGCCCTCGTGCGAAATATGTGGATTAGAACAAAAAACTTGGGCGAACATTTCATAAAGCATGGTATCTGAAAGCTTCATATGAATCCAATCTGCCATTTTGAGATACATGTATGATGTTCTGAAGTTTGCCAAATTTTTACACGTTTCTGCATAGACATTTCGCTTCCCTGTCGAGGCCACATCCTGTCTCTGTGTGGATTCTGGAGACACGCTTCTCCGGCTTCAGTCGTATCTCATGATCGTTTTTCTCGTCAGTAATTTATAAGTTTAATTTACTGACAACACATTCTGCTGAGTCGCCAACGACAGTGGTCATGAATAAATTCATGACGTTGTAACCACATTTCCTACAACCCAGCTGGATATCTGTACTAGACTACAAGTAGCACTTGAAGTAGGATAAGTGATTTCCGTTACAGCTCAAGCGTAAAACTCGTAAGACTCGTTCGGCTTAGGTGTACCTATGTCCGGCATGCTACAAGACTTTTGTCAATGCTTCCACTATTGAGGTACGCCGGTTATCGTGGAACAAAAAACAGCTAAACCATGCGCGCACCCAGGGGTGCTTGGGGGGCTGAACGAGCCCCTACATTTGGCGAAGTGGACAAAAAGGTCCGCCTCAGAGAAAAACTTCCGAGAAAACGACACAAAAGTCCACAGGAATACGGCGCGAATGCACAATTTATAGGTCTGAACGTGGTACCCCGTTTTTTTATTTTTGTCCCCTTTTTTCAGTAAAAGGACCACATACTGAAAAATTCGAGCCCCCCTGGGTCAGTTGCGGTTGTAAACGAATAAAATAGAAATGCACGATGATCACGCGAACAGAGCCTGCTGCTTTAAGAATTCAAACTGCAAGGACAGTCACTCGTCCCACTATAGCGTCATGACATGTTGAAAACCTGTCGCAAGTTGCACAAAACGCCACCTGGTTTCTACTGCGGTTTATGGACGAGAACGGCTCATCGCCCTTCCCTACAGCGTACTTCTTCTGTTCTGTTTCCGTCAGAAAACACGACAAAGAGGCTGGGGATCGTGGTTGCCTGAAATATTTCATTCATATTGATAAACTGTTGGGAACTCTGCCAGATGGAAGATTTTTTTCAAATGTTTGGTTGATTTTTAACAGAAAAACCTTTCATTTTTCAATTCTTTGTTTTCGAAGCTGTTAATCCAATGATCGCCCCGCAAAGAGGACGGGGGTGGTTTGTCCCCGTCGTATATAAAAAAATATTTTAAACATATTATTATCCCTGCAAACTGGACACTACGCCATCTGACCAAGTTTTCCAACGAATTAGTGTCCCACGGAAGTCAGTCTTGGGTTTTAAGTCTGATTTAATGTTATCTTTTCTAAAAAATTAGAATGACGTGAGTTTAAAGCACAATGGAATGGCATGGCGATATCATGTCAAAAACGTGAGCCAAGGTAAAAACGTGAGAGTTAACAGGTCTGGGCATATGGGTGACTTGGCTTCAGTCATTAGCCCAATATTCCCTGGCTGGGCCCAGTTGCATAAAACGGGGTTAAGACTTGATCGGGATAAGTTCTGGTACAGTTTTCTTCAACCAGGAGCAAATGCCGGGCACTTTTTCTAAGTGGAAAATTTATTAAACTAAAATGCAAAAACAAAGTACTTGAATGACTTTAAAAGATTAATTCCAGTTTAATGCAACTACTTTTCATTGTCAGAAACAAACCAGACACCCTATAACCTGATAATATTTCGCGTCATGAGTTGCTTCATGCTATATTTTTACGTCTCAGCAAAAAGTCAACAAAAACTCTCCATAGCTGTGGTTTCATGGCTGCTTTGCTATAATGCATGCTGCTCGGCTTGAGTGTATTTTTGAATGCGCTCGCTCCTATGCAACCCCTTTAAGGTTTGGTTAAAAACTTCACGGCAGTCTTCATAGATGGCGCTCAGAACATCTGTAGGGTCCGCTACAAGAAAAATTCTGACGTATCTCGAGCATTTGATCTGTGGTCCCAATCTGAGTATTTTTCAACAAAACTTGATATTTTCGGTACAAGTACACCAGGTGCTCATTCGAGCCTCCCCCCCAAACCAACCCCTCCCCTTCCCCCCGCTGGGTGCGCGCATGGGAAACATACTAGATAACAGTTCATCGATCAACGCCATCGACGCAAATAAAACAATGCACATTAGCAAAACATAAATCTAAATCTCCGAACAGTACAACCAGTTATCGTCAAAGTAAGGGGTTAAATAAAAAAGCACGCGATGCGCTAATTACATGACTATTACAACGAGTAGAGTAAGCCGCGGAAATCAAACAATTGGGGTTGGCCAGGCGTGCGTTCAGTAGACGCTAGGACCTACGCTAGGACCTAGCTAAAATCTAGTCAAAGTCACGTGCCCTCATCTAAAATGCATGGCAATATCTCACGTAATCTCGCTTGCTTTTTAGAGAGGTCCTATCGTTACTGAACGGGAGGCAGATTTAGCGCCGCAGTGTAGTCCGGCACTGCTAGTTACAAAAAGTAGGTTCAGTCGATCTGGTTTGCATGTATTTTCCAACATGTTGGCAATGAGAAAGGTCATTATTTTGATTGTGGATTCACGTTTCGTTAACATGGCAGCCCCCTGTAGCATTGCTGCGTTTCAGTGTAGCGAATGAGAAATCTGCAGCGATTTCAGGTAGCCCTCAAATATTGAACCTCAGAATTGCAAAAAATCCAGTTGCCTGGCGGCACTTTTGGGCCACCTTTTTGGAGTCTGTGGGAAATATGTGTTCAGAATGTACTGTTAGCTTTTGTGTAGCATTGGCTGGGAGTTGGTGGTTTTGTAACTATCAGTTTATTTTCCTACGCTTTCTATTTCGATGTATGTGAAAGAGCCAAATTGCGATACAGAATAAAGTTTTGTTGCAATACATAGGGTTTAGATGTGAAACGACTCACAGTGTTTCATTTTGTTCACACATTTTTTGAAAGAGTTGGAGAATAGCAGTAGGTCCAGTGACGTGGTCAATGCCAGGCAAAACGCAGTGTGAACAATGCAATGCCTACAAACTCTGCATGGAGAGACCTCGGGTGGTGAACACCGAAGCTCACTGGGTAGAACGCTGCGGTGACGAATACATTAGACCTACTTATTATACAATTTCAATATGCGATTAGTGCTCTTACCTTGATTATAAAAGGGAGGCACCTCATCTTTATTGATTAAAGGATTTAAAATGTCAATCACTCTGCATCGTGTTCAGAAAACCAGCTGTGCTACAGTGTGGAAACTGAGACCTAATTTTGTGAAATGGGCCCCCATAAAATGATCTTGAATGGCACCCTGTTGAAGACGGTAACTGAAGCGGCTTGAAAGTCGGCAAGTCACCAGGCCACTGCAGGACTATATTGATTTTGTTGAAGATGGGAGTACTCATCGGTCAAATTAGTGCATACAAGAGATCGGTCTTAGCGAACTGAAACGATGCCAGAGTATTATTCATCACGAAATTGGCCGTTTTATAGACTTAAAATTTATGACTAATTTAAGGTTACAGACGTTTGGTGTAACATTTTGGTCTTGACAATACATGTAATTGTAGTTCAATGCTTGCGTTAATACAGACATTTCTCTATTTTGTCGACATTGCTGCCAGGATGAGTATAGGCGTAACGCACATGCGCGTTTTGCTAGGTACGTCGTTAATACCGCTAGGCCTACTCTGCACCTATCTATGCACTCGCTTTTAGCATGAAGGTATCTATTAGCCTCTTATTAGCCGGAGGATTGTACCTTTTGAGAGTTAATAGGGTTAGGGTTAGGGTTAGGGAAATGAGATTTAAAAACACATGCATATTTTAGTGAAATCCTGCGCCTACTTGCCGATTCAAAGACTACAGAGTTAAAAAAGATGTAAGTTTTTATTACCAATACCTAGGAACAAGTTCCTAGCTAATACTTTACACTATTGTGGCAGACTTTTCACTTCCCTTTTCCGCTTCAGGGCATATTCACACAGTTGTAGTCAATTCTACAGCCAAGGCTTATCTACGACGTCACATTTTTGTCCTCGTTGATACGAAGATCTCTGTTTCTGCACTGCTACAAGTCAATGGAAGTACTTTGTGAAAGCTGCTGTTGACATCCACCTTCCATCACAAATCCGACGTTTGGTTTCCACAACACAACCTTGTGGCGTCAAAGTGTTTTAAGTCAGATCCTGGAACTGTCCAGCTAGAATGTCAACTTGGATCTAGGTACCTTCCTGAGAGTTGGTTTGAATTGGGGCACAGAACAGTTCTCACAGGGGTTTGCCTATCAAAAGACACGTCAACGCACTCGTCACTCTTTCTTCACTCTGTCAAAAACTATTAATATATAAAGAACGAAAAATTTTTAGTCAATTCACATCACATGCCCTACAGATGAGCACAACAACTTTATTCTCTCTTGTATTTTTGATCTATTCACTCCTACTGAAAAGCAACGTAGACTAAGCAAAAAGGGGTAAAAAACTCAAACTCGGCACTTTCCACCCCAAAACCATCACTTCCCTGCCAACGCTCGACTAAAGCCATTATTAGATTTTGAAAACAAATTTCCTACCTATTCCAAAAATGTGGTCCAAACGTACTGCCAATCAACCATTTTTTGCAAATCTGGCATGTATGATGGCTACCTGAAATAGCGGCCAATTTCTCAGTCGCTACCGCAACAGGAGGCTGCCATCTTGAAGAAAAGAGCAGCTACAGCTGTGCAAGTGGTCTTTCTTCATTCTCAGCATGTTCACAAAATTAATACAAACAAAACAAAATTCACGTGGCCTACATGCAGTACCTAACTAAAAATGCCCCCAAGCCTAGCCTAACTCTAGTGCAAATTCCCCGCGGCCGCAGCTTAACTGTTCAGTTCCATCATTCCATTCGTTTGTTCAGGTGTTGTTTCCGGTAATGGTCGGATATAACGTGCCCATATATTGAGAACCAGGCGTGCGTTCAGTAGACGCTAGGACCTACGCTAGGACCTAGCTAAAACCTAGTCAAAGTCACGTGTTCTCATTTAAAATACACGGCAATATCTCACGTAATCTCGCGAAGTCTTGCTTTTTAGCGAGGTCCTAGCGTTACTGAACGGGAGGCTGTTTTCTCCACTGAATAACGGCTTCCCGCTATGCAATGTACATACAGGACTTAGGGTGCAATGTTTTTTAGTACAAAAGAAGTGCGTTAAGAACAAATCACCGAAAACTTCTTCCGAACAAATTGTATCTACTGTGTGTTATTTTAATATTTTGCAGTGTAATGAACCCAAACATTGTCAAAACGGAGGCCCTTGGTCACCGAGAGCTGAATGAGATGCTGCGTGGATGTTAGGTGCAACGTAAAGACGTCGAGATGTGTTACAATAATTTTGAAAGTTTACAATTCCCTTAAAATATATCCAAATGATCAAGCATGACCTGAACTCTAATACTATACCAAGATCATGTACCTAGGATAAGCAATAAAAAATGCATGTTTTAACACTAAGTTCAATGGGGAATATACAGGTGTATGTCCTTTTTCCCTGTCAGTACAACTTTAGTTAAAAACACGATACAGAGTCGCTCGTAGTATTGAGACCATCTTCTTTCTTCAGGTGTGCAGCTGTGTAGCAAAACACCTAAGACATAACCAACAAACAAATTAAGACACTAGCTATTACATTTCCTGATTTCGAGACTGCATGTCTCATCATCAGGCAATAAGTGGAATGAACATATGTAGCGAAATAAACAGTGCAATACACATGACAGGTGGAAGAGGGGTATACAAGCAGAGAGTGTGAATGCAACACACGATGGGAAACCCACAACCCAATCGAAACAGAGCCAGCGTGCGGTACACGCCTGTGAGCTGCTCATTCAACACAGGTTTTTCGTGGCGAATCTAAAGTCTTTAGTCGAAATGTGTCGTTTTCAACATAGCTAATGATGGTATTGTCTACTATCTCTTGCCCGTCGCATGGATCACGCAAATTAAGCAATATCGTGCGACATCCACACGACATTATTTGGCATGGGAACTTTATTAAACTGAGACCTGCCTCGCGAGATTACTGAGATATTGCCGTGTGTTTTAAATAACACTACGCGGCTTTGGCTAGATTTTGACTAAGTCCATTAGGTCCTAGCGTTACTGAACGCTAGCCAGATCTGATCATTGGATTGGAGACTGCAAGAGAGCTGTTCACGCTTAGCATCATAGACGGAGCATTAGCTACACAACTGGATACACTAATAATAAAGTTGTTAAAATTATGATGAATTTTTGTTAATTAGGTATAACCCGGGCTCTCTCAATTTAAAAAAGAACATACTTCTTTTTTACGTGATCATAATAATTAAATGGTAGCTAGAGGAGGTTTACTCTCACCCAGTGCAGCTGTAGTGGGGCGTAGGCGCACGTAGGCGCAGCCAACCACCTTTTGGCATTTGAACGTACATGTAGCACCTACGCTCCGTAACTTACGTCCAGTGCTCAAGGTGATACGGTGGACTTTGGGCGCCTACTTACCTCTCACTTTACCACTAGAGCACTGTCTCACCGTTAAGAAATAAACTATTATGAGGAGACAGTATGGCTCAGTGGTTTGATCTCCGGACTCCTGTTTGGGAGACATGTGCCTGGTTGCATGGAACAGTCCCAAACAGAGACTCAACTAAGTTTCCTAAATCGACTGCGTAATTGACTGTGACTTGTGAAAATACCGATTGTCCTTTCTTTAGGTATTTTAGCGTCATTGCTAAGTCGATTTTTGGTTTTGTTACAAATCGAGAGTGAACTTGATGTTGAATTCTCAATATTATCGAAAATAAACAGGGATCTTTTCATGCAACGCCCCTAACTTAATAACTAAGACCCTATTTAATTTCACTGAATTCAAGGGTCAGTTTTTAGTTAATATGTTATTAGAAAATTTCATTAGTCAAAGAGGAGATCACAATAAAGGCAAAATCTTAGAAAGAGATTACGGCTGTGAGTAAAGAAAGACTCAAAAAACAGGCAAAAGATTTAGGGAACTTATATAGTTGAGTCCCTATTTGGGACTGTTTCGTGCAACCCTGCACTGTGTTCTAATCCTAGCTTCACTGGCTGACAATCAAGCATTGCAAAAAGGTGTCTCCTACTTCTCTGAGCTCGGTCGCACTATTGAATGCATAGTTACAACGGAGTGAATGAGAGCCTGAATATAACGCGAAGGCAATTTCTGGGGCCGTTCTCATATCTTACCTCACGCGATATTTTAACATTGACCTTGATTGAACTACTTTAAATTTCAGTGGTAAACTATTCCACGAAAGCAAACCGGCAATAATTATAAATTTTCTAAACGATTGCGGATATTGGCGGGGAAATTTATATTCAGTAGTAGTTCTAACTCCGCGGCTATGTATTAATAAACGACGTATCACGTATATAGATTAGTAATAGCGCCTTGACTTTCATCAGCCGTGTAATTATGTAGTAATTGACAAGTCGTCTTTTATATCATTCGTGCTTGACATTTAGCTATTGCTCCCTTGTTGAATATGACGTGAGATCTCGTGTACCCAAATTCCCGGAGCACTGACAAGAAATACTGGTTTCAAGATGATAACTGTTCCCTACTCGTCACAAGTTAGTTGGCTCTTCTCCGGCAGTTTTTCTAGCAAAAAAGTTCAATGGTTAAAGTTCATAAGGTGTTTCGGTTGTGATAGACCGGCCTCTTTTTCGGGTCTGTCGAAATTCCTGAGTAAACTACATGCCTTTGTATGGCCATTTCACGCTAATACACATTAGCTGATGGCGTTAAGATAAGAGTTGCCTTACGAAAAAACACGTCTGTTTTCATTTTTTGCTCTTCTGGTGGATTTAAACTAACAGGAGATTCGAAATTTTCATAAAGATTTGATCTCTGTACTTGCTCTCTCCGTAAGTATCGGTGAAGTTTTGACTGAGCTTGCTTCGGGCAGATCAGCCGAGTTTGAAGTAACTTTTAGTATTACTACGCGGTAAAGTAGTTTCCTTTGTTTTGAATTTTATATCCGTTAAGAATTCAGTTTACATTTATAATTTCAAAGTAAGTACACAGAAAATAGCGTAGAATATCAGCAAAACTGTGTTCAAATTCCTGAGAAAGTAAAAAATTTCACAAATTTTTTAATCCGCAACGGTATAGTTTGTGCAGTGCAACGGTATTCTAAGTAATCCGTTCTCGTGGGTGTCGTGAGCACATGTGTGATATGTAAAGTTTTGTCTTTTTTGCCGTTTCAAAGTGAGAGCGTGTTGAAGCGCATACATTTTTGTCGTAAAGCGAAAATCCTGATGAAAATCGGACGAAAACTGACGCCAATTTCAAGTGCTAACGATTTTTGTAGGAAGTCATGGCGAAAATCCGGAATAAAGTTGGACGAACAATGACACTAAAATTGTAGAAAATTTACAGAAAGTTTTTCCTTCAAAATTCCATCTATTTTCCTCGAGAATTAATAGTTAAGTTTTTAAGACCACCACATTACAATCAATGCTGAAAAGCGGTTCGACCGCAACATAGTTATACCGTTCACAAACACGCATGTGTCACAAGTTCTCTATCCGTATTCGTTAAAAACGGATGGTACAAAGAGTATATTGATGCGATCGAGCGTTATAAAAGACAGGTACGTTATCATGCGACTCGATTGTGCTTTTCCTGAACCTTTTAATTCTGTAAATATTGGGTTAACTATAACAATAAACTTAACGTCGCGCGGTGTTACGGAATCGTAAATTTGGCCGCCGAAAAAAGTTTCATATATGAATGTTGTGTTGACGTTCAAGGCATCTCACCATTCACTTAAAAGTAGTTCCATTGCCAGATCAGACGTAATTATAATGTTTATTGCCCCCACAGCCGAGTAGGTTATGAACTATAGAAATCGCTGATAAAAGCGTGTCAAGTTTATAGTCCCTGTAACCCCTGGGATTCTATCACGATCATTTCACGTTATGTGCCGCAGTAATGAAGCAACAATTGAGTGACCAAGATTGATTCCTTTCTCTATTCCATGTCCTCACGTTCGTTGAAATTATGTGAGCGTGACAAATTACGATTCTGACGACCGCGGAACAATACCACGTAACCAGACAAAGCTTTCATTGCTAATGTAAACAAAGTATCAATTGTGAATCGATTTTTTTCAATGATAAATTTCGATGCTGAACGATACTAAAAACGCCGTGCTTTCAATTGCATTTGTTGATTGGAAAAACAGTTGACTGAGTATGTATTTTGCATGATTAGTTCACAAGAAGCAGGGACACCCCTTCAACTATCCCCTGGCCCACTATCGACGTAGAGTACGACTTGCCCTCTCATGAGAGGTCAGTGGCAAAGGATATTGTGAATTGGGCCACGTAAATGGACCCATTAAGCATGCGCGCAGCCAGCCTTTAATATGGGGGGCTCGAATGGCTGACGAAGTGAACCTTTTGCCGAGAAATAAGCGGCGGGACAAAAAAAAACGGAGTACCACCTTCAGAACTGTGAACTGTGCGTTTGCGCCTTTTTATTGAACTTTTTGTCTCGTTTTCTCGGACTTCTTGTTTCTCTGGGCGGACCTTTTTGCCCACTCCTTCGAGCCCCCGAGAGCCCCCCACCCCCACCCCTGGGTTCGCGCACGTTAATTGGTGACAAGTCCACCCTGTGACTATCTTTTGCTTCATTGGGCATGATTCCAAATACCAAAGGTGAGGTACACTGCAATAATTTGGAAAATGTAAGCCAGATTAGAAATGCACTAGGTTTCTATTTTACCTAGCGACATTTTACTTGTCTAGTCACCAACTCTCGGCGATTGCGCATGAGCTAATGTCATTCTGACGAGTGGGTTCGTGGAAATCCGAACAGTACTTAAAACAGTTGTCAACAGAACGACGCGTGCATTGGGCAATGGTGCACTGACTGGAAATGATAGCTATACCTGGTGTAAATGAGACGATACACGACTCAAAGTTGAGGCGATGGGAGGATCAGGTTCTAGGCACCTATATTGTTGTCGTATGTAAGTAAAATTGATTGTTACTAGTCTTAAATGGAAACGCTGTAACTTTTGATTTCCTTTGATGATGTAGTTAGAAGGATTGCGGAAGCGTCTCAAAATGGCTTTATTATTTTGAACGTTTAGCTCGTTCACTTATGCGTCACGTATCAAGTAAGAATGAAACTTCACTTATTTGGTCAGGTTTCATATTTGATTGCTATGTGCACCTGTTGAGTGGCAAGTCAAATTCATATATACATGAGCGCAGGGGCATAGTTTAGAAGAAGTGTTCTTAACTACGAAGCAATAACAAATAACGATGGAACTAAAATCTGAAAATTCACAGAACGGCTGATATATTAAAGTAATGAGCTATAGCAGGAGCCCATTAATCAAGTAAAGCCACTGACAGTAATCCAATAGCGGAGTTGCAAGCGAAGCGATTTAACGATTGCGCATGTCCGGAAATTAGGGGGCGCAAAGGCTAGTGGGATTGATCAGTAGATCTGAAGCTAGAAGAAGCGCTGACTTGTAGGACCAATGAGTTGGTCCGTGAGCTCGGCAAGCTTTTCCCTATTTTTGAAATTAAGGCAGTCGATTTGGCAAGTTTGAAAGCCAAAAACAAAAAAAACAAAAACAACGCGACCACATCAACTCAAAAACCTACCAACCTTACAAATATCGTTCCTTGCAGAGTGTAATCGTCTCGTCTGCTGGTCAGTGAAATGTAGAGTGCGAGGAACCGCCAAAACTCACGGTAATTTCGAGGGGGTCGTGGGTCGAGAGGGTTTAGTACAATCTATTTACTGGCGAAAATTCCGGCGCACGGTGATCTGGCGGCTATTTTAGGCCTCGCTGAAGTTTCAATATGAGTCATCATAAATAGGTCAAGCTAAATAGCATCCACGGTCAACAAAATAAGCCAAATCTAATTCTAAACTAACGAAAACGTTTCGTTTTGGGTGCATACAGCATATCTACACTGAGAGCTAAGATCTCTACAGGAAACTGCGACCTAATATTGAGTTTGTTCTTTTACTGAGACAATCGTCTGCTTGTAGGTTTCCTCAACTCTCCGTCGCTGCCGGTCGTAGCGTAAAATCTGCTTTTTGCGATAGGTTACATTCCTTATCTCAACTTCTCCAAATCAGCATTGTTTCCTACCGTTAGTTTCCAATGCTGTGATCAACATGGGGAAATATTTCAATTACCATTTACAGTCCAAAAACTAAGACACGAAATTAGAACAAGAATACTAAGAAATCCACCGAAGCTAAAACGACGCATTGCCGCACAACTCAGTATTCGGGGAATGTTTCAATTTTTACATTTGCGAATAGATTGTTAATTTTCCGACGAACTTAAAATTGTTATCAATTTATTATGAAATAAAACTTTTTCAACATTTTCACAGATAATCTTGTCGCAAACGGGCTTGGGTACAGTGCTTGGCATACATATGACGTGATATATAACTCCAAGCTGGAGCACACGGCAACAAGGTATTGCCGCGATGATGTACAGTAAATAAGTTCATACATACATATGGGGTAAATTTCGATCTCGTTGGGAAATTCCCAGATGAAATGAATTCTTGATTAGATATGGCACTACTATTCCTATGCATGTAGAATAACCTATATTTATCCCATATATGTGTAAACACGGCCATGGAATGTGCCATCAAGTACGTCACTGAATACGGGAAAGTAGAGCCAATCCGTATTCAATGGTAGAGACCGTATTCCATGGTTGGAGTACAATCTCCTGATGGAGTAAATACGTACAGTGTATGTACGACAGCTGAGTTGATTGGTCTACCTACAACACTCATTGAAGGTGCCATTCCTGAGATAGCAGAGTTACTGCTTTGAAAAACTATAAAATTTCAGCAAGATTTACCGATGAAGATTCTGCCGGCTGCTATTTTCAGGTGTTTTTTATTTTAATCTGGGTCATCAGAAATAGACCAATTGCCGACATAACGTCCCCAACAAACTCGGGCAAAAGTATGAATGCATGCAGTCTATTTACATTGAGAACTAAAATATTATTGTTTTTAGTTACACAGCTGTCTGCTCGCAGCGTTCTCGACTCTACCTTCTCTCAATACCGACTTAGCTCAAATTCTCCAGGGAATCAGCCACCTAGCTCACCACGTCAAGCTCCATCGTTATTTTCCGGAGCTTTGATCAACGGAGAAACAGTTCTATCAATATTTCCATTCCAGAAATTAAAAAAGAGAAACAGGCCAAAAAATCGGAAATGCATCGATTTTAACTTAAATTTTAATTTGCACCAGATGACATTGGCTCGCGATGAATAGACAAAGCACGAGGAGAACCTTGGTATGGGGAAATCATGGCCGGGGGAACTTAGGAGCACTGGTTGAGTTACATCGGGGCGCGGAATACAGCGACAGTCCATGGAGCAGCGGTTCGGACCCCAAAGTGTCTATTTTTAAGTCCAGTTGTTTGTGGAGTACAGCATATATGTACTGTCGATTGACTCAAACCATAAAGGGTTTTCAAAGTCACATGCAAAAAGGGTAAGTGTCAGAAGATGCGATAGGGAAATGGCATTGATGACTGGTGGGCTTAATGTAAATCATGTACACACAATGAAAATTAAGAGCATTGTTATACTATTCTAACACCTAAGGCGTACACACACTGTAGCCCTAGATGTCTTAAATCATAGAATTCTCACGGTTAGAAATCTTATTTTGCGGCCTCAGTGAACTTGCTTTTATTCTTTTAATTTGTCTTTGTTTAATGCAATAAATGTTCTCCAATCGCATGTCCACGGTGTGATGAGGTACATGTATCTCCCATGGACTTACAAATGCAAGATGTTAAGCATAACTGAAATCTGTAGTGAGATGTTGTCTCACTCGACGGAAATACTGTCGCCCGGGCAAATACATGTAGGTATGTATGTCATTATGCCGTCGACGCAATATTCCCGGACGGCAACGTGTGACAATCTACTTACTTGTCGGGAGTTGCGAAGTCGGGTTATCCTTCCACAGAACGTCAGGGCAAAGGTTGTACATTAACAATGGTTTGAATAATGTATTTGTATTTTTAAATAAAGATTCCCCTAACATGTGACCATAGCTTATAAAATCGAGTAATTGTTTCGCAACAGCTTTCTGTCAGCTAACACTGAATTAGCATGCGCTCACATGGCCCTCGGGTGCCCGGTCAATTACCTTTACTGCCGGCATCAAATGCCGGTAACGCAGTGGTTTATTCATTGCTGGCTTCTCAACATTGGCACTCACCAATACTGCAAAGGCATTACAAATTGTATCTAATGAGACAGACTTTGTTTCACTTTTATATCAGCCTTGGTTAGGATGAGAATGATTCATTTTGAAACAGAACGCAGAATATATGGCAACTCGCCCGGCGCCAATCCCGACTACAGTAATCAAGAGCTCATTCGACGAAGACTTCACGGGTCGGACCGTTAGGTTTCACAGGCTATCAGTTCGAACAAGAATACACTGGTCAAGAAATACTAGAAAAGTGCCGTGACCATGCACAGACAACGGAACGTATCGATAGTTCTTTGGTAAGCCGGAATTCGTCAGAGAAATCACTGTCGACGAAATACACGGAGATATTTCACGGCCTCATACTTGCTATGAACAGCGTACCTTTCATTCTTCAGTACTGCGAGCCACTTCCTAAGCATTTCGGGCTCTCGAGGAAGTCGAAAAAACGATATACCCGCTTTCTTCGCAGCTTCATAGTTAGGACAATCCGGAACGATGCACCATGATATAGCGGCATTAACTGCAGACGAATCACTGACGTCGCTTAGTCGTTTCTCACCTTCCTCACAGCTTAACGCGACACCTCTCGGCAAGGTGAGGTCGACCGTATAAGAGGCGATATGGATATAGTCCGATTAAGCCGGTAAAAAAGACTAATTAAATCGGGTGTCATTCTTCTTTAATACACACAGTATCAATGACTTTGCCGCCTTTTCATACACGTGGGTTGAAGAGTTAGTATGATGTGCAGTAGCTAATGTTCAACACCTGCAGAGAGTTATCATTATGATATATCATGCTATGTTGCGTGGTATTTAATATTCATTTTCATTGGTGTACATTTTAAACGTCAATTAATTACATGTACACGGAACGACATGGTCGCCAGACCCAAAACATGACCACCGGTCCTCCAAATCGGACTGACTCAACACAAAACAAGACCTACGGGGATCAATTGGGACTTACGTACCAGATAAGGGAATCGACACTCCTAAAACATCACTGCCGTATAACAAAACAGGTCAGCCGGAGACTGAACATGACTGCCTGACAAAATGTTGTCGATGCCTGCGTGTGATACTGGTTATGACTGGTTACGACGCCAGAACCAGTTATCTTCGAACGGATTTTTTGACTAGACTAAAAGGTCAAATGGGACAAATAGAGTAGTTTTTTTGTTCAAAACTAACACAGTGGATAAAATTAAAATTATTTACCTCAAAAATGTGCAACATGGTTGGTTTTTGGTTAGATTTATTAATTTCAAATGTTGTAATTTTAGAGCCAGAAAGTATTGGTGCCTGGAAACAAAATACCTTTCTCGTTTTCACCAATTTCGCCGCTAGTTCGACACGTACCAGTAACTAGTTTTGATCCTTAACTCTAGCATCAAAGCGGACTCTATAATAAGGGCGGTCAAACCAAATTTTTTTCGTTTTGAAAATATAATACACAATCATCCGAAAGATGATGCATACTACTCAACAAAAATCAAAAATCCGTTTAAGCCGAGATTTCAAAGTTATTGTAGTTTTTGTTGCAATTTTTGCGAAATTTGGGTCACTTTTTTGGATCGGGTCGGCCATGTTGGACGAAAGCGGCATGAGTACGGATTTTGAAACTCGTCTGTTAATAACATATTTTAGTGGCTATTCTGTGCGATTCAACAGTTTTCACCAGATTTCAGCCACGAAAATTTTACTTATTGATTGATTAAAGTGCTCTCAATTCCTGTTGATATAACGTAAAGTTTTCATTTAAAAAAGTTTCAGTAAAATCAGCTGGGGGTTATTTTGCTATGAATGTGCCTTTCTTGCACATGAAAACTGACTAAAAAATGTGGTCACATGCCAAAGATACAGTGGTAAGAAGCATATTTTTGAATCATCCATCTTCTTCCTTTCAGAAAATATAAACTTTTAATGGTTGACAATACCTAGCGGAAGTTTTTGAAGTCAATTCCGAGAACGGTTTCAGTGAGCAATATATAAAGCATAGTTTACGAAAGTTTCATGTGAATATGATCAGCCATTTGTGAGACAAAAATTGGCCAAAATCGGACATTGTTTAAGGGTCCTACATGCGCGTAACCTTAAGACCGGGGTTCCAGAGAGTATACTACATTCTAGACTTGTTTCTAAAATATCCAGAGGAAAAGGGTGTAACCACACCGTGATTGTAACACCGCAAGCTGTACTGATTGTTCTGTCACCAGATACGACACGGGGTGTGTTTAATGTATTGTTTCAACGGGTATTGTAGAGTAGATCGCTTATTTCTTTTTTTCTTCCTTTCTTTCTTTGTCAGCTTGTCTCGGCTTCTGACAGTGGGTTATACAAGTACGTAAATGTGCATGTAGCCGTGACCCGCCCTAGTTCCTGTTACGCAATATTAAAATCTTCGAGACTTATGATTGGAATACATTTGGAACATTATTGTTAATTATTGCTGATGACGAAGATTTAATGGCGTCATTTTGCGAACTGTTCTTCTGATTGCCGGTTATTATGTTTAAGTAAATTGTTCGTCTACTAAGAAAATGATGATGAAGAGCATGTGACGTACGAGGTTTTTTTGGTCATGCGTCAGTATGTCAAAGTAGACAGTTTTGGGAATCCTATTTCACTTTGCGCAGAAAAACGTTCAGTTTATGGACAATTGAAACTTCGAAATTGATTGAAAGTACGCAAGTACAATTTGTGCAAAGAATAGAGGCCACGTAACCAAGATAAAACTGTGCAAGAAAGCAACAAATACAGCATCAGCCAAATTACTAAAAGGATCAATAAAATGATAATTACAAAACCATTTCAACTCCAATAAACTCTTCCCAAATGCACCAAACTTAGAATCCGAATACTCAAAGTTGAGACGATGCCACAAAACTATCTGGAGGCTCCCAAGGGTGAACTACATCTTACACTAATAATAATTATAACTTTCAGAATAGTCGCTCTCAGTCACATTTAAATAATACTAGCCGTTACCCGTGCAAAAGCACGGGTAGCAGGTAGTGGGAAACGCCGAGGGGAAATAGCTACATGTACACCTGAGAGTGAACCGATCGGGTTTTCATCGCAAGAGACAGGAATACTTCTTGAAGAGACCGTGTTTAAAGCTTCAAGCAGAATTTCTGTCACCTGTCAGATTTTAGTAGGCAATTAAGGTGTGCGGCTTTGGGATTCTTCCCCTAAGCAGAACATATTACCTTGCCGTAACACAAAGTACGGTAAACAGATATTTTTCAGTTTAAAATGAAAACTATGATTGCATTTAAAATATTGTATAGTACACAAAGTAAATAGATGTCAGTGGCGGATTTAGAGGGGGGCCAAGGGGGCCATGGCCCCCATGAAATTCTCCCAGCTTCCATTTGGCATTTCGGGGGTACGAATGTCTGAAGGGCAAAATTCTGCCCGTGCCCCCCTCAACTCAAAATCCTGGATCCGACCCTGGATGTATTTACAAAAGTTGCATCATAATTGCACATACTGAGGTAGAAAGCCAGCTAGCTGTATGAACAATGTCGTGAACATACAGCTAGGTAGCCGTGTGTAGAGCTCCGTTAGACAACGAAATGTCAACCCGGGTGCTCAGCTCGTCACCTCGTTGTGAAACTTAGAGCTATTAACCTGCAGGGGTGCATGCAGAATTTGGGAATGAATAGACATCCACAGTGCCGGTTACAGCCATTTATAGAAGTAAACAAAATCTAATAAACGTTTTTTTTTTCGTAATTCTCCGCCTTTTGTAATAAAGGAAAATCCTATCTGCCGTCGTTTTGAGCCGGCAGTGCAATCTCGTGACACGCGCGCGTACACGCCATTTCCCAAAACTTTGCGATATCTCTCGAGAGTGTTTTCTGAAATTGTGTTTTTTTTGGTTTTTAAAATGGTAAAAAATTGTAACGAAATGAAACCACTTCCGATTGTTATGACATGTACACAGCCTCCACAGTTGATTGAAGAGCATGGAAATTGGCCCGATAGGTGACGCAATGGCACCCAAAGAGCGCATCGCAATTTTAGCAGCAGAATAACTTAAGAACGCCAATTTTCCAACACCCGGGTAATTTAGTTTACTCAAGGAAGAGTAAAAAATTTTTAATGAGGGATCATTAATTTTGGGGGCGACAGGCCCGATGAATTATATATGCGACAGCAGCCGGAGGGAGTGAAATTTCGCACGGGTAGCACTGAGCTAGTGGGAAACGCCGAGGGGAAATAGCTACACCTAAGAGTGAACATTAGTGTTCATCGCAAGAGACAGGAATACATGTACTTTCTTGAAGAGACTGTGTTCAAAGCTTCAGGCAGAATTTCTGTCACTGTCAGATTTTAGAAGGCAACTGAGGTTTACGGCGGTGGGATAATTTACCCAGGCAGTACCAAATTTCTTTGCAGAACATTTGACCCTGCCGTAACACAACTTTTAAGTACGTTAATCAGATATTCTTCAAAGTGAAAGAGTGCATTTAAAATATTGTATAGTAGGCCTACACACAGTACAGTATATAGATGTATTTACCCAAGTTGCATCATAAATGTACATACTGAGGTAGAAAGCCAGCTAGCTGTTTGAAGACTATGGTCAACATACAGCGACTGAGGTAGCCGTGTGTAGAGCTCCGTTAGACACCGAAATTTCACACAACCCGGGTGCTCAGCTCGTCACCTCGATCGTCGTGTAACTTAGAGCTAACAACCTGCAGGGGTGCATGCAGAATCTGGGAATGAACTGATCCTCACCTTGCCCGTTACAGTCGTTTATAGAAGTAAAAAAATCTAATAAACGTTATATTTCGCAATTCGTCCGCTTTTTGACTAATAAAGGAACTTTCTGTCGTGGTTTTGAAAACAGTGCATACTCGTGACACGCGCATGTACACGCCATTTTCTAAAATTTTGCGATATCTCTCGAGAGTTTGTTTTGAAATTTGTAACGAAATGACATGTACGCAACCTCACAGTTGATCATTGAAGAACATGGAAATTGGCCAATAGGTGACGCAATGGCGCCCAAAGAACGTATCGCAATTTTAGCATCAGAATAACTGAAGAACGCCAATTTTCCAACACCCGGGTAAATAATTTAGTTTACTCAAGGAAGAGTAAATTTTTTTTAATGAGGCATCATTAATTTTGGCGGCGATAGGCCCGATGAATTTTATACGCGACGGAAGCCGGAGGGAGTGAAATTAAGCCGACGGAGTGACATCATCCAGGCCGTTGAGCCGACGGACTGACGTCACCAAGGCCAGTACAAAACTGGCCAATACCAGGGACCAAGGTTGTTCCGAAAGGGGCGCAATGAAGGTCTGTAGTGGAATGGGGGAGACGGAGTTTGTGCAAACGATGCATTTTTTATAATAGATGACAACCAACTTGAGTGTTTAATCTGGCTGCTGAGGTCGCGTTTCAATTCAAGAATAGCAGCCCTTCAGCCTGGTACTTTTAGGCATCACTACGAAGACATGAGTGGCTTAGCACTGAAATAAGTTGGGGGCTATAGCCCCCCCCCCGCCCAGCTCCCTATGGTACGCGCGACCCATGCCCGTGGGCGGCGCCGCACTGAAATAAGTGAGGCTATACCCGACCCCAGCCTCTTATGGTGCGCCGGCCATGTAAGAGAGTGGACTTATCAGGTTTATTCACGATGAAGTATTGTGCAAACTTAACAGCATGACAGATGTCTACATCTTTGTTGTCCTTGGCAGCAAGAACCACACGGCGCGGTAATGTGCCGTGTTGCGACACTTACTGGTCGCAGACATAAGATGACAGGTCTCTGAACGCATTTGGTTTCCGCGCACCCAGGGGGGGGGGCTCGGGGGGCTCGATCGGTCCGCCACAGTGAAACAAAATGTCCGAGTAAACGAGACAAAAGTCCATAAAACCCACGGCTCGGATGCACAATCCGTGGGCCTGAACCTAGTGGCCCCGTTTTTTTTTTCTTTTTTTAGTCCTCGTTGATTTCTTTCAGTAAAAAGTCCTCATGTCCAAAAATTCGAACCCCCTATATTTTAGGGTGGGTGCATGCATGCGACGGGCTCTTTTAGTATTAATGATACGAGTAGGAAGTCCCTAAAAAAGATGTTCAATTTATGTTCACCGTCTGCATGTTGACGCCGCAAATGATCGCGTCAAATTTTCCCTTTATTGTCCATGTATTTAATCATTTTCGAATGTGGTTGCAACAAGGAGGCAGTTGTCACTTGGTGAGTGGGTCAACGATGAAAATGAACTACATTTGACTCAATGCCAAGGAACACTTATAGTTGTATCTATATCCGAAATGTCTCAGATCATATAACCTATTTGACTGTTATTTTTTACTTCGGTTAAAATGTCATGAAGTTGAAAAATGTTGATTTTGCTTGAAATGTTTACATTAATCACGCGTTATCAAATTTTGCAAGGCAGTCACACTAAACATTACAATAAGCATCAATACAAATGTAAACACTATATTTGTGGTGACGCGCTAAATTGGAATTTTAAGGGCAAACGAGATCATGGTTTTATCGCGTTTTAGGGTTAACTGGCAAATTCATGTGTGACGTTGATTTAGCTAAAACAACATCGTGCCACGGAAATAATATGCTTTGAAAATGATTGAAATCACCAATTTGTTTAAAAGTGGATTTTCAATAACCCATGGAAATTCAACATTATTTGGCTGCTGTAACGGAAAAACTGATGCTACGACCCCCACTTTAAGTTTACCCCTATTAACAACTTGTTACGGAGATTCTCACAACTGAATCAGTGTTGAATTGTATGCAACAGCTGCACCTGATTCGGGAGAAACGTTAAAAATGCCCCAATCAATTAAAAAGTCCCGGCAATTGACAATTTAAGAAAAAGTTGCCAAAATTTTTTGCTTGAAAACGCAAAAGTTGTCCGTTTTCTTTTCGATTTTTCAAAGCTTCAAGTTCATACGCCTATGAATGTTTCTCACAGTGTGAAATGGTTTGTTCTCGGTAAAGCCATTCATCCTTTATTGAGAGTACCTACATTTTTATGCAGCGAGGGCATTTCTTTACATAACAATTTAGCTCGTCTATCAAAGATGAATTGTCACAGATTCAAAAGTTTCACGCATTTATTGCAAAACGTCGACTGTTTTGGTTTTTCACGATTTTTTAAAGAGGAAAGGCTTGGAGTGTTTTCATTGGTTTGAAACCAAAACTACATTTTTATGTGATTTTTCAAATCAAAATCCTGTGTCAGTAATTATGTATTTCCCAATGGTATCTAAAAATGTGTGTTAAGCATAGTTGAGGTCAGGAATTTTGCCATAGGAGGTGGAAGGGCGTTTTTCAAGTACTTGAAATCAAGTGAAAGATCATGTAATCAAACTTTAATTGAAGACGGGATGCATTTCATTGTCATTTGCAACCAGATTTAATCGTTTAAAGTTACCTCACTGACATTTCTGTTCATTATTTTACCTAAACATCTAGTACAGTAAATAGTTCAACTCAGCAGAAGTACATGTATACATTTTCTGAAAAATATATATTTTGTAGAATTTGATTTTTGTCTTCATTCCAATCTGTTACTAATTAGACCAATTGATCTTGCTTTTAGGACAATTTATCAAAAAAGAAAGGTTCATTCATAGCAAAGCCACGTGACCACTAAAATTTCAAATGATATAAAAGCTCAAGACAAAATCTCAAAAAATTGCTATATCTTTCTAAACTATTGTTTTGTTTTCGCTTCATTAAAAATATATAAAATCATAAAAGTGCTAGTTTCCTATAGCTCTTTAAGCACAAGTGGAAGTTTTTGAGGTCAGTTTCTAGAACGGTTTCATTGAGCAATGTATAAAGCACAGTTTCCGGAAGTTTCATGTGAATACGATCAGCCATTCATTAGACAAAAATTGTTTAAGGGTCCTACATGTGCGTAACCTTAACACCGGTGTACCAGAGAGAGTCCTACTGTAGATTCTAGACTTGTATCTAAATTATCCAGAAGAAAAGGATGTGTGACCACACCGTGATTGTAACACCGCAAGCTGTAATGATTGTTCTCTCGCCAGATGCGACACGGGATGTATTTAATGTATTGTTTCAGCGGGTATTGTAGAGTAGATCGTTTATTTCTTTTGTTTCTTCCTTTGATTGTTTATCGGCCTGTCTTGTCTTCTGACAGTCGGTTATAGTCGTGACCCTCGCCGTGTTCCTCTTACGTAACATTAAAATTTACGTGATTGGAATATATTGGACAATATTGGCAAACATAATTGTTAGTTTGGACTGATGACGAACATCCAAAGGCGTCATTTTGCAAACTCTTCACCGGTTATTATGTTTAAGTTACAGTAATTGTTTGTCTACTGAACTTGTTCTAAGAACGTGATGAAGTAGTACATGTTACGTACGAGGTTTCGATAGCCATGCGTCAGTATGTCAAAGTAAACAGTTTTGGGAATCGCATTTCACTTCGCACAAAAAAGGTTCAGTTTATGGACAATTGAAACTTCGAAATTGATTGAAAGCACACAAGTACAATTTGTGCTAAGTATGTCGAGCTACAAATATCATAAAAGAATGAAGGGTACGTAACCTAGATAAACTGTTCTAGAAAGCAACACAGTACCACTTAAATTACTCAAAAAGGATCAATAAAATGATACTTACAAAACCATTTGAGCTCCAACAAAACTCTTCCCAAATGCACCGAATTTAGAATCCGAATGCTCAAAAGACGGGGCCACACTGGGGCGGATCCAGGGGGGCGGGGGGGGCACGGGCTCCCCAAAAATATTTAGGCGTAAGGGTTAAACAATGACAACCGACATAGGCGTGGGGCCGGGGACAGTCTAGAAAAGAAAGACTTCGAAATACGAATAACAGAGAAAATTCAAGAGAACATTTAACAACAGCATCAGTGCATGGTTTACTTTTTGAGGACCCTAGCCGGGACATTGTCTTTAGGGTCTCCACTTTTGCAGCACAGGTCGTCTAAACGCACTTGAAAACGTGCACGAAATCAATCATACATATATTTCAAAAAATCGAGAAAATTTGTAAAGCGAAGTTTTTGCGGAGCGTGTTAATTTACTGGATTTTTAAATTCAATTAATCAATTTTGCGAATGCAAAAGTATATTTTTCCAGGGAAAATGAAGACAATTTTCGCTTTATTATTTTCTCGAAACTGCATATTACTTGAGAAAAATTGATGACCTGACAGATAACATCAATTGCTGCGCATTTCCTGATCATTTGAAAATATAGATTTTTTCATATTTAGGGACCCCGCCCATGAAGGAGGCGATAATGACATTCAAGTGGCCACCCTTTTTGTGTTTTTATTGACAAATTGTTAAGGGGCCGCTCACGCAGGGAAGACCCAATACTGGAATCGATAACCTCTATTTTCCTGTTTTTGTGAAATCGTGCAACCGGCTTTCATGCTGAAGGAGGTCACTCCCTGCATCGTTTTGGGACCACACGACGGTGGAATGCACTGTCACTCTTTTTTCCAAGCTTAATGTTGTTAATACTTTCATCTTATGGTGTCTCATTTCAGACGGTACCCTCTCTCGGTGGAGCAGTTGGGGGGAAATGTCCGTTTGTCTCTCTATACATGTAAATCCGACACTGCCAAGTATTCACAATGGAAGCTGAGATTCCAAATTCATCAAAAAACACAAAACATTCGTGTATAGCACAGCCATTCAACCCAAACAACCAAAAATGTGAAAAAAAATACAGTAGGATTGACGCGATCGCAAGGCCGTGGAATTTTGAAGATCGTGAAAAACCACTATTTATGAATTACACAAAAGGACTATTTCCGATGGTTAGTTATAAAATAATGTTACTGTTTCCAGTAGTATCAGAAGAATAGTATCGCTTTTGAAGATGGTTACTATGAGTTGTTTTGTAAGGAATTTCCACATGTGGAAAACACTGCTGTCTAGGCTACTATTTGTGATGACCGTGTACATGTCGAAAGGGGGTACTCAAAGAACTCTCGCAATCATAAACAAAGATTTCAGAGTTTTTTGTCACTGGAGTTCAAGTTAACCTCGTGAACCGTTAAAGGTACCTCTGAAATTAGCAAAAATACAAATTAATACGGATGCCCTATCTCTCATATTCAACCGGTTACCCGTCAAAAGGCTGCAAGCATGTATTTGGAAATTGTTTATAATATTCCGTTTTGATAAACAAATTCGTTGGTTTCTGATTTACTTGTTTGTGTACTCTACGAAAATCGATGGATTCATAGATGGTTTTTGAGAATTAGAAGCTAATCTTGTAAGAATTGATGTTTCAGTGAATTTAATTGCAGCCTGAAGTTGGAAAAACTTTGTCATCCGATTCCCAAATAGTAGAGTACACTTATAGACGATTTTTGCATACCTAAAATAACTCTCTAAGACATTGATGAAATTCGGACTCACAAACCGTAGATAGAAAAAACGTTTTACAAATCCTTAAATGAAAAAATTAAATTCATTGTTTGGATAGGTTGTCTTTGCACTTTCTTGGTGTTTTTAGTTTCCAGTAGTGTTGAGCAATGACTTTTTGTTCAAAACTGAATTGATTGCTTGTCGTGATTCGCGTGCACGTCATGACTGACGTACCCGCGTTAAAAGTAAGATGTAACCCTGCAGTAGGCCCGCGCAGAATCTCAGTGATCCACGGGAACTGAATTTGAACTCCAGGTGTTCAGGAAGTGTGTACATTTTTGGGACACACTATCCTTTTCCCCAGCTACCAGAAACTGGACTACCTGTCGTGTTTCAAATAGGCACTTTGAAACAGCCCCAAAGGCACTATACCAGAGACTTCGGGACCTCACCTTTTCAAAAAAAACTACTTTAAAGAATGACCATAATAAAATAAAATTTTCCTGAAACTGGGTCACAATAAAACGAATCTTGACCCTAGAGCGAGCGCAGGCGGCCGGTACGAGCTGCCTGTCTCAAGTAAATCACAGCTGAGCTCAGTGACCAGCAACTAGCTTAAAAGTTCGTAGGGAATTTCGTATTTCACACTGCTTAAATATAGATCTCGGCTATAGCTACTTGAGGCAGATCCTCACTATCGGTCAGTGTACTGGTCCCTTCTTACTCTCCGTTGGTTCACGGTTACTCAACTCTTGATGGCTTCATCACCGGGGTTGTCCCAGGATATTGAGTTGGGGGGGGGTATTAGCCAAGGTTTTACCCGTCAGAAATTCGCACCCCCGAACTGCCAACTGAAATCTGGGAGAATTTTAGTGGGCCCTACTGGAATTTGGGAGAATTTTAGGGGAGGCCATAGCCCCTTGGCCACCCCTAAATTCGCCACTGTGCCCCCCCCCACCTAGGGCGGACGTGGGAGATTCGGTACAAACATGGTGGCATTGGGAGCACGGGGACGAGGGGGGTGGCAGAGGTAGTGGCGATGGGGCCGGGGGGAGGTCGTTTTGCTACGTCGAAATGGTTTGTGCCCCTCCCCCCCCCCTCCCCAATAATTTTTGCCTTCTTACGGGTCCGGAGTGGGAGGTCCCTAACTGGTTTTTAAGGAAGGTGTTCAATTTATGTTCACCGTCTGCAGTGTATTTGCTCATTTCGAATGTGGTCGCAACAAACGAGGCAGTTGCCTCTTGGTAAGTGGGTCAACGATGAAAATGAACTACATTCGACTCAATGCCAAGGGTTACCTACAGTTGTATCTATACCCGGATCACATGCTAGCCTAAACGCTAGCTGGCACTTCTGCTAGCATCAAATAAGCTAGCGATGCGAATGTTCGCCTGGTATTTTGCTGTAGGTTTGTGATACACTCAAATTACTGGCATTTTCGCTTGTACTTTTGTAACCAGACCGCCCATGCAAAGGACTTACACGCGCACGAATAGGAGGCCTTTGTTTTATTATCACATTAATCAATTTATGTTAGGGAGTTGAGTCTGACAGACTTAGCTGATGAGGACACAAACTGACTGTTGGTGAAAATGGCGCTGTTGCGGACATCTCGTCTGTCTGGCTAAAGTGCTGGCGTTTTCACATAACGTTTTTAGTGAGCGAAACTGCTAGTGTTGTCGCCACTTGTGAACGACCACAGAAAGGGAACATTTGCCGGTCGTCAAGCTATGACGAAGTGCTAAATACCAACTTTAAGAAGCGTAGAGAGTGTTGCATGCACGAGAGTGACGTTACGGTGCTATCTTGCTTCGCTCAACGATAACCGAAAATGCATAAGTGTTGTGTCATTTTCACAGAAAAAAATAATATGAAATTCTATGATGTGCTCGTGAACAATAGGTTTTCTGGTATTTGCTTTACAAAAGAAAATAGTAACTTAGGTAACGTTTCTATTTTGTTATTTGGGATTAAAAATTTGAAAGTTTCGTGGAGCTGAAATTTCCTGGGGCACGTTCCAACAAAACTGACTTAGCTAAGATATTTTAGATTTTTTTCAGAAAATTTCAGGTTCGAAAAGGACCAAGCACCACTCGATACAATTTTGGGATGACAATTAGTGTCAATTTTTTTCTGCCGCAGGTCAAATCTTATGGCATGTACGATCGCGGACCTTTTGATTTTCAGCGCCACCAAGCAGGAGTCCTAATAGTGATAATGTCCCTAAAAGTTGAACATTTTTAGTTAATCATCATTATAATGAATCCAATGAGGTTGTTTTAGATGGTCAAAATCACAACATTTGTCACTTACTGCTTTCTAATTTAAATCGGCGAGGGGGAATTTCGTCAAGCCTCCCGTTCGCAGTATCCTAACACAATATACATGTCAGGAAATCTTGTGACATCCTGTGATGCACAGCCACGAGTTTCGCTACGAACTTTTGTGTCATCTATTATCGTTCCCACACGATATTGATCTCGTTCCCATAAGATAAATAGCTCTTGGGAACAGCAATAGATGTCGCGAGACTATGGCGTTCCCTTGTGATATGATCTCCACCTACTCGCTGGTTCCCTGAGTGCCGCTAGGTGATCGGTAACCACCACGCAGGTATCACTTAATTTTTTTACACCGACGTTTCTGATTGGCTGGTCATATTCTCAGCAGGCAGCGTTATACGCAAACAAACTGGCATGACTGATGGAGCACGTGTAAATGTGGTCTGTCGTACAGACAAATCGGTGCTCAAAATTTATGTTCAAGATATCTGAATCCCGGAAATTGTGCTTGCGCCTTTTCGGAGTGCATCTTTCTACTGTCGATGACTTTTATTTACATGTACGTTACTGTCCTGTATTTATACAGTACGAATAACACCGCACCTGTTAAATCGGCCATATATGTGTTTATTGTACATGTATGTGCTTCAAGTACGCGGCTATTTTAATTAAAATTACTGCAGAAACGAAATACTTGCTGCTACGCCACTTGCATGACAAGGCTAAAAATCGTTCATAGTCTGCCATTTTTTTCACGTTGTTGTTAAGCTAACCAATGACTACCGAAGTTACACCAACCAATGCTAAAGCGCGTGCTACTGCGTAATACCTACGTGCTGGCTAGGCACTTAGGGAACCTGCGAGTTCCACCTAGTGACTTCCAATGTACAAGTGTAATCAGGAAAAGAAACAGATTTTAATTATTATCACAGGCGTTGTTGGTGTCATTCATGAAGCAGAAGGCATTGTTTTTGGTTATTGTTTGAAATAAAAGTTGTTCGCGAACTTATTTTCAATTCTTTTTATTAATAGTATCATAGAAATTAACCAGTTTTCCAATCAAAATACGTCATTTATGCAATAATTTAGACCTAAATGGTTGCCATATATCGTTTTTTTTTATTTTTATATTAACCTGCAGAAAATTTCAATGTTATATTACACTGATATTCCGGCAATATCCATAAAAGTGTGTCTGAATTCTGACAAATTTGATTTCCCATAATTAAGCCTTAAACTAGGCTTCATCTTGAGGCTTGGAGATGAGGCTGGTTACCATCGACGAGATACATTGTAGTTCCTCGTTCCCGTGAGCTATTATCTCATTTGTACGAGATGATTTTTTTTCCTTCTTGTCTCTTCAAGGGTGAATTTCCTACAGTCCACCGCCGACAATTATTGAATGATCATCAATAAATCCGTAACTTAACTTTCGAGAGTCAAGAATTGGTTTGTTGTGGATGTGTAACTAGGTTTATTAGAATAATTCTAGAATCAAATTCATCTTTCGGTAGAACATGCAATCTCATAGGCTCTGACTGACTAGTTATTTTTTTCAGTGACCTCGGTTTTATATATATGCCGAGAGATAACAAATTTCAATTTTCTTGAAGAACTTGTCATGCAGATGCATTCCACATGTTTCAAATGATTTTCAAATCGTTGTTATATGTACATCTTGAAGTTTTATCTGTTTGTAGGTGTCGTCTGCTACTTTTTGAACTTCTTTGTCTTTCGCCACACTTACCACCTTAAGAAACGGAGTCTGTTCGACATCTTGGTGGCAACATTAGCCATTGACGATGCGATGCATGCTACAATATCTCTGATGTCAGCCATTTCATGCTTCAATCACAGATGGGTATTTGGACAGATCGGTGAGTCGTGCTGCTGTTCATATCTGACACTCCAAACTTTACGAAGATGTTTTGGATGTCCCTCCTTGGCCTCATAGGATAATTATAGGATGTCAACAACTCAAAATACTCATATCAAAAATGACAAGCCGCGTACGTGAAAACGAACGGCTGAAATGTTTATTAATCCCAAAAACTGAGCGGCGATACTGAGCAGTGAAAAAAACTCGGCATTCGTAGAAATGAAATCAACATGGCCGCCACTGGCGACTGGCTCAAGGTAAAAACTTCGTTTATAGATTTACAGTTCGAGACATATACATGTACATATTAATTGACACTTACGAGGTTAGAAAATAAGTCGTGATTCAATAAAAGGTTATAATTACCACTCAGAAATATCTTCAGGTCTGAAATCAGGACTGTCCACAGACTGGGTAGTCTCCGACTCGGCTTTATTCGCCGAAGACGATAGCGCTTGTGGAAGGGTGGATTTTGTACGACTCAAACACGCAGTCTAGCGAAATGGTGTGGTCTGTTTTACCCGAGTGTCGTTTTCACCCCAATCTCCATAATTGCGTTTATAACTCTCGTCAAGATCGCTCTCTAAGTTTTCGTAACTTACAAAAGCACTACTATACGCCATTGTATATTTGCTGTCAACTGGTCAAAGTCTTCCCTGTTGACATCACTTGGCAGGAAACAAAGTATCGTTAATTTTTCTTTAAAATTCAAAATTCCTCAAATTATATCCCAAAATAGGTGTTTTTAGTTTGATTTTATATTATAAAATTATTGTACAAGTTCTAAAATCTCAAAAAGTGCAAAAATTCGTTGTAGGAACGCTTTAATGTTGCTTTAATATGAGATCAGCCGATCGATTATCTTACTCAAAATATTTAGCACTACGATTTTCCAACCTGTAAGGATTTGACTAATTTAATAAGAGCCATAAGCGTGTACTCTACAGAAATTTAACTTAGGCACCAACTTCCGTTCAATTTCACAGCACACGCATCCTGTAAAACTGGTATTCTCGTGTATCAGGTCATGCAGTTGAGATAAAACTTTGTCTCAATTCGTATCATTTTCTAAAATTTCTGCTGCCTTTAAGGTATACTACATACACTTCGGGAAAATTTACTAATTCATTTCAAGTAACTACAACGAATCTTGTTTTGAGAGTACATGTATGGAGATTTGAAGCGCCTACGCAGGTGGGAAGCAATTAACGTTCTGACCAAGGTGGAGAGCGTTAATTTTAACATAACGCCTTTAGTTAGTAAACAACGGCTCAAAGCATTTTTTACACTGAGGCTTTTTTTTTTGAAGAAAAACGTGAAGCGGATAGCTACTGTATGTTAAAGATGGTGCATCGTTGCCGGTACTCTTGTAACAATGTCATATCAAAATGAGATTTGGACATTTACTGTGGCTTTCGTACCTCTGGAGAATCGACTTTCAGGAATTGACAGTTGGCAAAATACTGGGTTTCATCTGCATGGTTGAGCGTTGTTGAGTTGTTAGTTGTTGTTTCGTTTTCTACTCTGTATGCAAGAACACAATGGAGTTAGTCTGTGGTTAAATCGTAAATTTGTATAATGAAATTGATTCCGCCAGTACATAAAAATTCACTTGTGCGTATAGCTAGGACACAAAGCCTCAAATGTAAATTATACTGATATTTGCATCCATTTTTCTATGATCAATAACAAAATCTGTTTACATGCATGATATTATTTTAATAATTTTTTTAAGAAATCCGTTTCTTCTGGAATCTCCCTTACTGATCAATTTTACGTAAACCGTTGTGATAGTTGTGTCATGTTTTGGTGGTCAGTGAATTTGGTGAAATCAGTTTCCAGGTCATTGCATTATAACTTTACATAACATCTGTGTCATGATGCAAATAAAAGTCGATTTTTTATTTCGAATGCCACCCCCCCCCTCCTCCCAAAAAGCGTGATTCAAACATTTGCAATGATAATTACTGAGTATGTGCGTGATTCTAACGATTGCAGTTAATTACAATGTGTCCGCGAGTCATGTAAAGTATGCTAGCTTTTTACGAAGGTCATCTGTGTTCAGCTAATAATTTGACAGCTAGCGAAGGGTGGAAACCCCAACCACGTAAACATCCCCCCCCCCGTATTCCAATTATGAGTGTGCTATCTCCCAAACTCCAGTCAGTCGCCAAGCCCGTGGTACAAATCCCTAGTTTTGTACCCCTCAACTCCACACACGCACCAAAAATGTTTTAAACAGGATTACCAAGTTCCAATTCCGGTGACCACATTCCAAAGCCGTAACTCAAAATTGCAGCTGTGAATTAGGGGTACGCCAAGGAATTTGATTCCTGGGAATGGAGTTTGGTCATCGCGAGCACGGATCGTTTTTGGTGCGTGATGGAACTTAGGGGTGAGAATATGGGGATTTTACCACATTTTTGGCTGAAACTGGAGTTTAGGAGACCGTGGTGCAGTTGTTTCCACCAGCCAGTGGAAGCACGGGATCCATTAAGGCAGATATTTTAATAACAATTAATCAACCAGTTCGATCAAAGTGACTTCTGGATGCATGGCATCATGGCTTGTGACTTATTTGTGATTCTATTATACATTAAAAGTGGACGCTTCCTGATGTTTTTAAAAGGTGAGCTTGTTGAAACGAGTACAGCATAGATTGTATTTCTTATAACATTTCTAGTAACGTTGATTTTCGTTTACAGTGTTAATAAACACAATTTCCATGGGCAGTGCATAGTGAACTCTAAATTTCTGTTTGCCATGCAGCTACATGGCAAACATCGTTTCTTCTATTCTGCGAATGTTAAAACTTCAACACTGTATATGAAACTAATAGCTTTCAAGAACTCTTTCATTACGAGAGTCTTTGTATAAGATTATACAACAATATAATACCTCTAGTGTTAATATGCACAATTCTGTGATGTTTTTAACATTTCTATTCTAAAAGAGTTAATTAGTTTAGTGTAATTTCACATAATACAAAATCTAAAAATAACCCCATAATTTTCCACGTGGAGTTAAATTTCACCAAATTCCACCTGTTTTATAATTCTTTCAAAAATTTATTGTTTTCTTTTTCTTTGATGTTTACACATCTATGCGTTATCAAGATTAGGCCTACCTCTTGGGTGGCGCACCATAGGGGGGGATATAGCCCCACTTTTTTTTCAGTGCTGCGCCGCCCATGGTCTAGGCGCGGTCCACCTCAAGGGGCTGGGTAGCTATAACACCCCACTTTTTAGTGCTGCGCTGCCCATGTACCTGTATTCTAATCTGGGTGATACACGTGGGCTACACACGGTTGCCTTGTAATGCCACATTTCCAGGTCACTTTTAAGATCCATTGCCTCAGAACAGTTATAACATACAGTAGAGATCTGGATTAACTACAATATATCATTGCAATGTACCACGCGACTTAGACCCATTTCCCCGTTTGACTAAAAAAGTAAAACTGTTGTCGAGGTGTGTTCGTATGTACAGTTTTACTGCGTTTTGGGGTAAACCTAAATGTCCCGCTTCACATGCAGATGGTTCGCTTTTTCAATCCAAGTTTCCCATTTCTTTTCACTTTTAAAATGTTGCCAACTATGTCTCAAGAGTCGCAAGCTTTTCTTGTCCGAGTGATTTTTGAAACGCGTCATTGAAATTCCAAGAGTCATGCTTCATTAATGGAATGTGGAGCACTTAGCCAAAGGATTCAAACTATAGTCAACCACGTTTGAAAAAGAGCTGTTCAGCTACACCGACGTATGACGTAAATTGAACAATTTATGCTGACTGGCAACGTAATGCAAAATTATAAACTCAACAGGCGGAAACGTGTTATCAAATGTGAAATAACTAAAAAACCAGAGGGGCCAGTCGAAAGTGGGCCAGCTACGGAGTAGGCTTAAGATTAGACTTTAGGTTTAAATGATCAAAAAATTAAGCCTATTATCCCACTGAACTGTTCAGGAACAAATTTCTTTCGTATGTTTTTGAAGTCTTATGTCTCTAAAAAATGTCATACTGGAACCGTCTGCTTTTGATTCGATTTGAGAACCGACAAAAGCCATAGAGCCAATACGGTGTGACTTACCGCCTCGAAATGTTGTCTTTCAGTCATACCAGGGTGTTCTCAAGTAAACGAGGTCTCAGTTGCATCAAAAACGCTAGTAAATACCCATTTGGAATTTCAAGACCATTATTAATATTGAAACCGCATTTCACGCATCATCTTAGTTTTGTAAATTCGCAACATGTGGCGAAAGCGTAGTTTGTATGCTTATTTTGTCAAAAACTGGTTTTATTTCTGTCGAATTTAAGACCGAAAAGCAGAATCCGACTTTGTGTCCATGAAACAAATTTTTTAATGTTCTTCTGCTGTCTTAATTTATCCCGAACTTCAGTCTTAACTTAGACACATTTATGCACAATTTATCAGGAAACAACATCCGAACTGATTTCAAAGAATTAATTGACAGCAGAAACACGGGTGCAAATATTATTATTTACCAATGGAGTGTGATTGCGTAGCTATGAGCACAAGGAAGATTTTTTACGAGTGGTTGCTTTAGTTTGTCAACTTTATGCAGATTATTGATGCAGTCACCTCCATAGTCGCTCCATAAAATCCACTGAACTCAGAAACCTGGGTGCCAATGTAATTATATCTTAACAATAGTGCCTGATACCACATAAGTAGAAATCTTAAGAATAGCTACCTTAATTTGCATAAATTATGCAATTCCCGACCTTTTTACCTGGAGAATAAATCCATAATTTACTGACCATAGAAATATGGGTGAAAGCGTCAAAATAATCTACATGTACTGCTTAGAAAGCAAGTTATAAGCAAAAGCATAACTTTGCCTAAGGAGGTTTCAATTGCGTATTTGGAAAAACTCTTAGGGTTCTCAAGATTACAACCCCGATAAAGTGATAGAGAAACGAAACAACAAATAATTGCAACAGATATTTTATTTTCTTTTGCTTTTCTAGGTTGCACAGTGTATGGTTTCACGGTATTCACAGCTGGTACGCTCAGCATAATGTCAATAACCGCCATCAGTATAGTGCGCCATACAGCAGTCTTCTCGGGCACGTTCTGTAAGTTTTTCCATTTTAGTTTTGCAGTAACAGCTACATGTATACACAAAACGACATACATGTAAGATTGTGGTTGGGCGGTTGCTCTATTATTCAAATTTTGATGACCATGTCAGGCTGTAATTTCGTTTTCCCTGTGTGAGTAGGTATATTCTCAAAAATTTCATATTTAAAAGTTCCTACATTTCAAGTTACAGGTTATAGTGTGAAAATGTGTGTCAATCGCCTTCTTCACAAATGTACGTCTATAACAATAGTACGCAAGAGGTGGCGTTATACCGTGCGCCAGTAGAAAGTGATTCATCAACTTTCGAGCCCAGTTCGAGTACAGAGATCATCAGACAGTGAACCCCAGGTCCTAATTGCCACCTGGAGACTGAATATGTTAGAAGACCTGTCAGCTGGCCATAAAACAATTGTTTGACATTTTAATAAGATATCAGCTGATGCCCTACTGCTATGCCCGTATTCACTATGAAGAGCCAATGAGATACCTGTGTACAGACTGGAGCAGTATTAGTGTTTAGAACCGGTAACAAATTTAGTTCGCTCAAATAAGGATTTAGTTTTCACTCTACTCTGTCCAAAAATGCAGCTCAGCGCCAGCGTTATTAAATGATGAGCTTACAATTTCTTAGAGCACCTCGTGATTGGTGCGAAATCCAAACACCATGAACACGATTGGTCGGATACTCTGTGCCGGAACGAATAACAAGGTCTAATTTCGAAAGAAGCGTGAAGAAACATGAAAGGTGCCATTTCATTGGCAAACATTTGTAACATAAAATGTTATCAGTAAACATGAGAAGCAAAGCTTCAAATCGTTTAGCAGACACCGAGTCGGTTTCGACATCGGTTTACGTCAAGCTTATTTTGAAGTTGTGTGTATAAAGTGGTTGTGGCACTTATTTGTAATCGCGTCATCTGCCAAAATCGATTAAAATCATCAATATTTCTTGGTGCCTCTCATATCTAGAATTCTGTAAATACAAACACTCATTGTAAGCTGTGTTTTCCGACATTAAAGAGGCATGGAACGTGAACGCTCGTCAAAAATGTCTGTTAAACAATTCTTGAAGAAAGTACCATCTGGCAACGTCTACTTCAGAGTTACTTACTTTACCCTGTGAGAAAGTGTAGTCCTACATATCAAATCAAAAATAATTACGCGCGAAGGAAAACTCTGCAGTCACCATAGAGTTTCTAATCTCCCTTCCACTTAGATCAATGCGTGAATGCGCTCACTGTCATTGGACAAAGAGATGACTGACAAGATGGTATTGACAGAAGATTATCATATGTGATCGCACTCGGAATATGAGGTCGACAGCACAGTACAGGGCAAGCGATCTTCATTATATATTTGATTGCTACGATACATGTATATTTATAACTAATTTTAACAGTTAGGACTTACATCAACTGCCTCTTAATCGGACTGGCCGTTGCTGGCGTTGCTTGAAGTGAATATTCTTTTTTACCACAAAGGCCAAAGGTCACAATTTCCATATAAAGGAAATGTGATACCTCTATGTCTTGTCATACCAAGTAAAGTGACTTGCTTTGATTTGCGGGAGAAAAATCGACGAAGTGACCAGGAGTTGACAGATCGTTCTTTGAAATTTGAAACTAAAAGAAAGATGCTTTGACATCAACAGAAATTCCAAATCTTTTACGAACAAATTGTAAAAATACCTGGTGAACAGATTGAATTCTGTTTCAGTGGCAGAGAACTACTAAATACGGTTTTCGATTCCCAGGCCTCTTTAATGGTGGGAATTGCTATCGAGTGACACACTGATTGAATTTCAAAAATCTTCTGGAGTTGTCGGGAATCGGGCAGAACCGTAAAGCCCAATTTCAAGCACCGGTTGATATACAAATAACCATAACGAAATATAAACTCGTTCGCTTATCAATTCACCAAGTTACGACAATAATTAATACTGCATTGACGTAAAAGCATGCACGCACCCAGGAGGGCTTGGGGGTCTCGAACGAGTCGCCCCCCCCCCCCCCCC